>OVBL01000462.1:0-348374 GCA_900406555.1 Pseudoturritis turrita | reverse complement strand
AGTTTTTTTATGACATTTTTTTTGTTCTAAATGTTTAGGATTAGGGTATACATTCGTAGACTCATAAAAAGAGTCACAAAACAGTTGCAATCTGCGACTACTTTGCAACTCTCATCTCGATTTTGCGACTGTTTTGTGACTAAGTCGCACATTTATATTTTCCTAAGATGTTTGGGTTTGAATATTTTCACCAATTTTTACAAGACGTCAAAAAAGCGTCACTAAATACACCTAATTTGCGACTACGTTGTGACCGATGTTATAAATATTTAGGGATTAGGGTATACATCCGTGACTCATAAAAGAGTTACAAAACAGTTGCAATTTGCGACTACTTTACCACTCTCATCTCGATTTTGCGACTGTTTTGTGACTAAGTCGCACATTTATATTTGGGACAGTGCTGATATGGTGCGTTTTCTAACTTTAATGTCAAGCGGGGTACCTTCGTAGGGAAAATTGTAGAACTAGTACACTTTTTTTGAAAATGTCTAAAATACCCTTACGCTTGGCAGAGTCTGCGTGAATTGTGTAGCCTTAAGGCTAAGGCTGGACAAACTCTGCTTAAACTCTGCTAATTATGTAGCCTTAAGGCAGATATAGTGTGAATTGTGTAGCCTTAAGGCTAAAGCTGGACAGACGCTGCTTAAACTCTGCTAATTCTGTAGTCTTAAGGCAGATATAGTGTGTCGATTGTGTAGCCTTAAGGCTAAGGCTGGACAGACTCTTCTTAACCTCTGCTAACTGTGTAGCCTTAAGGCAGATATAGTGTGTCAGTTGTGGTAGCCTTAAGGCAGATATTGTGTGTGCTTTTTTTGTAGACTTAAAGCAGATGTTGTGTGTGCTTTTTTGTAGACATAAGGCAGATATTGCTCGACCTACTGTAGCATACTGTTCGCAGGGCATGGCTTGACATTTGCAACGTAACTAAATTGTATAAACGGTCGGATTTTGAAGTACTCCTCTCTTTTCACAATAATAACAAGAATGCCATTACTTCTTACTTTTTTTGAGTTTGCTATAAACCTTTTCAACCTCTCCACCTTTAACCTAGATCTACTATTTCGATTTCACCCTCAAAGGGAGATTTCATATTTTCAAAGAGACGGAAGCGAAATCCGAGTATAAGATTGTTTACAGACTTCGATTTTGAACGAAAGTACGTACATTCTTCGGAAAGACGATCTTCGTTTACATCTAAAGATATTCTAGGGGTTGAAGGCGAGCATATTTTCGGGAAGAACGAACACAGGTAACACTTCAAAACATTACACTAGTTATCTAAACCACCATCTTCTAAACTGCGTCTAGAGCTCTAGTACGTCTTTGGCAGAGCTATTTCTAAAAGACCCTGCCAAAGTGTAGAGCTCTGCGAAAAATCTTCTAAGATAGTGTGTTGCAGATCTTTTGAACATTCTCTTTTTTGCAGATAATGTTGCATTTGTTGACTGTTTTTGGACAATGGAAGGTAAAAATGGGTTGGGATTTCGACGTTGATTCAAGCAAAGGAAGCAAGTTGTTTGCGGTTGAAGACCAAATCAAGTATGAGGAATTTCTCCGCATTGTTTGTGAAGATTACAACTTGGAAACGCAGATGAATGCAGTCGAGATTTCTTATAAGTTGCCTACACATATCATGGAGAAAATGCCTAGCGACACACCTCCTATCTTCTTGAATAACGATAGGCAACTTGCAAACTTGATCACAATGGCGGAAAAAGAGGTTATCCGGCTTTGCGTGTCATGGAAAAGAAACGATGGAATTAAAGCAGAAGCTGCGGGTAAAGATGAAGCTTGTGATGTCAAAGAGGATGGTGGTGTGGATTTTGATGATGTTGGTAATGTTAAAGACGAGCATATGATGCCACCACCGAACAACAGCAGAGACTGCCGACAGTATGCGAAGAAACAGCAGATGCCGCCTTTATTCTGCGATATATTCGATGAGACGCCTACGAAGCCATTACCAATGAAGAAATCTGGATCCATTAAGGTTGGCGAAATATTTGATGACAAGGAAGCATTAATTATGCAATTACGCAAGATTGCAGTCATCGAGAAGTTTGATTTCAAAATCGCCACGTCGAGGAAGAAACTATTTATCGCGAAATGTTTTGTTCCTAATTGTTCTTGGAGGATTCGTGCGTCGACTCTGTCAGTTTCATCTGAATCTCCAGAATTTCTCGTTCGGATATATAAAGAAGCTCATACATGCTCTGCTGTCTGTAGGTATTCTCGTCAACGACAGGCTAATGCAAAATTTATTGGAAAGATGTATGTTGATAGGTTTAGTGGTGGTAATGATCTTAAAGGAATCACGCCTAAGCATGTAATGAACTGTATTAAGTCACTACATTGTCTTGACATAGACTATACGAAGGCGCATAAAGCGTTGGCATATGCACGAGAGCTGGTCAGAGGCACTTTTGAGAGGGGTTACCAGGACTTACCTTCCTATCTATACAAAATAGAGCAGGCCAATCCAGGTACGATTACAAAGCTTGAACGTGATGCTCAACAAAGGTTTAAGTATTTGTTCATTGCTTTTGGTGCTTCCATCAAAGGATTTGAGTTCTTGAGGAGGGTTGTTGTGGTAGATGGAGCACATCTAACTGGAAAGTACAGAGGTGTTATGCTGGTAGCTGCAGGTCAAGATGCAGATTCGAGTATATTTCCTATAGCTTTTGGGATTGTAGACTCAGAGAATGATGCTTCATGGGAATGGTTTTTTACACATTTGCGTGGTGTGATACTTGATGATAAAAATTTGGCCATTATTTCTGACCGTCATCCATCAATCGCAAAGGCCATTGAGAAGGTTTTCCCCGCAGCTGATAGGGGAGTATGTTACTATCACCTCAAAAATAACCTCATCTTAAAGTTCAAAAAGAACGCAATGCTCAGTTTGGTGTGTCGTGCTGCATATGCATATCGACTGGTAGATTTTGAAAAATTGTTTGGTGTGATTCGTCGTCAGAATAGTGAATTAGCAGTTTACTTGGAAGAGGCGGAATTTCGATTATGGGCTTGTGCACATTTTCCAGGAGATAGATTTGGTATAATGACGAGCAACATTGCAGAATCCATTAATGCCGCGCTTAAGGAAGACAGATCATTTCCTGTTAAACATTTCGTGGAGGCTATTAGAAAGTTGTTGTCAAGGTGGTTTGTGGAAAGGCGAGACAAAGCTGCCTCATTAAAAACAAATTTCCCCCCAAACGTTGAAAAGTTACTGCATGAAAGACACGGTAGCTTGGAAATTTTAAATGTTCATCATACTGATTCAAATTGTAGCCATGTTACAGGTGGAGATTATGATTGTGTGGTTGATCTACAGAAGGTATGTAAGTTTTTTTTTGCTATTTATCACTGCCAGTTTCAGGAAACGTATCCTGAGCAAGTCTGAGTCAGTCCTGAGCAAGTCTGAGTCTCAGGAAACGTTTGCCTTGTTTATCTGCTCTGAGTTCGATTCCTTTTTAAAATTTATGATTGCAGAGACTTTGTACTTGTAAACAATATGATGTCGAGAAGATTCCCTGCGAGCACGCGATTAAAGCAGCATTAAGTCGGAAAACTGATGAAGCTACCCTGGTGGATGATCATTTCACAAAGGGCTACTTGTATTCAACGTACTCAGAACCTATAAAACCTGTAGACGAAGATTTGATTCTACCACCACACGTAATTAGTGAACAATGTCTGCCACCAGTCATAAGAGTACCTTCCGGTAGACCGAAGGCAAAGAGATACCTTTCTGCTATTGAAAAGGCTAAGCGGTTCAAGCGTAATCAATGGAAAAAGAAAAAAACAGAACCTTCGCAGAGTACTCCATCCACAAAGCAAAAAACGAAGCAGAGGACTCAATCCACAACGAATCAAACGAAGCAGAGGACTCCATCCGTTACGAAGAAAACGATGCAGAGTACTCCATTCAGCGATAATATTTCACCCACTACTCCATCCCCAAAGGTGAGAAGGAAACGATCTCGTAATTCTCCGACTACTCAAACACCAAATAAGAAAGCTAAACTTTGGCAGAGTACTCCACCCCCACAGATGAAAAAGAGTCTTTTCCAGAGTAGCCCAAAAATTCATCACAGGTGCTCAAAATGCCATAATGCAGGACACAATCGAAAAACATGCCCATTTTCTTGACTCTGGCTTGACTCTGGCTTCTCTGGCTTCTCTGGCTTCACTCTGGCTTCACTCTGGCTTCAAGTTTATTTAAACAAGGAAACAAATCTTGGTTTATAACTTTATTTATTTGTCCTTATTTATGGTGCTCCGTTGTTTTATGTTAGTCTTTTAGTTTGATGTGGGTATCATAAAATAGTCGGTATCGCAGAGTGTGCATCTGGTATCGCAGAGTCTGCATCTGGTATCGCAGAGTCTGCATCTGCATCTGGTATCGCGAAGTCTGCGTCTGATATCTGCATGAATCATCCAGTAATCTGCTATTAATCTTCCTGTGCTCTACTATAGATTTTACTTTTAGTTTCATTCAAAAAATATATATGCTCAACAAATCCGAGGGTAAAACATATTATTCAATTAAAATCCACATCTTGAATTACGGAATCATAACTTTTCAAGGATTTATAAATACAGAAACAAATAAAATTAGAAGAAATAGTTCAAATCTCCTATATAATGCGGCAAAGCTGTCTTGCGAACCAATACAGGTAGCAGTTTTCGCATCCAGGTTGATATTCGTGCTCAGTGGCACAATTTGGAAAAGGCAAATCTGGACAGTCAGGGTATTGCCAGTTGATGCAAAAGAATGGTTCATGGGTGGATAGAAAGCTACAACCGCATCCAGAACCTCCTCCCCAAGCCTGGTGAGTTTATCAAAATCACCTTCAGCGTGTACGTCGACACATAATTTGAGAAGTTGTGCAGCCTTTTTCGTACGTCCAGCACATACACACAGCATTCCACAGAGATAAGTTGCGTTAGCACTGAAAGGGACAAGCCGGTCCAAAAGCTCCATGGCTGCGCTGATGTCTTGTTCTGCGGTCACGAGTCTTGCAGCCTCATAATAAATAGCAGTTGGGTTTCCAGCGTTTAAGCATCTTACAAAAAAGCTGCGATTCGCCCCGTCTAGGAGAATTTTATCTGTGTCTTCACATAGATCGTGGATATTAAGTTCCTTGAGGACTTCATCACTGTACACTACATCTCTACCGATCCGCCCTATTCGGAGGATGTGTCCGACTCTCCACAAGGTTGAGGCGGCCAAGTTTTCGTGCAATGACAGAGATAATGTCCGAAGGGAGCTCTGGTATTTGCATGTTAACCTATCGATGTGATGCGGTATTTGGATTTTGAAAATAATTAACAGGCACTCTGTTCGTAAACAATCTACTATTTTTATAGATAAGAAAAGATATAAAAGGGGTCGATCTTCCTTTAAATTGTCTTGGAAAATAAAACTCAATTTAACAGGGATGATTACTGTGCAACCGGTCAACTATCATAACATAAGATACTCTGCCTTGGAAAAGACAACTCAATTTAATAAGAAATGGCAGAGAAAGCGCGTAAATTTGCCGCGCAATAAATGGCGCGAAACACCCATAAGAATAAAGGACAAGTCATTTTTTTACACATGAGGAGATGAATGACAACTCATTTAAAAGTATACATCAATGAACATGTGTTTATTGCAGTAGTTGAAAACACATTCCCTAGTCTGCCAAAACCCTAGAGTAACGCTCCGTGTTCATATAGGAGAAAGTCGTGTCTGTTTGTCTCTACATCTATTTGTTTACCAAAGACGCAACATTCATCATCTTCGTCTCTCTTACCAAGTTTGTGACCATGGGTTATAGTGTAAGGCGAATTAAAATGGAACTTAATCGGATCCAGAAGGATGTTCCTACACAGTTCATCAGGGCAGGTATAAAATCTAGAACTCCAAGTCTTTTATGCAGTTTGAGGTAGTATTATTTACAGATGATAATAGGAACTTTACGGATGTAGTATTATTTAGATTAAATGTCTAAGTTGAGTCTTATATATTTTAGGTCCCGTTGGTGATTGTGTTTACGAATGGGAAGCAGCTATCAATGGACCCTTCGACAGTCCCTATGCCGGAGGGATTTTCTTGCTTACCATCCATTTTCCTCCGGATTATCTGATAAAGGCGCCAATGGTTTGCTTTTTGCTTTTTCAGTTAATTGTTATTTGTTGCAGGATGAAACTTCACTCTTGATCATCTTGCTTTTCATCTTGCTTTTAATTGATATTCTCTTTGTCTTTGCATGCAGGTGGCTTTCAAAACAAAGATTTACCACCCAAACATCAACGCAAAAGGAGCGATTGACTATGATATCTTGAGGGAAAAATGGTCTCCTGCTTTAACCATGTCCCAGGTTTGGAATTTTCTTCAGATTTAACAAAGTTTTGTCGAAAAGAATACTTCAGCCAAACATGTGTGTTAATGGGATGGATTTTTGTTATGAAATTAGGTTTTGATGTCAATTTGCGCGCTGATGACTGACCCAATCCTAGATGATCCTTTTCTGCCGGAGGTAGCCCATATTTACAAGACTGACAAATCCAGGTTCGAGTCAACTGCGCGAAGCTGGACGGAGAAGTATGCCATGGGATCAGAGTGAGGTGGTGGAGGCAAAGAAAGGAGCTGTCTCACCTGTGTGTTCTTTAGTGTCTTTTCTAGGTTTGCTTTATTATCTTCTGAAGACTGGTTTGCTATAAGTGTTTCATTTTGAACTCGCGGATCAATTCGGTTATTGGTTATTTTGAGCGAATGCGCAGTATCTGCTTGTACTCTGCATCTGAGAGCAGATGATAGGCGGACTCTGCATTTAGGCTGCATCTGTGTGTTCTTAGTGTCTTTTCCATGTTTGCTTTATTATCTTCTGAAGACTGGTTTGCTATAAGTGTTTCATTTTGAACTCGCGGATCAATTCGGTTATTGGTTATTTTGAGCGAAGGCGCAGTATCTGCTTGTACTCTGCATCTAGAGCAGATGATGGGCGGACTCTGCATTTAAGCTGCATCTACATCGCTAACACTGCGCATAAACTGCATCTTCTCAACATTGATACTACATGCTACCAGTCGGACCCATCATTTATTAGTTTCTTCTTCCTCTGCTGATATAGCGTCCAGCAAAATGGGCCCCATAAAAGAATACGCAGAATAAAAATAGAGGTATGTTCTTCTTCTTCTGTCTTAGGCAGAGTAAAAGCAAAGTAAATATTAACATTATTTAATCAGCAGATTATAAATAGAGAAAGAGCAGAGAAAGCGCAGTATATTAGTTTGCTCGTACTCTGCTGTGGTGAAGTTTGAAATATTATACTATAACTTTTCTACTAATTCAATAAGTTTATTGGGTTGCTGCTAAAAACTTATTTATAAAAGTAGTTCTACGTCGAATCAAAATTAATTGGCGCAACCCGATCTTGCCATTGATGGCTGCAGAGTGTGGCCGTATACGAGTGCATGATGTGATGTGAGTTGATATTGCTTTGACTCTTAACATTTTTAATGGAACCGTGAAAAGTAAGTTTCATTTTTACTATATATTCACAATCGTAAATGTTTTTGAGACAATAAAAATACTAGTGGTTTTTGGGAAGTTTAATATAAGGTTAGGATAAATGCAGAGACAAAGCAGTACTACGCGTAGAGAATTAACAGCGTCTGTTCGTACTCTGCAGTAGAGAAGTTTGAATATTTTCCTATAACTTATCTAAAATATTATTTCGGAATAACGGTAATTATACGTTATTGTTTGTTTTACCAATTAAATGCAGAGTAAGTAAATGCATGACACTGGCATTCTAACAAACGGTTGTTAATGTTATGGTACATTCAGCTATGATCTGCGTAAAAGGCCAGTATCTGCTTGTACTCTGCATCTAAAAGAAGATGATGGGCAGACTCTGCATTTAGGCTGCATCTACATCGCTTACACTACGCATAAACTGCATCTTCTCAACTGGTTTTCATCCACAAAGGTCTAACAAAACAAAATAAAGTATACATAAATTACTGAACTATTATAACAGACATACAAAAGTGTTACTCCGAGTCTCAAAAGATCGAGTGCAATAACATTAAACAACACAGTTGACGAGGTTTATTCTAGGTGGTATTGGTACGACGAATAAGGTCATCAATGTATGCATCTTCAACCATTGAGAAACCACCGGTCTTAACAACCCTTAGTTGCTGGATTGCTTCTTCAACGGCAGGAATTGCTGGATTTATGAGGAATTCAGAGAATGGGTAGAGAGCCGAGACACGTATCTCACCTGCAATGCCAAAGAGTCACCTACTCATATATGTTGCAATATTTCTCTATGGTTGAATGAAGTACTAACACTACCTCCAAAATAGTCCATATTCCAATTTTGTAGCATGCAGAATATGACCTTCCCAGTTGGCTGAAGCCGCCAGAAGTACTCAAACTCATCAGCAAATGTTCCCTTCGCAATACAGTTGATATTTTCGCCGCTGCAGCTCACAAAGACGAATTTATAGTACTTCGTTCTCAAAGACATCCTAAACTATAAACATAATTAACTTACCTGAAATTCCTCAATGTGAAGTGTAGAACTTTGTGACCAGGGACAACGTAAACGTCATCTGTGAAGCCTTGATAAATTTCTAATTTCTTGACTTTCACAATAGCACCAAGCAAATCAACTGTGTTATATAGCAACATGAATATAGATTAAGAAATTTGACGTGAAATGGAAAATCAAACAACTAATATTCCATCAATACTTACCAACACTAATCTTCTTATGCAGTGAGCCGTTTAGAACTCTGCGAAATGGAGATAACGACACCATATGATTACCACAGATTCGTGCTACGTTTTTAATGATCGATTCTTCATGGAAGAAGATATGGAACTCATGGTGTGTTAGTTTCCACTGATCCGGCCTCGTCGTCACTTCAAAATCCCTAATCAAATACCATTCCCCTTCAGCCACGTCTTCAAACTTTGACAACAGATGATTTCGAATGGTTGCAGAGATCCGAACACCCTAAACCATAAAACCAAGGATTGTATCTATTCCTCTAAAAATTAAACAAAATCATATACTCCTAAGAGACCACATAAGGACATCAAAGCATGCATTTCTTACGGCGTGATAATCAGCGAGAAGCAAGTGTCTTTCAGGTTGAAAGCGTGCATAGTGCTCTCCAAATTCTCTTACGACTTGAAGCAAGATTCTTCCACCATTCTTCATGAGTGACAAGTCTAGAACCATATCTAAATGAGCCATTTCTTTAGACTGTAAGTTTTAGAGAAAAGTTTGGAAGAAAAGTTTTGAGCCTGAAATGTTTGGAGAAAAGTGTTGGAGCCTGAGAAGTTTTGAAGAAACGATTGGATTGAAGAACGGTAAATAATCAAAACTGACTTTTTACGGTTCCAAAAAATGTTAAAGAGCCACGTGTCGATAATCGCATGATGCAATACGAGAAACAAGGCATTGCCGTAATTGTTAGAATGCGCAGTGTCATGCATTAACTTACTCTGCATTTAATTGGTAAAAGGGGACTTATTTGCTAGTTTCTACGATTCTTTTTTATGGGGCCCATATTGATGGACACTCTAGCAGAGGAAGAGCGGACTTCTTTAATTGATACGACAATAACTTTTGATTCGACGTAGTACTACTTTTAAAAATAACTTTTTAGACGCAACTCAATAAACTTATTGAATTGGTCATTGGAGATATTTCAAAAAGTTATAGTATAATATTTCAAGCTTCACCACAGCAGAGTGCGAGAAACTAATATACTGCGCTTTATCTGCTCTTTCTCTGCTCTTTCTCTGCTCTTTCTCTGCTCTTTCTCTATTTATAATCTGCTTATTAAATAATGTTAGTATTTACTTTGCTCTTACTCTGCCTAAGACAGAAGAAGAAGAACAGACCTCTATTTTTATTTTGCGTATTCTTTTATGTTCACTGTAAATGTTATGCAAATATGGTGTAAAGCAGATTACGGCACATTTTAAGCAGATCATAGCTGAATGTACCATAACATTAACAACTGTTTGTTAGAATGCCCAGTGTCATGCATTTACTTACTCTGCATTTAATTGGTAAAACAAACAATGACGTATAATTACCGTTATTCCGAAATAATATTTTAGATAAGTTATAGGAAAATATTTCAAACTTCTCTACTGCAGAGTACGAACAGACGCTGCTAATTCTCTACGCGTAGTACTGCTTTGTCTCTGCATTTATCCTAACCTTATATTAAACTTCCCAAAAACCACTAGTATTTTTATTGTCTCAAAAACATTTACGATTGTGAATATATAGTAAAAATGAAACTTACTTTTCACGGTTCCATTAAAAATGTTATGAGTCAAAGCAATATCAACTCACATCACATCATGCACTCGTATACGGCCATACTCTGCAGCCATCAATGGCAAGATCGGGTTGCGTCAATTACTTTTGATTCGACGTAGAACTACTTTTATAAATAAGTTTTTAGCAGCAACCCAATAAACTTATTGAATTAGTAGAAAAGTTATAGTATAATATTTCAAACTTCACCACAGCAGAGTACGGCAAACTAATATACTGCGCTTTCTCTGCTCTTTCTCTATTTTATTCGACGTAGAACTACTTTTATAAATAAGTTTTTAGCAGCAACCCAATAAACTTATTGAATTAGTAGAAAATTATAGTATAACATTCAAACTTCAAGACAGCAGAGTACGAGCAAACTTCATATACTGCTCTTACTCTATCTAGGACTTGTCGATAATCGCAGACATCTATTTTTAATCTGCGTACTCCTTTCTGGGGCCCATTTTGCTGGACGCTCTATCAGCTGATGGGTCCGAATGGTAGCATCTAGTATCAAAGGACAATGTATAGGTGTAGTGTTAATAACATTTCTATCCATTTGGCATAGCAAACCACTAGTATTTTTAGCAAACCAATGGCAGATCAATAGCAAACCAATGGTAGATCAATAGCAAACCAATGGCAGATCAATAGCAAACCAACGGAAGATCAATAGCAAAACTAAATAGATAAATGTGATAATTACAAAACTAAATAGATAAAAAACAGGTGATATTCTACGAAGTGTCCGGGGAACGGTCGCGCTTCATCCCTCTAGAACTCCCAGGAACATCGCAGCCAATGTCGGCCGATCCAAACTCACGACTTATACGATCCAAGAACCTTGACTGCTGGGTCAAAGTTGTTTCCACAACCCTAACCAAATCCACAGCCCTCTCCACATTCCGAAGCCGAGTCTCCAAACCACATATTTTAGCACGTAGGGCTTCTCCCTCCAACTCCAACTCCTCGCAACGAGGACAATGAACATTAGTGATGCGAGATAGATACACGTTTTGCCAAGTAAGCCTAAGGCGATCCAGGCTACCTGGACGGACCTCTGCTTCGTCGATATCTGCCCGAAGAGAACTCCTGTCAACTGCGGCGTCGGAGAGAAGAAACTCAGGGCGCCGGTAAGGGAGTGGAATCAAAAAAAGGGCATTAGGAAAATCGGGATATGTGCGATGGTTCTGCTTTGTTAGAACTGATGAAGCACAACAGAGAGAAAACACATGTTAAAAGAGTTAGCTTGATCAATTCGCCAGAGTCTAATGAATTTTTTGTAAGATGGAAATTACCTGAATCAGACCACAAGTGGGGAAGTCTGTCAGGACCGGAATGACGAACAAAGAAGTAGTGAATCTTGTCATCATCACCACCCTCAATTTGGAGGGGAAGTTCAACTGGAGATCTGCAACTGTCACGAAGAACAAGTTCATATCTATTAGACCAGGGGTCTATACTCCTAACCTCAAAAGCCCCAATAATCATAGCACTGGAAACAGTGATTCCAGATAAGTCCGACAGTATTTGGAGGGCATTTATCAACCCCCATGAGCGGGCATTAAACTGGCTGGGTGCAATCCGAAATTCTTTACAAAACTCCATCATCAAAAAAGACAGGCGATGGCGGAAACCTGCCCGAAAGGAAGACCAATAGACGGTGATATAGCCTACCGGAGGAATCCCGGGCACATCTTGTACCTCTGGATATTTGAACCAATGCGAATTCCTTGGCAGAGTAGGAATCACACTGTTGGGTTCGCTCCCGCCAGAGGAAGAAGAAGATGAGGCAAAGGCAGACATCGGATTCAAAGAAGATTGGTGAGACTGATGGGTAGAAAAGAAGAATAAAAGATACGCCTGCGTTCTGTAGATTTTGGACTATCTTTGTTTTGTTTGTTTGAGACTGATGGAGGAAAGGATAAATTATCTTAGTTTTTACACCTAAATAAAGAAGAGATCTTTTATACTCGTTGAAGGGAAACCGTATCGGTATGGAAGCCCTAATTAGTCATTCTCTGCAGCTATTACTGGACGCCTCTGAGATGATGCTGCTCCATTCCAAGGGCCACATGTCGATCATCGCATTATTGAACACGAGAAACAAGGTACATTATTAATTGTTCTACTACAATACGACATACGCCACGTGTCGATCATACATGATAGAACACGTTAAGTAAGGAATGGCAGTGATTGCGACTACTCTGTTTATATTCTGCAATAAATTTAATAGTACTCTGCTTAGGCACCTTCTCTGCATATACTCTACGAAATAACGGGTTAAATGATGGGAAGGTGGACCGCTGAAATGATGGGAAGGTGGACCGTTGAAATGACAGCTAAGCGAAAAAAACTAACGTACGTGGTTTTGCTTTATCCCTCTCGTCTATAAAAGAAAGAAGAACCGTCAACACATTCTCTGCATTTTACTCTTTTACAGGCACATATTCAAGACATCATGACCGCAGATCATTCGAATAAAAGAAAAGCACCAATGTCAGACCTGGAGTTGGAAGCAGAAGAGAAGCGGAATGATGCAGTTATGGAGGCGGAAAAGGAAGGAAAGGATCGCCTGAGGGCAATTCTTCTGCTGGTGCGATCTCAAATGAGACCGAAGGACGAAGCTCACCGCGTCAAACTCAAGTTGGAAAGAATTTCCGGTAAACGCTCTATGTTGGAGAAGATGATGCATGAAGAACAAGTGGTCATGGATGCTAGGCGGCAGCAGTTAGAAGAGAAAGAAATGATTGCTGAGGAGGAGCTGAGAGGAATTACAGTTCCTCGTATTGATTGGTTAAAACTTGATCTTTCGTTTATGGAGGATTAAAGTTATGTAGAACTCTTGTTATCCTAATTATTTTACTTTTCTTAAAATTTCAACAACATTTAGTTTATTTGATGTTGTTTATCTTTTCTTGGATTTGTTGTTTGTACTCTTTTCTTCGACTTGTGTTTTTGTGTGTATTCAAAACTTTCAAACTACATCTCCTTTTGGATGCAAACTACAGTTGGTGCAGAGTAACCTACATCTCGTTTTGGATGCAAACTACGGCCAGATTTGGGTGCAGAGTACAAATAGACTCAAATATAGAAGCAGAGTACCGAAAAAGTATGCGAAGCAGAGGACCTAGGTTTGGAGCATATTTTAGGCAGATTTTGAACTTATGTTTATATACGTACCATGTATGTTTCTGCAGATTCTGCGTTTACTACTTCTTCTTCCCTGCATTTATAATTATTTTTTTTTTTTTTTTTTTTGACATCAACTCTGCATTTATAATAAACATCAACTTCTCAGCTGGAAAATGGGATGATTCTTCATATTCCTTTTCTAAATTTATTACAAAAAAAATCGAGCAAAAACTGGTACATGTTCTTATTCGTCTTGATCATTGTGAAATACCTCGCGGATAATTTTCGGGATAGGGGATATTTTATCAAATCCAAGCTGTTCCCATTCTGAAGGATGGGCCTCGAGCCGTTTTATAATCTTCTCGATTCTCTTCTGTTTCTTGTGAAGTTTAGCCTGTTTCTTCAAGATTTTCTCGTGACTCTTGATTGCTCGCCGGTACTTCTCGTTAAGCTGCATAAAATAAATTATAGATACATAAGGAACAGCAATGGAAAACTCTTGAAAAACATGCAACACCTTTACCTTAGTTATGAACTCTGTGGATTGCTGAAAACATCTCGGGTTATGGTTCATTAGTAAAACTGAAGGAATCTTCAATCCGGATCGTTCAAATACAGTTGTTGAACTCGCGGAAGATTCATTATCGTTCATCGGATTGAAGACAGAGGCTACAGATGGCTCCATTAACAGTCGGCTATATGTGCTCTGCAAATAAAGAAGAAGTGTTGAAGATAACCCACGTCATAAATACAAGAGTGGACCGAGTTATGAAATACAAGAGTGGACCCACTTCATAAATACAAGAGTGGTTGACGAAATCAACTTAAAATTAATTACAAGAGTGATGACGCTAGATATTCCAACTTCAATGAAACTCTGCATCTGCTTTGCTTACACTCAGCACAAACATGGGCATAATAAGTTCTCTTCTACTAAGGAAGGAAAAACTTAAATTCTGCTTGTACGCCGCAGAGTACGCCGCAGATTTTATGCTGAGTGTAAGTAAAGCAGATGCAGAGTATGAGCAGGTGCTGCGTATTCTCGGTTTACAATCTATCAGCGTAGTTTATGATGATGCGTGTAAACGAAGAATAAGCAGAATAAGTTCTCTTCTACTAAGGAAGGAAAAACTTAAATTCTGCTTGTACGCCGCAGAGTTTGGTTAATGTAATATTTACTAGAACAAATCTCCCTATTTACTATATACATATATTTACTAACCATGCAATTAAATTTGAACGTCGTAGGGATCGTAGATATTTGCAATAATTGACTCATCACACATGCGTTGATCGGTATACGAAGATGTCTTATCCAACACCTCCGCAGCGAGCTTCGTCCTCCAGGTCATCATTTTGGCATTACACAGTTCTCTTGCTGATAGCAGCAATCCTAACATGTGACACTCAATGTATTTGAGTGCGTATACTCCACAATCACCTACTAGTGGATGCATTTTGGGAACGTCTTTTACAATTGTGATTGTAAAAGATGCTTGATCGTAGTCTTGAGGAAAGAACATATGAATTGCGGTAGGAACCATTTCAGCAAAAGCCCTCGCCGCTGCCACAATATCTGATTCTGGAGTATTTAAGGAATCATATATGTAGACAACCCGGTCAACCAATGATATGACCGTCCCAACCCAATGATTCGAGCTCACGTGTAGAACGAAGTATAACGTATCAACGTCTTTGCCCCAGGCCAAATTTGTTGCGGCATAAGCTGGAAGCTCACCGTGTACATTCTCGTAAGTACCACCAGGCCATCTTTCAAGCTTACGCCAGTCCTTGTACCGATTCTTCCAAAGCATTTGAAATGCTGCATCCAATATAGCAATCCGCGGACTCTTGAAAGAACTAGGATTTCTCTTTAGCCTTAGTCTATACAAGTTCAGTGCTGCGTCAAGGTGCTGATAATAAAAGAAGGACAAATGTTAGGCACCAAAGCAGAGTCTACTAGACACACAACAACAACGGTCTGCCAGCTAAACATGAAATAAACACTTTTGCCAGATCCACTGTTGACGAGGAAGAATGTACTTACCATATCGTGTAACCATTCCCTAGGCTTCAAAAGTAAGTTGAAGAATTCACGAGCCGTTGTTTTCCCTCCAAATGGATAAATATTTGTTCTGTCGAAGAAAATCAACATTCAAGTTAGACTGCAATATAAAATAGACGATCTTATATGCTATGTGTACTTACTCATCGGCTCTGAATATGTTCATCTTGTCCACCAGTGTTTTGTCAACATCTCCAAATACAATTTCGTAAGCAGATTTCTGGGCCACTAGTTTTGCGTTGTTGCTAGGTACAACAGGAAGCGTAGTCGATTTGCTTAACCTTTCACTCCTCCTTGTTGTTAGCTTGTTGGTCTGGCGAAGATTTCTGGAGCTTTCGTATATTTCGATTTGAGATGTAGTTGGGTGGACTGAATCCACTAATGGTTCAATGATATTAACTGGCTGGGAGTTTCTTTTTCCTCTCCCTCTTCCTCTTCCTCTTCCTCTTCCTCTTCCTCTTTCTTCAATGATTTCAGTGACAATCACTGAGCCTTTACCATCTTCAGCAGTCGAAGCAACTGTCTCCATGCAGACGTTGGTAATCAATCCCGTAATGGGATCCTCTGCCTGAAGGCATGCTTTGGGATCATTATCTCCTTTTTCTTCTTTGGCATCCTCTGCCTTTTCACTCCCATCACTTTTTTCAACATCTCCAACTCTACCATCATCTTGAAGATGTTCTTCTTTGGCATCATCTGCCTTTTCACTCCCATCAATTTTTTCAACATCTCCAACTCTACCATCATCTTGAAGATGTTCTTCTTTGGCATCCTCTGCCTTTTCACTCCCATCACTTTTTTCAACATCTCCAACTCTACCATCATCTTGAAGATGTTCTTCTTTGGCATCCTCTACCTTTTCACTCCCATCAATTTTTTAAACATCTCCAACTCTACCATCATCTTGAAGATGTTCTTCTTTGGCATCCTCTGCCTTTTCACTCCCATCAATTTTTTCAACATCTCCAACTCTACCATCATCTTGAAGATGTTCTTCTTGGGCATCCTCTGCCTTTTCACTCCCATCACTTTTTTCAACATCTCCAACTCTACCATCATCTTGAAGATGTTCTTCTTTGGCATCCTCTGCCTTTTCACTCCCATCACTTTTTTCAACATCTCCAACTCTACCATCATCTTGAAGATGTTCTTCTTTGGCATCCTCTGCCTTTTCACATTTGTATATTTTTCCCCATGTAACATATCTTGAAGATGTTCTTGTTTGGCATCCTTTGCCTCGATGCCATCTGCCTTTTCACTGCAATCTATTTTTGCATCATCTCCTACTTGTTCTTGTTTGGCATCCTCTGCCTCGATGCCATTATCAGTTACTTTTTCTTTGCCATCTCTTACTTTCTCATTTGAAAAGGAGACAGAGGCAACAACCTTGATTCCTTCTCCTTCGTTGTCTTTGCCATCTCCTTTGTTATCCACCGTCGTCTCTTCTTCGTCATTCTGCAAAATTTCAAAGTAGTGACTGTTACATGAACTCAGCTTCAACCTCTTACACCTTAAGGGCATACTCTGCCGTATAGGATATTAAGGGATGCCAATGATGAATAGAATTGAATGCCATTATTAGTCTGCCGTAACAATTACATGTCTCACATAAATGAATGATACAACCTAGGCAAGCAGAGTATGCCTTGCCCCTCTATTGTTTTACTACATCTGATAGAGCATGATATCGCATATCATGCCAGTGCTTTTATTTCAACAATTGCTGAGTTGGACATACCATGCGATTGTCAGGTTTTAGTTTGTTGTTAGAGAAGCGAGTATCTTGCTCGAAACAAGTCATCCTCTCCATCAGCTTTTCAATGACCTGTGCCAACTTGTGTAAGGTTAAACCCAAAACAGTATGCTGTTCCATGCTGGTTCGTTGCTGTTCCAAATTTACTCGTTGCTGCTCAAGTCTGGCATTTTCAATTCTAGCTACAACTGCGTCAAACTTGGTCTGCTGTTTATCCAGGACAAATTCAATGATGTCGACAGAGAACTTCGGTTTCATGACATACCATCCGTCTTCTTCTTCTTCTTCTTCTTCTTCTATTCCCTTCCTCTTCCTCTTCCTCTTTTCCCTTCCGCTTCCTCTTCCTCTTTTCCCCATCTCGCTCTTCAATTCCCTTCCTCTTTTTCCCTTTTCCTCTCTTTCCTTCATTATCAACTTTCCTTTTTTTTCCAGTGCGGTTTTCTGGGACTGGCGGCGCTTTTGAGACCCTCCATTTGATGTCCGACAACGGCTGGCCAGAGAGAATGTATTTGATGAGATTATCAAGCTTGACATCTATACGTCGTTACCTTTCCAACGTGGATAGATTTCTTCCCGGGATCTCTCACACATAGTAGTTACAACCACCTACAAAACAACATATGGTTACATAAATGTCAGCTAGAAGTCAGCCAGAAGTCAGCGTAATTCTGCCAGAAGTCTAGCGATGGGAATATGTAAACTTGTGGCAGAGTTTTTTTGCAGACGCTGCCACTGTGGCTTACTCTGCCAAAACTCTACATTTTTACAAACTATGCCAAAGATATGCATACCTCTTCACTCGAGAAGATCTTCTCCATATCGGGTCTGCCAACTTTTCCCTTGTATCTTAGCAGATGTGTACCTTCAAAAGCTATAGGTGTTCCCAAATTTTCTCCCACTTTGGGCACATAAGCATACGGCCAGACCTGTAGAACTTGCACGAACCCCTTCAAAACATAAGAGTCTTGCCATATCTTCTCTTTAGTTACTAACTTAACCTGCTCAACAAGATCTTTGTAAGCAACCCTCCCCGAGGGATACCCTTTGAAAGTTGTCAAATCTATCACCAACCTAGCTAGGTTAAGGGGAATTTATGTACGCCGATCAACAGCCAACAGACCATTAGACAGAATAGCTAGGTAACTAAGCCTAATTTTATCTTCCCTGGACCAAGATTTGCTTATATCTCCACCATGCTTCATACACAATTTCACTATGTCCTCAATACAAGGGCTAGGACGGCGTATTTTGAGAAGACCCCGAAAGCGATTCCAGGTTTGGTGATTAGCTTCAGAAGATTCCAACCCATCCAACTGCGTAATTTCATTACAGTTAAGACCTGTGATCACTTCAAACTCGAAGAGCGAGAACCGTGCTGGCTGCCCCGCGATCAAAAACCACAACTCAAATGGGCTTTCACACTCCAATTGTTTGCAAATAAGATGGTGATGCACTAATTTCGCACTCCATCCGAAACTCAACTTCTCAAACTTACAAATAACTTCTAGCTGTGACTTGCGGACATAATCCCACACTTCCTCACCCACTACACTTTCCACCAGTGAAAGATGATTGAACTTTGAACTGTAGTTTATTCTGGTATTTGGATCTGGCTCGTTTCCTTTGGAAAAAATAATGGCAGGAAAATCCATCTCGTAATCATTCATATACATGATATATTCGAAGGAGAAATATCGGAAAAATAAAGAGATCGGAGAATTATCGGAGAAATGAAGAAAATGAATAAAGAGATCGACAAAATTGAAGATACGCTCCTCTGCTCTAGGGTTGCCGAGGGTAAGTAGAAGAAGAGTCAATGTTGTGTTTTCCAAGCTTTCTGGGCTTCATGGGCCTGAAACAACTGCTTTGAGGCCCGAATATATATTGTGGAAATATTTTTAAACTAATATTACCTAATTAAGACGGCGCCCCCTTTTGTCGTACAGTTAAGTCAGCGCCGCCTTTTTCTTTTAGTTGAAACTCTTCAAAAACGCTGCGCTACATCGGCATACAGTCTGCGAAACCCTAAACCACTCAAAACTCTTCAAAAACTTCGATTAACATTTGTTTAGCCGTCATAACTCCAAAGTGATCTTCAATCTAAGTGTTTAAAAGCTTATTTACATTGAAAACACAGAATGGAAGAAAAATCGATAACCATGGTAAATACCAAGGAAATGTTTCACATAGTGTCGTGTTGAACAAAGATACACGAAGAAACATATGATAACAATTTTTTTTGTCTGAGTTGTTCTTTT
This sequence comes from Pseudoturritis turrita, assembly GCA_900406555.1. NCBI lineage: Eukaryota > Viridiplantae > Streptophyta > Magnoliopsida > Brassicales > Brassicaceae > Pseudoturritis > Pseudoturritis turrita. Next base: position 328,805 of record OVBL01000462.1, on the reverse strand, counting down.
TAACATAAGTTTTACTTTGAAACCAGTAAGAAATAATGTATAAAGGTAGTGGAAGTATATACAAACATACAACAACAAAAAATCACTACAAATCCTATATCAATCTGTATTCGGTCTGCCGTTGGTGATATTCATTCAGTCTGCGATACCCTAACCACTCGATTTTCACTTTGGAATTTTTCTTTTTAACATAAGTTGTACTTTGACAACAGTTAGAAATTAATGAAATAATGTATAAAGGAAGTGGAAGTATATACAAATATACATCAATAAAAACTCTCTACAAACGAATTCTCCGATTGCGATCTGCATTCGGTCTGCCGTTGGTGATATTCAGTCAGTCTGCGAAACCCTACCCACTCGGTTTTCATACCCTACCCACTCGGTTTTCACCGAGTTTCTCGAGTTTTTTGGTTTCGGCTTATACCGGTTAATGCACTACTGGTGATTGTCTTCTGCCGTTGGTGACCTTAAGGGGTAGCTAGTATTTTCAAAATTATTTTAGAACATAACTAAAATTAGGGATTATTTCACAACCACGAGCACTTCAACAAGAATCAGTCACCATTCTTTTCAAGGCACCTGCGATTTTGAGGAGTGGACACAAGAAGGGTTCAAGCACTTGAAGGAGTTGGAGGATATATGGACTACTTGACCTACCCCGCGCCAACCATGCATTTCCTTGCCACGGTGAAGTTCATTGAGGATGAAGCGAATGGACATGGATATGTCTACTTCATGGTTGGGCCTAACCAATACTCACTCACTTTCGGCCCGTTTCCCTAACAACACGCTCGCATAGCGCTTCATGGATGAGGACGAGACGCCTTTGTGTTGTTTCTTCCACCCCTTCAAGATTACAACTCTGATCACTTCTAATAAAACTGTTTATGAGTTTATGTTTGTTTGTTTTTTTGTCGGGAGTTTATGTTTTATTATGAAGAAACATAAGTGCAAAGCTAATTGGAAGGAGTCAATGTTCAGCTTTTTTTGTAATGAATTATCCTAAAGTCTGATACCAGTCTGGTTTTGGTCTACCGTAGGTGGTTTGGTCTGCGAAACCCTAACTGTAAAAAAGCTCAGCAGTGTATACCAAATTTTTGCATAATACAAGTAGAATATAAACAGTGTTTGCGTATACTCTGCTTCCAACGGCAGAGACTGAAAACGCTTTGTTTTTCTTCTGCGAGTAAAAGCAGAGACTGCGCATACTCTTTTCTATCTCTACTTGTACTCTGTGTAGTCTACATTTACTTGCGTTGCCAATGTCAACATGCAGACAGTGTGCCACCGGTCCGCGTTAACTCTGCTGGTCTTAAGGGGTAGCGCTGGTATTTTCAAAAAAGTGTACTAGTTTTACAATTTTCCCTACGAATGTACCCCGTTTGACATTAAAGTCAGAAAATGTACTATTTTGGACTATTTCTTCTATTTTTATCACAGGAACAAAAAAGTGAAGGATTTGATGACATAAAGAAAAAGAAGAATGTTTGGACTAAACAATTTAAAACAACAACAAAAAAAGAGAGGAAAAATCTGTCGTTTACGGAATAGAAGGAGATGAGTGTGAAAGATTTGGTAGTCTTTTAAGTTTGTTTTAAAAAGCACATGCCTAGACTATACGGACGGATAAGGCTGTGTTTTAATGTTTCTTCTTTGGCTCCTTTTGTTTTCTCTAATAAATTTTGGTCCTTTTAATATTAAGTACTTCACTTTGCAACTTTTCTTCTCTTTTTTTTTATAACTAAAACTAATATCTTAGATCAAAATTCAAACTAATTTCCAATCTCATAAAAACTTATATATTTTTGCTATTTAAAAATTTTATGGATGACCAAATGCATGAATAAAATAATTTTATATTTGAACTGAATTGTTCTCTAATCTGGAATAATATGACGAATCTTCAACAAAGCGAAACTACTAGCCCACTTGACTTGGTTTCAGTACTTACCTCTCCACTTTACTTTTTTCTTTCATTTTTCTTTTTTTTTTTAATTTAAAATAAATTTAGATGCTGAAAATTTTAATAAACAGTCTTATTCACAGTTTTATAGAAATAAACAAAATTACAAAGAACCCAGGTCAATAGAAATACTAATCGTTTCATAATATAGAAATTTTCGAAAAAAGAATTGAAACTTCTCAATTGTGAAGAATTGAAACAGATTAGTACTCACCATCACTTTATATATAGAGAATTTTGAAAAATACCATTTTTGAAAAATAATTTTTCAAAAATACTATTAAAGAAAATTTTGCTTAAAAATATTTATAACATGTTTATAAAATTATAAATTATCTACTATTTTTATAACTACTTATAAAATATATACTATCCTATAATATATCTTATAAAAATATAAATTAATTTTAAACCATTTATTATGTTTAATTTTTTAAATTTAAGCTTGCTTATTTCTTTTTTATTCGAATTCTACTTTTTTAACAGTATAACTTTATATAATTTTCAGAATAAAATCTGTTTTTCTTTTTTAAAGAATACAACAATTTATGTATTTATATACCATTTTATAAAAATAATAAAAAAGCATAAATTTCATCGACCATAGTCCATCGGCCATAACGAATATCACACTTATCCTTTAACGAAAAAAAAATAATAATATCACACTTATCTTTTTAACAACTTACACGAAAATAACAGCTCACTCACTAAAATCACTATTTCAGAGCAAAACTCGCTTACGCAACGCCTACTTACTATTTGCATAACCATCAAGACAACGACGTTTTTTCAGAGGATAAAAAAACATATTATATATGTTAGGTATCATTACATATATTAAAGAGAAGATTTCATCAATTTTAATTTTTATGTTTTTAAAAAAAATATATATATATCGTTTGGATTAATATCATCGTTAAGGTTTGAACCAAATTCATATATTAACGAAAAATGTAAGATATATATTTTTCAAAAAATATACAAAAAGGGCGTAAACAAAAACTTTTTTTTTCTTCTTCCCTTCTGATCAGATCTCATTTCCGTTCGATAGGTGTGGACTTCCAAAGCTACGTCGTCGGTCCGACTTGTGTTTATGTTTTCTTTGCGTTTTGATGTGTTTAGCGGTTTAGATATGCATTTCTATCCTCTTTTTCTGTTGAAATTGGCCTAGTTTTTTTTTGTTTTTTGGTGAGTGTCGATACCCTAGATCTAACGATTTACTGATATAGAAAGGTGATTTAGATTTTTATAGTCCTGATTTACAGTTTTGAGTCTTCGGGAAAGTAGATCTAGATTTTTCTCGACAGAACTGAAGGTGGTGGTTAGCAAGCAGTGGCTCGATTTCTGTTGTCGGAGAATTTTCTGGGTTGTGGCTGTTCGGCTTGAAACTCTCTAAGTTTCTATGATTCTCAAACGTCGGTGTTGAGGAAACCCTTTGTCTTTGTCTCTATTTCAGCCTTTGATGGTTTGGTTGAGTTTTGGATTTGGAAGCTTCTGGTGGTAGAGAAACTGTGTTACTGAGGAATGCTTTACCCTGATTTTAGGAGCAACGGGACGGCGGCATCAATGATCGTCACTAATTTCTGTTTATGACAGGTCTTTTACAGTTACATCTCAAGGAAATGAGCTTCGGCTCAAAAGAAGCATTTTATCGTGGAAGTCGAATGTTAACCTCAGATTCTTCGTCTTCATGGGTTGAGTGTCAAAAGGTTTTTACTCATGGTTCAAAAAGTTCTTCGATCCTCTTTGGAACATTATAATGAGTCCATGCGTGTTGTCCAACCCCAATAAATTATGGCAATTGGATGCTCAGTTACAATTATTCCTCCTTTTCGTGGTCAATTCTCTTTCTATTGTTGTTTTTTTGTTAAGATTTATGATTTGTGTTTTTGTTGTACTTTAGTTTTTCAGACTTAATATGTTTTAGTTTTCGGAGAAATCTCTTTGTTCTGATGGCTTTTGGCTATGGAAGTTTCTTTCGGAACTTGCCGACTTTGTCTCCAGAGGGATCGCGATCCTTGCCGGCTTGGTGTAATCTTGGGCTTTAAATTTCAATAAATTTTTCTAGATGACAAAAAAAAAATTTGAACCAATTTCATAGCGTCATGTATATTCTATAAAATATTACATATTTATTAGTTTGTTTTTAACCAAATAAATCCTTAGATGAAGATTGGATTGCTTCAAACTGTGAAGATGGTGTTTACATCCGTGGATTGGCATGCTTCTTCGGCGAACTTGTAAAAATTCGTGAGAAATAAATATATATATTTTTCCTCAATTTCTTTCATTCTGCGCATTTCAAATTTAAGATGGATAGTTTAGTAAAGAGTGTGTAAAGTCTTGCACGATGGTTTGGGAACTAACTCTCTTGTTTATTCCTTGACCTTGAGGTCGATATTTATACAGATTACATGGATAAACTTTAGACTTTAGAGATATACATGAGATTCTAAGATATATACAAGATGAATATAAACTCCTATATGTACGAGATAATGATATATCATATATATCCCAATAGCCCCCTCAAGTTGGAGCGTGCAAGTCTTAATTGTTCAACTTGGAAAGGAAGATATCGAACTCTCTACGTCCCAAAGCTTTAGTGAGAATGTCAGCCAATTTGTCCGTAGAAGAGACATGAGTTGCTTCGATGGTACCGTCTATAATGTCATCACGCACGAAATGGCAAATCCAATTCAACGTGCTTTGTGCGTTCATGAAATACCGGGTTGGCACTAATGTGAAGTGCCGCTTGACTGTCACAGCGAAGAGACATTGGTTTATCGTGTGAAATTCCAAATGCAGAGAGCAAAGCCTTGAGCCAACGAAGTTCAGCAGCTACATCAGCCATGAAACCGGTGAAGTACCGAGCTGACAAATTAATGCAGCATCATGATACCTTCACCGCCAAGCAACTAGTCTCCCATGTCGGCTTTTATTAGATTTCCTTTACTTGTTTTGATTTCCTTTTATTAAATTTCCTATTTTGAAGATAGTTAGGTTATTATAAACCGTCTCTTAAGTCCTATATAAGGCATTGTAAGTTGGCTTTAAGATTCAGTTTTGAAAGATAATAAACTAGAGTTTTCTCTAAAGCCTTGCATTGATTCGATTATGTCATCAATTCGAGAGTCTTGTGTTGATTTTGATTCAATTCATCAACCCAAGAAGTCAGGTCTCTAGAGATTTAACCTAAATCCCTAGATTGAGCTGAGCTACCGTTGATACGTTGCGCCAGGTTGGTATCAGAGCCTTGCTACGCTCCTTGAATTTTTTTTTTTTTTCCTTTCACCATGGCAAGAACTCGTCGAACACATGTTCGAACCGAAGCAGAAATCACCCGTGATGCAATCGCTGAGCTTCAAGCTCAGATGCAAACTATCACCGCCGCCCTTCAAAACCTCAACGTTCAGCGCAACGCTCCACCACCCCCGGTTGACAACCCCGCTAACGTTCAAGCTGACGATAGAGATGAGAACCTATTTGCTGATAATCCTTTTGCTCCTCCCCGTAATCACCGCGCACTTGCTCGTGATGCTGGTCTAGGAGTTGCTGAAGGTTTTCAATGGGAAACAGGATTTAAAACAGAGATTCTGGAATTCCATGGCAATTCTTCAGTTGAAGAACTTCTCGATTGGATTGTCACGGTTGAAGAAATCCTAGAATTCAAAAGAGCACCAATGGACCGTTGTGTTTCTGTTCTCACAATGCGATTTTGCAACAGAGCAGCAGCATGGTGGACACAATTAAAATCGACTCGAGCTCGCCTCGGGAAGCCTAAAATCATGTCATGGGACAAGTTGAAATCGAAGCTAAAAAAAAACATTCTTACCGTATAATTACAGCTGATCATGTTCCAGCGTCTTCATAACATATGCCAGGGTACACGTTCTGTGGCTGATTACTCGACTGGATTTTTCTTGCTACTTACTCGCGTCGACATTCAAGATTCAGAACGTCAATTAGTTGCTCGATTCACTGCCGGTCTTCGTCAACAAATCCAACACACCCTCAACTTATTTAATCAATTGACGTTGTCAGAAGCTCACCAGCAAGCACTCACCATTGAGTCGCAAACTAGAAGCAATTTTTCGTGGACTACCTCACGTCCGACACGTCCTACTCAACAACAACTGACTGATGATCCGCTTCCACAGCAACCTGATACTGCCATCGTGCCTTATACGGACAAGATAGCACAGCGTCCATCTTCGCTTCGTTGTTTCGCTTGCGGTGAGATCGGTCACCGTCAGTCCAACTGTCCGAAAAGAAATCGCAGGGGTCTTCTCCTTGATACTGCCGGCACCGATGTGGAAGTAATATACGATGAGGAAGTTCCAGAAACTCTTGAGGAGACCGTGGATCTTGTCGTAGACAGTGGACCGTGCTTGATGGTTCGACGTGTGTGCCTCGCTCCCCACCATATTGATGAAAACCCTCAACAACATAACATGTTCCACTCCAAATGTACTATTGCAGGCAAGGTTTGCCAATTTATTATCGACTCCGGAAGTAGCGAAAACGTGGTTGCTGAAGACGTCGTCAATAAACTCAACCTATCAACGGAACTTCATCCTTGTCCCTACAAACTAGGTTGGTTGGACCGGAAAACAAATTTGATGATTACTCGTCGTGCTCTTATATCTTTTTCCGTGGGAGGTACTTTCAAGGATCAAATTCACTGTGATGTAGCACCAATGGACGCTTGCCACCTACTCTTAGGGCATCCTTGAATATTTGATCATCGCGTACAACACGATTGTTATCTCAACACCTACAGTTTCCGTTACAATGATCGTAATTTCACACTTCAACCATCTCTGCCTGAGACACGGAGCACGTCGTCAGCACCTGTCTTAATTCTCCAGCACAAACCTTTTGAGTATGCACTTCGAGAAGATGGATGGGTTCTGATTCTAATCAACCCTTCGACCGAATCCTCTGTTCCCTCAATTCCTGCTCACTTTAAAGGTCTTTTGGACGAGTTTCAAGACGTCTTCCCCAACGAGCTACCATCCGGCCTTCCTCCTCTCAGGGATATTCAACACCGCATTGATCTAGTTCCAGATGCTATACTTCCTAATCGGGCTCATTACCGCATGAGTCCTAGCGAGCATGAGGAGCTTCGGCGACAAGTTGAGGATCTCGTTGTCAAAGGATACTTACGTGAAAGTCTGAGTCCATGAGCAGTCCCCGCATTGCTTATACCAAAGAAAGATGGATCATGGAGAATGTGTGTCGATAGCCGCGCGATAAACAAAATTACAGTGCGCTATAGATTTCCCATACCTCGTCTCGACGATCTTTTGGACCAAATTGGTGCTGCAACGATTTTCTCTAAGCTGGATCTTCGTAGTGAATACCATCAGATACGAATTTGCCCAGGAGACGAGTGGAAAACTGTGTTTAAAACTCGGGAAGGTCTTTTTGAATGGCTTGTCATGCCTTTCGGATTATCCAATGCACCAAGCACATTTATGCGTGTTATGAATCAATCTCTACGACCCTTTATTGATAAATTCGTGGTGGTGTACTTTGACGATATTCTCATATTCAGCATGTCCCTCGCCGATCATCTTGCACACTTAAAAGAGGTGCTCCTTGTTCTTCGTCGAGATCAGCTCTTTGCTACGCTGAAGAAGTGTGAATTTGGTTCTTCTCAGTCACTTCCTTGGCTACATCGTCTCAGCAAGCGGGCTCGCCGTCGATCCAGGAAAAGTTGAGGCGATCAAATCGTGGCCTACTCCGACCACATTATTAGCCACACGAAGCTTTCATGGCCTTGCCTCGTTTTATCGATGATTTATGCCGCAGTTTAGTAGTTTAATGGCGCCTCTCACTGATTGCATTCGTCGCGATGGTCTCTTTACTTGGACTCCCGAGGCATCGGCAGCGTTTGAGACCATTAAAACTAAGTTGATTACGGCCCCTGTTCTGGCTCTACCCGATTTTACTCAAGTTTTTGAACTCCATTGTGATGCTTCTAAGGTAGGAATTGGTGCTGTCTTGAGTCAGCGTAACCGGCCAATCGCATTCTTCAGTGAAAAGTTGTCGGCAGCTCGCATGCGTTATAGTACTTACGATGTGGAGTTTTACGCAGTGGTTCAAGCAGTCAAACATTGGAGGCATTATCTTTACCATAAAGAATTTGTTTTCTTTACCGATCACGATGCGTTGAAACACCTAAGTAGTCAAGATAAGGTCTCGGCTCGGCATGCCGCATGGGTGTCTTACTTGCAGCAATTTACGTTTGTTATTAAACACACGTCGGGTGTTTCAAATCGGGTGGCTGATGCGCTGAGCCGTCGCCATTCTTTACTCGCTGTTCTTCACGCCTCGGTCCCGGGATTTACAGCTTTTGCCGATATGTACGACTCTGACCATTTCTTTGGTCGGATTCTGCTTGATATTCAGGCTGGTCGTTCTCGAGATTTTACACTTCATGATGGGTTTCTTTTTCGTGGTGATCGACTCTGCATCCCGGATTGCAGCCTCCAGTTTCAACTTATTTCTGAAATTCATAATGAAGGTCATATCGGTCGCGACAGGACTTTACATTTGCTATCCCAGTCGTATTTTTGGCCGAGTTTAAGACATGATGTTGAGCGTTTTGTTGAACGCTGTGCAATTTGCCAGACGTCAAAGGGACATGCCACGAATGCCGGTCTCTACCTTCCGTTACCAATCCCGACACAGCCGTGGTCTGACATCAGTATGGATTTCGTCATGGGTCTTCCTCATACACAACGAGGATTCGATTCCATCTTTGTCATAGTGGATCGATTTTCCAAAATGGTGCACTTCGTCCCCTGTAAACGAACAACAGATGCACTCCATGTCGCAACACTGTTCTTTCGTGAGGTGTACAGACTCCACGGGTTGCCCACTTCTATAGTTTCATATCGCGATTCTCGGTTCTTGGGTCATTTTTGGCGGTCTCTGTGGAAGATGTTGGGTACTAGTTTAGACATGAGCTCGGCTTATCATCCTCAAATGGATGGTCAAACGGAGGTGACTAATAGGTCGTTGGGAAACTTACTTCGCTGTCTTGTGGGTGATTCTATCAAAACTTGGGATTCTAAGCTTCCCCAAGCAGAATTTTCTCATAATCATTCCCTCGACCGGAGCTCGGGATTCAGTCCATTTCAGGTCGTTTATGGTCTTCTTCCTCGTGGTCCTCTGGATTTAACTACTCTACCGGACCAAACACGTCTTCATGGTGTCGCCGATGATTTTATCGACAACATTCATCGAGTTCATACACAGGTTGTCACCAATCTCGAGTCATCTTCATCAAAGTATAAGGCTGCTTCTGATTCTCACCGCCGTCGTGTGATCTTCGAACCCGGTGACCATGTCTGGGCATTTCTCACTAAAGATCGAATGCCAGCTCATGCGTACAACAAACTTAAGGCTAAGAAGATAGGTCCTCTTACCGTCTTAGAGCGAATTAATGACAATGCGTACCGCTTACAACTTCCAGCCAACGTCACCACTTTCAATGTCTTCAATGTACGCTATCTCTCTCGTTATGCTCCCCCAGACCCGGTTCCTAATTCGCGGTCGAATCCTTCTAACCCCGGGGGACCTGATGCAGCATCATGATACCTTCACCGCCAAGCAACTAGTCTCCAATGTCGGCTTTTATTAGATTTCCTTTACTTGTTTTGATTTCCTTTTATTAAATTTCCTATTTTGAAGAGAGTTAGGTTATTATAAACCGTCTCTTAAGTCCTATATAAGGCATTGTAAGTTGGCTTTAATATTTAGTTTTTGAAAGATAATAAACTAGAGTTTTCTCTAAAGCCTTGCATTGATTCGATTCTATCATCAATTCGAGAGCCTTGTGTTGATTTTGATTCAATTCATCAACCCAAGAAGTCAGGTCTCTAGAGATTTAACCTAAATCCCTAGATTGAGCTGAGCTAACGTTGATACGCTGCGCCACAAATCCAGCCAGAAATAGATTGTCGAGTAAGGGGACAACTTCCCCAATCAGAGTCGCACCAGCTAGTTAAGTGAAACAGCGAGTCTGATCGTAACAAAATGCCCTTAAGGTAACGAATGACTTTCAGAACAACTAAGCAGTGATCTTCCTTCGGGTTTTGCATGAACTGAGTGAGAACATGAATCGAGTAAGCAAGATCGGGACGTGTTGCGACAAGGTAAACAAGACGTCCTACCAAGCGATGGTAAGTCTGTGGTTCCAATAAATCTGGACCATAAGCCAAAGAGAGACGATGATTTTGGTCCATTGGAGAGCCGGCTGGTTTGCAACCGAGGAGTCCCACTTCACTAATTATGTATGTGCAATATTTTCATTGACAAAGGTAGAAGCCAGCGGAGCTGCGTGCCACTTCCAGGCCAAGAAAGTATTTGAGGACACCCAAATCTTTTATATGAAATCGAGATGACAAGCAACCTTTGAACGTCATAATCGCATGTGACGAGTTGCCAGAGATTATTAAGTCATAAACATAGACTAAGTCTTGTAAAGAAACACCATTCTTTAAGAAGATAAAGATAGAGTAACATGCTCATTGTTGATCAAACCCAAAATCTCTAAGGGCATGTGCTAGCTTAGCAAACCAGCATCGTGATGCTTGTTTTAAGCCATATAAGGACTTGCGCAGGCGACAAACTCGGGTTTTGGTAGAGGAGCTAAACCCCGGAGGAAGTCGCATGTATACTTCTTCATTAAGATCAGTAGATCACCATGAAGGAATGTGTTATACACATCTATTTGATGAACTTTGTGATCCAGTTTCGCAACAATATCAAGAAAGAGGCGCACAGTCGTCATCTTTGCTACCGGAGCATAAGTTTTCGTGTAATCGACGCCCTCAACCTGATCATGGCCTAAGACAACTAAAAACGCCTTATATCGTTTGATAGATCCATCAGATTTATGTTTAATTCAGAAGATCCACATACTGCCGAGAACAACCTTACCAGGGGGTAACTCTTCAAGATCCCAAGTGTGGTTATCTTCCAATGCTTTGATTTTTCTTTTCAAAGCATCATGCCAAACCTTATCTTTCATAGCTTCTTTGTAGGATCGAGGTTCGATGGCCACCGTAAGAGCAGCTAAGAAGCTGCGGTGATTAGTGGAAAAATGTTCACAAGTATGATAATCCGAGATAGGATAGACCGTACAAGAGGAAGGCTGTAAAGCGAAGCCCGTGATAGAAGGAGGAGAGGGGATTGAGACTGTGTATACGACGTAATCTACGATTTTTGTTGATGATATTTTAGCTTGATGACCTCGACCCAATACATCAGGAGTGTCCATTGAAGTATCATGATCTGTAGCAGCGAGTGTAGCATCAAGTTTGGTGATGGGTACATGTTCGGTCTCCTCGACAGGTGAAGGAGAAGAAGCTTGATTTGGCAGGGACGAGTTCATTGGTTGGCCCGCAGATAAGTCAAGCTCAAATTTATGAACAAATGTTGGTGAATCAACCATTGTAGGAGGTGACTCATCAATCACATTTGTTTTTGTCATGAATGGAAATATGTCTTCCCTAAACACGACATCTCGAGAGGTAAAGAACAATTCTATTCAATATCGTAAAGACGTCAGCCTTTATTGCAATAAGGATAGCCTATAAATGCATATTTGCGACTGCGAGAAGCGAACTTGTCACCCTTGTAATCCAAGTTATGGACGTAGCATAAGCTTCTGAATACACACAAGTGAGTAAGAGGAGGAGGTCGACCATATAGCAATTCAAATGGAGTTTTACTGCCAAACAGCTGAGACGGAGTTCGATTAATCAGATAACATGTCGTGAGTGCACATTCATCCCATAAATCAATTGGTAATGCTGCTTGAAAACAAAGAGCACGAGCAACATTAAGTATATGTCTATGTTTGCGTTTCACCAGTCCGTTTTGTTGTGGAGTTCCCACGCATAAAGTTTCATGTATGATTCCTTTTTCGGAGAAGAATCTCGACAAACATGTGAATTCCATCCCGTTTTCACTTCGTATGGTTTTCACATTCGCGTCAAATTGACACCGTACAGGAGCCAAGAAATCGCGCAAGTGTGTAGATGCATTAGTTTTGTTGTGCAAGAGATATATCCACACAGCTCTCGAATGGTCATCGACGATTGTTAGAAAGTAATGAGAGCTGTAAACTGCAGCAGACCGGTAAGGGCCCCATAAGTCGTAATGAATCAAATCAAAACCTTTATTCGCTTTATTAGAACTAACTGGAAATTTTTGTCGAGTTTGCTTTGAAAGAAGACAAACTTCACAACTTGTAGACAAAAGATCAAAAGCACGAGCTAGAACTAAGTTTAATGCCAGGTAGCATTCCCACAACATGAGGAGATGGATGACCCAAACGGCGATGCCACTGAAAAGCGGTCACAGTCTCAATTCCTCATAAGTGGTAAAGTTCTTCTTTCTTACGGCTTCCCACTCCAATTAGTATCCTCATGATGCGGTCCTGTAAAACCACAAGTTTATTAGTCACTTGTCCAATAATGAAGTTATCCATAAGTAGTTGTCCAAGAGATGTCAAATTGGTATGAAAACCATCGATAAAGTAAACGTTTTTCATCGCAAGATGTGATGTCAACCGTAGGGTTTCTTGTCTATATGACAACAATTTATGTCTAGCTGGTAGAGACACCAAAACTGGTGTAATATTGGGAGATCCAAAAGAATATCAAGACGACCAGCCATATGATGGGTGGCGCCCGTATCGATGATCCAAAGGGGATCTTCCTTACCATTCAAGCGTTCTCTTTCAAGAGCTTGAGTTTGAGGATCAAGCTCATCAAAGTATGCCACTGTGCATCTGAAAATCCGGTAAGACCTTTCCTATCGCTATCACTGAGGGAAAGGTTAGCACGAACCAGAATTGAGCACTAATGATCTGAGTTGAGTTTGCACGTGTAGCTGGACTTCTATCGCGACCAGAGGTACCACCACTAGCAGCTTAGAGATTGATCCGGTTTTGTGGCCTATCTCCCCACCAAGGTGGAAACCCGATAACCCAAAAACATATGCTTGCTTTATGACCCAAATGGCAACAACTTGTACACAAGACATTCAGATCTCGTTGTTGATTAGCACCATTTTCCGAGACTCGGTGAGTGTTGGACATAGTATGAGCTGCAAAGCTCATCACCGCAGTTGTTTCCTTCCGAGCACTCTCTTACACTGTTTCATTCTGAATTATTGTATGATACACTGCATCAAGGTTCGGTAGAGGAACTTGCGCACAGAGTTGTGATCTAACAGCTTCATGAGTTGACTCATCAAGTCCATAAAGAAAATCATGGACCCGGATCGGCTCTGCCTCATGCGCTATTCCCAAGTCACATTTACACTTACCACAAGCACAAATCTTGCTTGTCAAACATTCGGCCATCGCATCCCAAATCTTCGTTAGTCTACCAAAGTAGTCGTTGACAGAGGATCCCGATTGTCGACAAGCTGCAAGTTGTCCTCGCAATTGTTGAAAAAGAGCGCTAATGTTCACAGTAAAGTGACGCTTGATATGATCCCACAAATCCTTTGCCACTTCTTTATGAGAGATCATGGAGCGTAGTTTATCATCAATCGTTTGTTTGATCTCACAAGCAGATGGTTGTTAGCCATCCAATCCTCAAGGTCAGGTGAGTCTGCATCCGGTTTCGAGATGGTTCCGTCGATGAAACCAAATTTCTTTCGAGAGCTCAGAGTCATTCGTAAATTCTGAGCCCACTCATCGTAATTCAAGCCATTCAACAAGGGATTGGAGATCACGGCTCCATGATTATCTCCAGAGCCAGGTCATACGGCGAGATAGTTTTACTCGCAGTTTTGGTAGTCATTACTGTCACATCAGCAAGAACATCTATGGTAGACATATCGATCAATTTAGGTCACATGTCGAAGAAGATTAAGCCGAGAAAGAGAAGCTTAATGAAGGTTAAATAGAGTTCGAAAAGAAACAGAGATCATGTAAGAAAACAGAGGGATCGGGAAAAAAAATCTAAGAACACAAGATGAGATTAATTTTTTTTCAGTCTCTGATACCATGTAAAGTCTTGCACGATTGTTTGGGAATTAACTCTCTTGTTTATTCCTTGACCTTGAGGTCGATATTTTTACACATTACATCGATAGACTTTAGACTTTAGAGATATACATGAGATTCTAAGATATATACAAGATGAATATAAACTTAATATAAACTCCTATATGTACAGGATAATGATATATCATATATATCTCAATAGAGTGCTACACTTTACCCGTTTGATATTATCTATGTAAACCTTGTATCCCAGTTTAAATTTCTAAACCGTTTTAATAAATTTAAAATTGTTGATAAAAAAAAGAAGCCAGAGTTGTTGATTCAATTTCAACATAGTGGATATAAATTAGGTTATGTGAGGGTTTGTGTCCACATTCATTCACAATTGACTCGAACCAAAAGTTACTTCCGGAATTCACTATAATTGGTTCAAATTCAAACTCTTTTACCTCTGTACAACTGTTCTCTCTCCTGTTTCAACTTGAATCGATAGCTTCAACAAAAATGAGGGAGACGAACTTATCACATGGGAACAAGAGTCGATTATCTTGTAACAACCTCTCATACGCATCGCATGTGATCCGTCATTACTTAACCAAACAACTTCTACTGAGATAAAGAATTCTACACACTTGGAGAATTCTTCTTTGTACAACGGACACATCTTCTTCAAATCTCCACATTTTCCTTCATACACTTGTTCTAGATTTTATTGATTCCACTTACGATACCTGACTAAATCCACTCAACTGGTTTCTTGAGTACACTCACTCAACACTACTTCTCATTTATCTGAACCATCGTAAATGCTTCAATGAGCTTGTGAGGCAAAACCTTAGTAAAAATATATGTAGGATTATGCTTAGTTGCGATTTAATCACCTTCATAATCCCTTCACTTTACATATATATGTTTCGTTCTCTCGTGATGAACTGCATTCTTTGACACAACAATGAGACTTTGTGAGTCACATAACACTTCAACATAATCTTGTGAGAAACAGCTCACTTGCCAAATCTTCCAACTACATTGCTTCTTTTATGGCTTTTATTTGGACCATATATATACTCAACCTCAATAGTCGAATGAGCTATAACCTTTTGAAGATTTTTTTCCAATTTATTGGATTTCCATCCACTGTGAAAACTAACCATGTGATGGATATTCTCCTATCATAATCAAATACGTAATATGAGTCATAATAGCCGCGAATCACAAACTCATTATGCTTTTTATAGATCAGCTTAGTCTTCAATGTCTCTTTAATGTATCTCAACAATCATTTCAATGTTTGCCAGTGTTCTTTGATAGATCAACTCATGAACCTACTAATTAAACTAACTGGATACACCAAACCAGACCTTTTACCAATTATAAAGTACGTAAAACTTCCAATTGCACTCTGATTAGGTATTATTCTCATCTCTTCAAACTGATCATCTAACTCTTGTTTTGTAGCAGTCTTTAACTCGAAGTAGATCAGTCTGTTGAGACACATTTAAAATACATGCAACTCTATCTCTGGTTATCTCCATTCCAATGATCTTTCTACCATCACCAAGGTCATTCATTTTGAATTATGAGTTTAACAACTCTTTCAGTCTTCTAAACTGCTCCTTATCCTTATAACCTATCAATATATCTTCCACATATAAGAGAAGATAAAGATACAAATCTTCTCTTAATCTCCTGAATATACACAATTGTCATTTGTCCAACCATACTCGATTCATCATACTCAGCATCAAATCTACTTGGTGATGTAAGTTGTCTTTTGGCTCTATCTCTAGCAAGATAAAAATCTATGATTCTAACCCTTCTTTGTATGTATTTTATGGCTTTGATTCTTGAGTTAATTATCTTTGTCCATCCCTTTCATCTTTGATTCATCATATTCATGATCAAATCTACTTTGTGATGTAGGTTTTCTTCTTGCTCGATCTTCTACTTTGTGATGTAGGTTTTCTTCTTGCTCTATCTCTAGCCAGCTGAAGATCTTTGAGTTCTAATCCATATGTTCATGCAGTTTATGATACTTTGATTCTTAGGTTAATTGACTTTGTCCATCTCTTTCATCTTCTGAGGTAACTCCACGTTGAGTTAAATCTTATTTTTCTTTATTAAAACTCTCAAATTATAATTCCACAACTCTTGTGTGCAATTGATCTTGAGAGACTTGAGGCTTTTGTTCGATGCTTTTGTAAACTTTCTCTTCTCCGAATACGAAAATCCTGCTAGTGACACATTTTTGTCATTTAAAAGCCACACTTGGTAACCCGTTACACCATTTGGATACTCCCAAAAACTCATTTATTGGCTTTTGGATTAAATGCCCCTTCATCTGAATGAACATATGTAAGGCATTCAAACTTCTTTAGTCCTTTTAGATTTGGTCTTGTTGAGGTGCATAGTCCTTCAGGAATATTGAAATCAACAATTGATGATGGTGATTTTTTGATCAAGTATACTGCAGTTAATGTTGTATCTGTTCAAAACCTTTGACAAAATCTTGTTAATAATTGTTCAATTTAGTCTCTTTGCAACTCCATTTTACCGTGGACTGTAAGTGCATGTCTTATACCTTATTATACATTCATTTCTGTAGAATTTATTAAAATAGAAGTTACAATATTCAAGACCATTATTAGTCCTGAGCATTTTTACTTTCTTTTCAATTTGTCTCTTAACCATCTTCTTCCACTTAAATATTTTTCGAAAGCTTCATCTTTCGTTCTCAAGAAGTAGATCCATACTTTTTTTAGAAATCATCGGATGAAGATATGAAATACTGGCATCATCCCAAGGAGAGTGAGACATTAGGAGATCCACAAAGATCTTAAAGGTATATAGTCAATCTTTTCCTTTGTTACATGCTGAGCTGAAATTTACTTTGTGTGTTTGCCAAACACACAAACTGTAACTCTCCGATTTTTTTGTCTTCCAAACAACCTTTCTTTACTAAAATCTTTAGCCATATTTTACTTATGTGGCTAAATATGTTATGCCATAGTTGATTATGATTTTCAGTAGATGAAGCTTTGTCTGACACATTTGATTCAAATACATGATCTTCTGCAATTCGAGCCACTTCTTGCAGGATAAACAATATATGGTCCTTCTAGCCATTAATCTCGACATAATCCAATATAGGATTAATTTCGAGTTAGATCGGCCAGACTAGCTTTGGGTTAGGCGATTTTGGGTTAGATCAATCGGCCACTTTCAGACCAGATCGATTTTGGTTTGGTGATGCGGTGTGTGTTCGGGCTCGATACCATGTTATATTTCATAGGCTTCCAACTCAAAACCAATTGTCAATTAGTAGATTGGCACAAATTATTTATATATGACTTCGTTCCCTTTTTACTTCTGATGTGTGATATATTCTTCACATGTTATATTGTAACAAGCTCTACACATGATGCACGTAAATCGTCATTACTTAACCAAGCTGAAAAACTTTCTTCTTCTGCTAAAGTCTTACTCATATGCAGTTTCTACATGAACATTTTTTCTGAGATAGACACTCTTATACATTTAGAGAATTACCCTAATACATAATTTTCAATATTCGCCCAGAGGACAGTCCGACGAAATAATGGTGTGGAACTCTTACTTTTGTGAGACCATAATTTTGAAAAATTATTAAATTTTTATAATAAATTAGATATTTTTAGACATAATTAAAAAATGAGCTAACAAAGTACAAAAAATAATGGATTATATACAAATAAACAAATTAAATTAATATAAACTATAGATATTCAAGGCAAATTAAACAAAAATTGTTTAATCGGTTATTTATTTCAAACAAATATATGATTGTCATATTAAATAAAAAATTACAAATAAATTTATGATTTATTACATAACTATTTGACATATATATTTTTAAAATGTTAAACAATACATATTTTTTTTTAAATTGTGTGGGGCCTCGTCCCTGATCATTCCCCAATTTTTTTGTTTGTCGGCCATCATTGATGAGTTTAATATTGTTAAAATGTTGTTTTAAGAAATAGCCACTATCTGATGATGATAGAAGGAAAAAAAGCCACTAATTAGACCACTGGTTCTGACTGGGCCAAAAAAAAATATTTCGTCTACAAACTTTTAACCGACCATGAAAAATAAAAATGTTTTGGGCAACTTTTTAGATTTAATATCTATCGGACCGGGCAACTTCTCTTAGATTCCAATACCAAAAAGCTTGAAAAGTCAAACTCAATAATAAAGTAACGTGGAAAATATGATATTCGTTGCAGAGATTACGTGATCTCTCTACTAAGATAAGTTTCTTTTTCTCTAGAAACAATGAAACCCATATTTTATTCAAAAGGGATAAAAAGAAGAAAAAAAAATTAGACACTGCTACTGATAATAAATATAAAAAAAAGTTCGGTAAATTAAAATACATATCATAAATGTTAAATTATACGAATAGGGGAAACAAAACTTGCAAACAAGAGACGGCAACCAAGAAAATATCTTTTAAAAAAAAAAAATCTATTTTCTGTTATCAACAAAAACAATCTTTATCTTTTGATTAAAAAATGAAACAGACTACATAAAAGAGACATAAAATATGTTTGAAAAAGAGGTGATAATAATAAAAGAAAAGTGGATCGTGTGTGTGTGTACGCGTAGGTATCAATCAATTATCTATAAAAACTAGAAAAAAATCATGCAACTTGAAGTAGAATAGTCTAAAAGAGCAACGGTTGACTTAACCATCGCCTTCTTTTGTTTTCTACATTAATCATTAACTCAAATATATATATATATCTCACACTAATTTCTTAATCATCTCGTTATAGTTTCTTTTTTACAAATAACAAAAACTTTTCTTTTTGTTCCCCTAAAATGGCATCCGTTGATTTCATCACCGGTGACTCAATCTCAACCCTCCATCCTGACATCATCCAAACCCAAATCTTGACCCGACTCGACGGTCCGACACTAGCCTCCACCGCATCAACCTCCTCTTATCTCCAGACTCTCTGCTCGGAACAAAAACTCTGGGAAGAAATCTCCACCGCCACGTGGCCTTCTATCAACGATCCACGTGTTGTCCAAGCCATCTCCTCTTTCCCTTCCGGTTACCGCTCCTTCTTCGCTGACTCGTACCCGTTCACCGAGCACACGTGGCAGATGCAGAATCACGATCCACCGACGAACAGGTTGATCTCAGCCGTCGATCTTTACTTCAGAGGAGAGCTTATCTACTCGAAGGTCCAAGAGATTGAAACGGAGAATGGAAAATCAGGATGGTTTTTGTCGGCGCCATTTCGTGTCGATATGCTCGACCCGAAAGAGTCGATTCAGACCCGGATTCGATATCCGGGTGGGGATTACGAGTTGTGGGTGAAAGATATGGAGGAGAGCATGAGTCTTAATTGGATAGTGATCGATCCGGTAAAGAAACGGGGGGCGAATATATCGAGCAGAAAGGCGGTGTCGGCGAGACGGAATTGGCTTACGGGAGATTTGGAAATCAGATTTTCGACGGTGGCGGTGGTGGGGAAGAAGGCGGCGGAGGTGGCGGCGGTTGTGTCGTGTGGGTCGGCGGAGGCGTGGAAAGAAGTGGACGAGGAAGTGGGAGGGGAAGTGCACGTGAGGGATGTGAGGTTGCAAGTGGAGGACATAGAAGGAAAGTGTCTGAAAGGGAGGGATAGTTTGGTCATTTTACATGGGTTGTTGGAAGGGAAGAGATGTTGCAAAGAAGGTGGAGAGAGAAGCGGTAAGGGAAGGTATGAGGAATACGTGGGAGCGAAGATACAGTGGAGAGAGAAGAAGGAGAGGAGAGAGAGAACACAAGACACGATTTGTATGATCTTTGGTTTCTCCTTGTTTGTGCTTTTGTGGAGTTTTATTTTGTTAAGGTAAACACTGAAAAAACAAAAAAAAAGTAAAATAAAAGATATTGAATACACAATTACACACACTTCTTGGTCACTGTTCTTTTTCTCTCTCTTAAAAAAAAAATTGTAATAAAAAAAGTTACTGAGAAATATATACAAGGATCTTTGTTAGGTGATGTACTAGTAGAAGTTTTTTATTTGTTTTTCCCACTCGATAAAATATTTAAAAGAATAAACTACGATCGGAAATTAGTTAACGAAAGAATTTGGCAGCGAAAGAAGAATTTCGGGGTTCATGGAAAAATCTTGTTCATGTTTTAAGATATGTATGTTGTTTCTTATTGTGGTAAATATTAAAATAATTTTCATCGTATTTTAGTTTTCATTGCTAAACTTATTATTATATGAATTTTCATCTTAGGTATATGACAGCCGCGAGCGGAAATAAATAGTAAATATATCAAGATGTCTCGCTATCTTATTATACAAAACCTAACCGAATGCGATTAACATGAGCATGATATGTTGATAAAATTATAACTCATCAGATTATCATATGTATAACTGTTAATTTAGATTCTGCACGTGTCAATATAATGATATAAATTTTTTTTTGTTCATTACCTAAATCATTAAAAAAAAAAAATTTATAAAATAATAATTGAAAATATTTTTAATATGAAAAATTCAATATTTAATTCTAAAGCAAAAATTGAAATAGAATTAGTAAATATTTTTAAAATGACAATTTTAGCATTTAAATAAGTAAATGTAAATAAGAAGTGTAAAATAATAGTACAATAAAAATTTATTGGTCGTTAAATTTATTTATAAAGATAAAATATATTTCAATACTTCTAAGTAAAAAAAAAATTTAATACATATAACAAACAAATACATACATTTTTACTATAATAGAAATTTAACATATTCTTGCTATTAATGGCATAGAAACATAATGGATATATGATTTATGACGACCTAAAAACTAAGATATGTTGTATCGTGTGTGTCTGTGTGCGTGTGTATAAAATAGTTATTGGTCAATGATTTGGGATAATTACGATCGATTTCATATATAATATGTGATGTCATGTGTCTGTAAAAGGTGAGAAACTCTATCAAAATTTTATAATTTCAAAAATTATATTTCGTATTGGTTTCATGTTTCTCTTTTACGTTTGTGTTAAACTCTAGTTTTATTTCTTGGTTAAATATTATTTATCAATTTTATATGAATTTGCATTAAAATCTAAGTCATTTTGACTCTTCATGATGAAGGTGTTTATATAAAGATGGTTGAGGAATTATATTTTTTGTTGTGGATTTATATTTTCACATATGAAAGACTTACATATTATTTGAGGATGTTTTTGATCTGTGATTAGTTGTTGTATTATAACATTTTCTGATAAAATTTGATCAGCATTAGAGAATAACATCAATTCTTAGAAAAAAAGAATACTAATTCACTTTTTGTTGTGAATTAGTATTGATAGTATTGATAGTATTGATAATGATTATATACAAAATTTTAATTCACTAAAATCTTTGAAACTTTTTTATTGATAGAAATTTAATGGACTACCAATTAGAATTTAAATATATACATAATTTAATATATTTTTCATATCCATCTAGAATCAATTACATATGTCATAATTACACAGATTATAATTTCAAGATCTAAATATTAACAATAACATTTTATTTTATTTTTATATGCGTATCACGCGGATCCTAATCTACTACGTTGATAATGCACGATTACTTAGATATGTTATGTGTATTTCTTAACTTTGTAATGTCATTGATAATTTAAATTCATCACCAAGCTTAAGCTGATTCACGTTAAAATTTGTTTTGGCTAAATATCGTTTTTAAAACTTCAGACATTCCAAGGCGGTTACAAGTGACTCTTCCAGATGTTGTGGAGCTCCATCAATGTGCATTTGTTAAAGGTAGATTGTTATTGGAGAATGTATTGTTGGCTACTGAACTAGTTAAGGACTATCACAAGCTATCAATCAGTTCACGAAGTGAAATAAAGTTGGCGATTTTGAAAGCATTTGATATAGTACAATGGTCTTTCATAGTTGTTGTACTCAAGGTAATGCAGTATCCAGAGTTGATCATTCATTGGGTATATATGTGCATCTCCATGGCCTCTTTTTTCTATTTCAGTGAATGGTGAACTAGAGGATTTCTTCACTAGTAGCTGAGGCTTGCGACAAGGTTTTTCACTCTCTCACTACTTGTATGTGATCATTAACAATGTTCTCTCCAAGTTGTTGAATAAGGCGACAACGGAAGGGAGAATTGGCTATCATCCCTCGTGTAAAGCGGTCAAGATTACGCATCTAAGTTTTGCGGATGATATAATGGTTTTCACTAATGGTACTCCGGAGTCTCTTCAGGGTACATTGGATTGTTTGATCAATTTGCTCGCATTTCTGGACTTTGCATTAATATAGGCAAATTTACATTGTTTGCAGCAGGTCGGTGGGAGACAAAGGTTAGAGTTGAAGGCAGCAGAGTTTGGTCTCTCAGTTAGCTCCCTGCCCATTCGATATCTGGGGCTTCCTCTTACCACCAAATCAATGTCCAGGCTAGATCACGAGCCCCTCATTGATCAGATTCGTGCTAGATTGTTGATTTGGACAAGCAAGCACCTGTCATTTGCAGGACGTTTACAGCTCATCAACTCGGTAGTGTCTAGTATATCAAATTTCTTGTGCTCTGTCTTCAGGTCGCCAAAGAGATGTTTGGATGAGATTGAAAGAGTGTGTGGCGCATTCTTATGGAGTGGATCGCCTAATACTAATACAAGGCAAAAGTAGTGTTAGAGGAAGTGTGTTTCCCAAAGAATGAAGGGGGCTTGGGAGTTCGCATATTAAAAGACGTTTCTTTGTGTTTGCTTTAAGTCTTATTTGGAAGGTATTTACCCTTTCCGGGTCACTGTGGGTGGCATGGGTAAAACACTTTTTCATGCGCAATGGTTCCTTTTGGGATGCAAAAGACACCACTAGGAGATCATGAATTTGGAGAAAACTATTAAAACTTTATCTTCTGGCTGCAAATTTTATCAGGATGGAGGTAAACAATGGTATATCTGTGCGGTTCAGGTCTGATTTTTGGATGCCTTTGGGACGATTAATTGACATTACAGGAGACACTGGTACAAGAAAGTTGGGAGTTAAAAGGGATTCTCTGGTTGCAGACATGGCAACACCAACCACTTGGAAGATCAGATGCTGTTGAACCCAACAGTTGCGGGAGCTCACATATCATATTCATGCTATCCCATGCCCTCATCTAGAAGATGGTGATGATGTTGCCTTGTGGAGGCATAAACCTGATGACTATAGAAATGTTTTCTCTGCAGTGATAACATGGGATCAGATCCAAAGAAGCAAAGAGAAACTGGAATGAAGTCGTGTGCTGTGGTTCTCCCAGGGAATCCCTCGATATGCTTTCATCACTTGTCTAGCAATCAAGGATCGTCTCTCCACAGGAGCTCGAACTCGGGTTTGGAGATGTGTTCAGTCATGTATGCTTTGTGGTGAGTAAGAAGAGGCGAGAGACCATACTTTTTTTTCTTGCCCTTACACTTTTACCATTTGGATTGATATTGCTGGTGATTTACTAAAAACATGGATTGATCCGGATTGAGACAATACCATACAGCGCCTCGCTCGTCACAGGTTCGATGCGTTATTTCATTTTAATTCGTTTGCCTTTCCAGTCGACAATTTACCATGTCTGGAGGGAGCGGAATGAACGTCGTCACAAACACATCTATCATCCGACGAACCATCTAATTCGTGTTATTGAAAAATCAGTCCGAAATAGAGTGGTCTCTCTTCGATATCATACTTACTCCGAGGCTTGAATCACTTCTTCAAAGATGGTTCCAAGCGAGAGGATGGCACTAATTTTCTGGTTTCCATTAGAAATTCCACTTCTCTCATATTGTTTTTGTACATAAACATTTTTATGATAGACAATAAATTTAACATTTCATCAAAAACCACCTTCGTACCATTTTTGCGTTTTGTGATAGGACGAAATAGCACTTTCACAATCATAAGACATAGATCAGAGGTCAATGTGCATCTCTATTATAGACTTCGTGATTACACTCAAGGTTACATGCATTGATTATACACCTTGCTAGCGATTTACCAGCGATCCAATAATCACAAATACTAAATAAATTCTCAAATCCTTTCATTATATTTTGCAATCTCATCTAATCGTGTCTTCATACCCACCTTTAATATGGGAGAGGACCATTGTCTAACTAAAATTCAAATATGGAATTAAACAAACTTAAAGCAATCCAAAACTAAATTGGAATCTAATCGATTTAAGAAATTAAACCAAAGTCAATTCAAAATTGAACTTAAAAGTTAACCAGTTTTGTCAAATTCAAAATTAAATCAAATTAAACCGGTATTAAATCAATATTAAATCGAACAGTTAGTAAACAAAAATTCTTCAAAATTTTTCTAAATCTTTTTCTTTTTTTGGGGTCAAATTTAGATATTCCCTGGAATTCACAGCCCACCTGTCTACGAGCTTAAACCCAAACTTAGATGCAACTGACGAGATAGAAGGTTAATCAACCCTACCGAAAACATGGCATATAATCAATGTAGGCTTTTCTTGAACCTTCGAGTCTCCCATTTTTTGCAAGATTAACTCTTTTGCGGTTTTAAACAAAGGTATAATGGCTTCAGGTGCGTATCAGCGTATGTAACATATGTAACAATGACAACTTTAAATCCTCTACAATGGCTTCAGGTACATAGGTAACATATGTCCCAATGAAAACTTCATACAAGCCTAAGATTAACATATTACACTTGATCGAACTTACATAATTTTGAGACACACATCAAATTTTCGCCGACCAATTCTTAGTCTATGATTAGAGTTACTCAACTCTGAGACACGCCTAAGATTGACTCTGGCACTTTACTCACAGTTCCAATCTCAACAACTCACACATACGAATCTTTGGAACTTGCGACACACTGTCTCAGCGTTAGTATGGGAAAAATTCAAGACCGAAATATCTCTTCTTTTTGGTTTTAAGTGTGTTAAGCGGCTCCCCCTTAACCCTCAAATCTATTTATGCTATCGGCCTAGGGTTTCATAAAGGCGATTGATAGATTGATATTTAGATGATGATTTTTTTTTAAAATGTGTTTAATGCTTGAAGTAGCTTGATAAACCTAAGGTATTTTACACATCAAAAGTGTTCGATTTTACCTTTAGAAACAAGCATTCATGGTTAAAGCTTCACCAAGAATTACATCATCACATTTATGATCATGAACTCTCGGGATAAGTCTTATGATCACGTGAATGAGCAATGGATTCATAGCTAAGTTAAACTCATACAGATCCTAAGTTACATTATCTCATTGTAAGTTCTAAGACAATACAATATCACAGTTAAGTACTTTCAAACAGTCTTCAGAACGGAAACAATACAGTCGAACTAGTTTTGCTAAGGCGTTAACATCCTATCAGGCTTTTTATGCGCATATAAGTAAAGCAATTAATTGAGTATCACCAGGACTAACAACGGCGATTTTGAGCGAATAAATTGTTTGCTAATGGTTAATGTGGTTCACATGTTACTCGCAATCGATCTTCAATCTTTGCTGGATGGACCAGACCAACTTGAATAATCACGATCGTTCGCAAACGGTTCGCATGTGATAAAAAATAATTACAAGACTTGATCGCATCTATACAAACTGATTTAGGACAATTGTTTTCTCGGTTTTTAATTGTTTTGATCCTCTTATTTTGATATTTTTGTTTGTGCTTTCTTGTGTTTTCATCATATTTTGGTTGCATTTAAAGTCTTATGTCTTGTTACATTTGAGATGTTGTAGACTGCTAGGTATCCATTTTGGTTGGTTTATGTTTATTTAGGTGTTTAGGGGTGCTTGGATCAAAATAGATGCACGTAACTTGAAACCATGAGGTTTTAGAAGGGAAATATCCAATAAAATCTAACGGATCAATAAAATTTTATTTTGGGCCAATAAGAACCTTCTCGAGTCTAGCAAATGCTCAGCCCGAGCAGAATCCTTCTTGGATCATGCAAAAATTTAACTAGGCTGAGCCATAAACATTGTCCAGGTTCGAGGACATAGTGCCCTGCCACGGACCCCAACCCTATCTAGCGGCCATTTGCTCCACCTAGTAGGCAAATCTCTGATAGAGGCAATTCCTGGTGACCAATCCATCCATGCCCAGCGACCGGTGGTTCGCCTGTTTCCACCCAATTTCGTCCATTTTCATCCAAATCTTATCTTTTGTTGGTGTTAGATCTCGTCATAGAGATCTGCTCTGCTAAAAAATCAAAATTGAAGAATTTAGAAAGTCCAACTTATAAAAAAGATGGGTTAACTCAAATAGAGGACGAGTCAACTAACTCAAATAACAAGACGATTTCAGCTCGTTGAAAAGTCTTAGAAATCAAATGGGTCATTGACCTTGCAAAAGGCCATTAATTTGAAAGTTAAAATCAAATCAAAGAATCAGTGAATTAAAATGATGGAGAGACATCATCGAAGATCCTGCAACCAGGTATAAATGTTTTTAATAACCTGATGGTCAGGTGTTGCAGTCAATTTGATTATACGGTTGGGTATAAATACTATTAGTGACTCGACAGCCGGGTTTTAAAGCTGATGGTTAGGTGTAACATTGCGGTGATGACCCGAAGCCGAGTGTAACGATGCGGTGGTGACCCAACAGTGGTATAATGTTGATATTTTAAAGACAAGTCCAATCTCGTACGTGTTACCATATATGAGCTTGCCGGAGATCCAAAATAAAAAAAAATTAAAAAGTCCAACTTATAAGAAAGACGGGTTAACTCGAATAGAGGAAGAGTCAACTCAAATAACAAGACCATTTCAGCTCGCATAAAAGGCTTAGAAATCAAATGGGCCATTGGCATCGCAAAAGCCCATTAATTTGAAAATTAAAATCAAATCAAAACGAAAGAATCAGTGAATTAAGAGAGAATTAAAGAGAAGTTGCTCACCTCACGCCTGGGATATCAAAACGGAAATCAAAACGAATTAATGATGCAATAAATACTTTGAAGCAGTATAACAGACAAGCGATACATCCATTTAGGGGATAATTTTTATGATGCTCGATACAATAGATAAAAATTTGTATACTTTGTAAACATCATTACCGTTTATATGATTCAATAAAGCAAATATTATATTTTTCATTTTATTTAATTTCATACTCATTGATTCATATCCCTATCAGTCTAGCATTTTTTTTACCGGAGACTAACCAAAGAAATTTTTTCCCTAACTTATATATAAATTCAATTTATATTGTAGAATCAATTTCAATATCCACAATTTGGCAACGTTTGTGAGAAATCTAAAAGTAAGTTTTCTAAATTCCAAAGCTCATAATTAAAAATGGCTGAAGGCAATGCAAGCATCACCAAACAACAACGAAAAGAGCTACAAAAAACCTTGAATGATCTCGTGTCAAATTAGCATCTTAAGAAACTACGAGCGAAAAGCTAGCAAGAATGCTCCAAGGAAGTGAAGAGCAAGTTTCAACTCAACTTTAGTGTCTGATTGAGTCACAAACTTAGTTCAAGAAACCCTGGATACGGTGTGCTCGGGGGTTTCTCGACAAGAACTGGAACCACTTCTTAAGCCTTTTTCTGACTACTAATGTATTGGGAACCACATCGCATATGAATCCGGATCTACGCTCCTCAATTCACCAAATTCATATAAATTTAAGTGGCGAGCAATTGAATGGGAGAGCTCCTCTGGAGGTACCATCAGCCCATATGGTGAATCCTAGCACCACATAAGATTTGCCACCACCATCGTCGGTTCCATCACCTGAAACCAATATCCATGGCCCTCTTTGCTCCGGATCAAGTGGTTTGGAACGATTCCAATTCACAAACAGACCAGCTCGAAGTCCGAGTTGAAATTTAAATGGAGGAGGCGACAAATCTTACCTCGGACATTCATAGATAGCATCATTGCAAAGATCTATTGACAAAATGAACACGGATCTACAAGTGATGACCTCGAGAGTCCATCAAACGATAAGCTCGGCTCCCGAGATAAATTGTGTCATTGAAGAAATTAGACAAAGTACATTTACTATCAGATTGATAATACTCGCATAAGGAAATCGGATAATCTTTGGCTAACGTCATACAATGGCACCTCGGGCTGGCAAGGGATGTGGGATCGAATTTTTTCTACCACTGCCAGGGTGAAGTTAGGTTTATCAGCAGAATCAGAACACTCCTCTAACCTTGCAAAGTCGTGCCTCTGGATATAAATTTCAGGAATGAAGAAGATTTCAAGCTCTAATTTCTATATGGCTACATCACTAGACATATAAGCTTTCTCAGCACGAATGTCATTTCTAGGGTCGTAAAAAATTTCATTGAGCAACCTCGTCCCTCTCCCAGATATGCTCCATCATTTTCCTTGTGATTCCCTGATATAATGCGGCATAAGCTTTCCTTCCGTCCTTAATAGCATTACCCACATCCTTTGCATGAGATTCGGTAAACTCCTTACACTTCACGTCCTGTAGCATGAATTTTTCTTCAGGGAGAGCATTATCCTGCTCAAGATGATGGTGGAAAAAATCGGCCTCTCGGAGTTTATCATCCAGATCAGCTAGCGAGGCCTCATGATTTACCTTCTACGAAGTCGGCACTTAGACCTGATATTTCAACCGATCGATCTAGAGGAGAGTGTTGTCAAGATGGGACTGAGGAACACTCCCCATGATCTGGAGTTGGTAGTGGCCAACCATGTCATTAACCCATTCATGAGTTACAGAAGAAGAAAAATTTCAAGAAAAAGGAACATAGCAGAGAGGGGTGGTTAAAACCAACATAATGAAATGATACCTTCCCGAGCATGTGGTGAGTCGAACATAACTGACCAACCCTCCCACGAATAATTTATGGAGGTCGATTGTTTCAATGTCATTTCAGCAATAGTGGTTCATTATTACTGGGAAGCCCTCAACATCCTTTGGTCCCTCAAAGGTAAATAAGTCATAGGGAAGAAGAGAGCTCGCCTTGTTCAAAGTAGGTCGAGGAAGTCTTGAACTCTCCTCGCTATCTCTGGAACCAGCAACACCAAGTATCTCCTGATTATCACAAATCAAACCTGGAGTTCAACTTGAGCTGGCTTGGACTCTTAATTTGAAAGAGCTGGGTTGGGTTCTTAGGGAAAAGATCCCTTAACTTTGATCATGTACCCACAAGAAGAACCCAAAAGAGTTGGCGACCTCCTACGCTTCTTTTGGAGAGGCATGTTGTTACGAACGGCTGAATAAGGCATATCAGATGTACTGCTCATTGTAGTAGAGAGTCTCGAGGAGCCAAGAGAATACTTCAGAGGTAATAATAGCAAGCTAACAAGTTATATCACTGAGGGAGAGACCGATATCCAGTTTAAAGCCATTCGGGGTATGGACTCAAAGGAATCATGCGAGACCAATTTTCAAAGTTCCTTTTTCCAAGCCTTTTGTTGAAAAGGAGGACAAACGTCCAGAGAGGAGGGAGCTGCTTGACAAAGAGGTTACAAGATATACTCCCAATAAAAATATATATACACTTTTGAATAAGGAGAAAGGCAAGAAGGGATTACGGTCCAAAATTCCTTGAAGTAATCATGTGGAACCAAGAGCCAACATGTTGATAAGATTCACAAAGCGGGCATTAACCACTGCTTCCATGGGTTTGCTTGCAAAAGAAAGAAAGCCCACTTGGAAAATCCTATAATAATAAAATGAAGGAAAAAGACTGATTTTCACTCGCTAGGAAGATAAAATCAACCTAAATACGCTCTGTATGTCCTCGTTAATTGGGAACTAATAAAAAGTTCTTTTGAAATCCGAATTAGCTTTGATCGAAAAGAGGTGGAAAATATCTTATAAGTTAAGTGTGACCCCTTCGGCAAGAGTGATAAGGTCCATCACATTTTGAAGAAATATTTGGGCAAATATGCAAGAGGCATAGTGTAACACCCGTGATCCGTATTGGTATTTTTGGTACGAGTGGTAGTGAGGTTGGTTCGAACATGGTTGGGAAAAACTAAGAAAATTGCCTAAGGCATGGAGGGCCACGGCAGATTGACCCGTGGGTCACGTTTTTTATCACCCTTGGGTCGAGTTTTGGCTAGATCGGTGTTAATGAGCCGTGAGTTTGAGTTTGTTGCTAATGAGCCTTTGGGCCATGGATCATATGCTTAAATGGATGGCGGTTAAGGGCTGGTTTGAGCCGGTTTGGAGTAAACCGAATGCCTTTCTCTCCAAGGCTAGGGTTTTGGGCATTTAATGCATTTAATGCCAATATATATGAGGCCTTGGGAGCTCTTTTTCTCATTTCCGCCACTTAGAGAGAAACAAGAGAGAGAAACGAGAGCAAGAGGCAGAGAGAGTTCTTCGTTCTTCGTTCTTCGTGAGTTCTTCGTCGGATTTGCGAAATCAAGAGCTAAAGTTGGAGGGTGGAGATTCTAGGTAAGAATCGTTTGAAACTTAGTGTTTTCTTCGTTTGATTGGCAATTCGGCTCTGATTTTTGAGGATCGTGTTTGTCAAAAGGTGAAGGTTGTGTTCACGTTCGTGTTTGATCACCCGCGTGTGTGTCGGGCAGCATTTGGGTCTGTTCCGTGTGTACCGTGTGTACTGCCGTGTGTACCAGGGTGTGTCCGCGTGTGTACCGGGTGCAGTTTGCGTGTGGTTCGGGTAAGGTTCATAAACCCTAAAAGTTTATCGAACGTTGTTGTTTGTCGTTTGGTTTGGTCTTTAATAAGACGTTTGTGGTGTGTGTTTGTGGCATGTTTGGATCATTTGGATTAGGTGATCGTACGGATTCTAAGTAATAGCAATCGTACTACGGTGTTTCCATCGACCATCCGTTTGCTAAGGTGAGTTCGTAACCGTAGCTAATGTCTAGGGTTGTTTGTATGGCTCATGGAGTCTTGTTTGTGTTTGAGGTGATACACTTCGGTGTATGGTGGTATACTTATGTATACGGTTTGGTACGTTCGCGTATGGCAGATACACTTCGGTGTATAGGTATACTTATGTATACGGTTTGAGGTGATACACTTCGGTGTATGGTGGTATACTTATGTATACGGTTTGGTACGTTCGCGTACGGCAGATACACTTCGGTGTATAGGTATACTTATGTATACGGTTGATGTTGGTGTGCACACGTAATCATGTTTGGTGTTTGATCAACACGGTTTGGTACGTTCGCGTACGTTTGATGTTAGATGTTGATGTTGATGTCTGATGTTAGATGTGATGTTTGATGTTGAGTTTGGTATGATATTACGTTTGACATGGTGTGTGTTATTACGTTGATATGGATGTTAAATGCAATAATGGCTTATGATTGTTGTATAAATAATGTTGGATGTTAGCTGGTGAGACGGGATGACCGATCTCACTAAGCATTTCGTTTGCTTATGGTGGCAGGTAATAGAAGTGGCTAAGGAGCACGCGAGACAAGGCTGGAAAGGAGGGGATGGATTAGGACGGGGTTTATGTTTGTTTAAGCATTCGTTTGACATTGGTTGGTCTGATTTATTATTGCTTAAGTTTGGAACATGATCTCGTTTGTTAAGGTGTTTAGTTATGGAACCACTATCGTTTGTGAACCTTGTTTGAAGTTGAAATAAATACTCTGAATTGCTTTTATTCCCTATGCATGTTCGGGAGCCCGCTAAGTTGTTAGTCTTCCGCTAAGTTGTAGATGAATTATTTTAAGAATGGCCGAAAATTTGACTAAGTAGTTACGGTCATTGGCATGTGTTCGCTGGTATCTTAACCCCGGATAGGTTCACCGGGTTAGGGTGTCACACATAGCCCCGGCCCGACGAGTAGCCTTATTAAATGGGAAATATAGCCCGCAACTATCAAAGTAAATGTTGGGGTCAGGTTTCACCCCACCGAGATCAACGGTTAAACCGGCTAAGTATAAGAATTGGGCCTAGCTGAAGTTTCTGGGCCTAGCCAAATATTCAGGGCCTACCCGAACATTCTGGGCCGAACCGACTGCCCATGGGTCGAGGCGATGCATCATGGGCCGAGCCAAAGGAGCTGAAGAGACGAAGCGATGCGTCATGGGCTGAAGACATGTTCGGGCCGAGGCGATGAGCCCACTCCTCGATAGGCCGAGCCAAAGACGTATTTGGGCCGAGGTGATGAGCCCACTCCTCGGTGGGCCGAAGGAACGAGGCCCATGGGTTGATCCAAATTGTTGTTCGCCCTAAAGATAAAGTCGGATCGCACGAAAGTCGATCAAGGGAAGAAAAAAGGAAGTAAATCTAAAGAGGATATTTTCCTCTATTCTCAAAGAGGCGGCAAAGCACATCTATAGAAGGAGAAGAAGTTATTCAGAAAAGGATCCGCAATTTTACCTAGCATAAATACTTGTCTTTTCTCTTTAGCAAGCTTACGAAACAGCAATAAAAACCATCTTTGGATCTCTGTTCTTGTGGTTTTGTTCATAGAAGTTTCAGTTTCCTAAATTTTCCTAACCAAATTTAGTTGTGCGAGTTTCGACTCCCACAATTTGGCGCCATCTGTGGAGAGTCTAAACTTTCTTACTCAAAAGAACCACCGTACACAAGTTCTGAAGAGATGACCACCGACGGAGAGAAGAATGGCGAGGACCCGAGCAACACTAGTGCCGATCTTCCTGGAGCGAGGAAGAATCCAGGAGTTCAACCGCCCGCAAACACTGAAGCCGTTTCCGCATCCCTAACCTAAGTGAAGAACATGCTGGCCATGTTGCTGAAGAAGTCGGATGAGCAAGATAAGGTGAACAACTCGGTGACCGAGAGATTCGAGATGCTGACGTCGGAGAGCCGAGCCTGAAATCCACGCACCAGAAGTTTGGCATCGGGAGAAATCCGACAAGGAGGTTTGGGAGGTAACTCTTTGGCATCAGCCCAACGGCCCTTAATTGTTCCACTCCTCCTGACACGACCAGCGACATGCCGAGAACGTTAGGAGGACTGCCGTCGCCGTCTCAACATGATGAGCAAACCCCAGCGATCACCAGGTCAGCCGTAACTGACGAGCCGCCCGAGCTAATCCGAGGCACGAGAGCAACCAACGATAGACGAGTCTAGTTTGCCAGCGACAATAGCAACGAACGCTCGATGGCTCGGCCGTGACTATCATGATAGAAAACTAAGCCATGGGAGACTCAATCATCGCAGATTTTGCCTCGGCGTCAACATGATCACAAGCCTGAGAAGGCGATACAAATCAAATCAGGAACTTGACGGACAGAGAGGAGGATATTTACTTGGCACAGCAGGCGTAATGCATTGATGAACCACGAAGGACGAGCCGAGCCCAACGAGAAAAACTTGACTAAATCTTAGCCTCCCTGACTCGGGCTGCTGCCAAAGTGAAAGCCGTACGATCTCAAGTCCACAAGGTAACCAGCGCGGCGCCAGATATATACCGCGTGTTAGAAGAAATGCAGAAGACCCCGTTCACGGCTTAGATCACCGAGGTGAGAGCTCCGACCTTGGAAAGATCAGGATTCCCTTCTACGAAGGAACGACTGACCCAAAGGCTCACATAACAGTTTTTCGCATAGTAATTGGACGAGCGAACCTCAGGGAAAGCGAGAGATGCTGGCTTCTGTCTCCTGTTCGTAGAGCACCTTAAAGGAGCAGCCTTCGAATGGTTTTTGCGGCTCGATCGGAATTCCATCGGTAACTTCCAACAACTGTCCGTTGCCTTCCTAAAGCACTATTCCATGTTCATGGATCGAGGAACCTCCGATGCCGATCTCTGGACCCTGTCTCAAGGACCAACAGGGGGTTACAAAACTTCATGGAACGTTTTAAGGCGGTGGTGTCGAAGGTCGATGCCGTAAGTGATAAAGTTGCCCTCACCGCGTTAAAGAAGTTATTGTGGTACAAATAGGAGTTCAGAAAGGAGAATCACTGCACACTCCCCTGACGATCCAAGACGTCCTACACCGAGCCTCAGACTTTATAGTCAACGAGGAGGAGATGAAGGTTTTGTCTCAGAAGTATGGATTGGCAAAACCGATGAGCCGAAGCACCGCTTTAGCGCCAAACCCACCGAACCCCAGGAAAAGCACCCAGAGCAGAGGATACGTGCATCACGAAGGATCTAGTTTCGGTGGCGCCCATAACTATCAAGTAGGAGCTGGCCTAGGGAAAGTCTCGTGGAACACATGGACAAGGAACTCCAACTCTCATAACAAGAAGGCTTATTGCGAGTACCATCATTTCTACGGACATTCGACAGCGAATTTTCAAATCCTAGGCGTAAAGCTCGCGGCGAAGTTGGTAGCTGGAGAGCTCGGCGATGCTGTCAGCCTTAAAGACTTTGAGCGAGAAGAAGAGAAGGATCAACTTGACCAGGTGGCAACACAATGGGGTGCCCGAAAGAGAATAAACATGATAATGGGAAGATTCCATTACTGTTCGGACACAGTATCTTTGATCAAAGTATTCCAGCGAAGAGCGGATGCTAGTATCAACTAGTCGAAACCCTCCAACCTGCCAAACGACATAATTTCATTTGAAGAAATGAGACGACCGAAATCGACTCACCTCATAATGATCCCCCAGTTACCGAGCTAATTGTAAAGGAGCACGACATGGCCAGGGTGCTAATAGACATGGGAAGCTCCATAGATGTCATGTTTCGAGAGACCCTCAGAAGAATTGGCATCAGTTTATCTGAGGTCATAGCAATTTTGAAGCCGTTGACCGGATTTTTAGGGGGGACGACGATGATCCTTGGAACGACCAGGCTACCCATCCAGGGCGGAGGAGTGACAAAGGCGTAGAATTCTCGGTTGAAAATCACCCGGTGATATACAACGTTATCATGGGAACGCCCTGGATAAATTCCATGAGAGCCATCCCCTCAACATACCACCTCTGCATAAAGTTTCCAACTCCCAGAGGAATAAAAATGATTTGGGGAAGTCAGAAGGAATCCCAAATTTGCTTCCTAGCTGAGCACAAGCTCATGAATCCCGTCACCGAACTAAACGCCAAGGCAAAATGAAAAGAAGATGAAGGTGAATCGGGAACCCAAAAAAGAGTAGGCGAAGCTGGCAAAGCTGTTATAGCAATTACAGATCACAGAAGATTGCAAAGAAGAGGGCGGACCTACCTTCGACTCCATTATCTCAATAAAAATTGACGATGATCATCTAGACCGTTGCGTCGAGATTGGAGCCAACTGGACGAGGCAATCAAGGGAGAGCTGATCTCTTTTCTGAAGAAAAATGTACATACATTTGCATGGGCGGTAGAAGATATGCCCGGCATCAGCATTGACGTAACATGTCACGAGCTGAACATAGATCCAACTTTCAAACCGATGGAGCAGAAGAGAAGGAAGCTAGGTGCCGAGAGAGCCCAGGCGGTAAATGATGAAGTAGAGAGATTGCTGCGCATCGGATCAATCATCGAAGTAAAATATCTTGATTGGCTCGCCAATCCCGTTGTGGTAAAAAAGAAGAACGAAAAATGGCGAGTGTGCATCGATTTCACCGATTTCAACAAGGCATGCCCGAAGGACAGTTTCTCGCTTCCGCACATTGAGTGTTTGGTTAAAGCAATGACGGGCAACAAACTCCTCTCATTCATGGATGCTTTCTCTAGATACAACAAGATCCTGATGAATCTTGACGATAGGGAAAAGACTGCGAAAAACTATTTAGTGAGCCCCCCGACAAATGCTTGCCATTCTATGATACTCTGAGAGGCAACGAAAAATTCGAATGGACCATAAATGCAAAGAGGAGTTCCAGCAGCTGAAAAACTATTTAGTTAGCCCCCCGGTACTCGCGAAGCCTGTTGAAGGAGAGCCCATGTTCCTGTACAGTGCTGTTTCTACCACCGCAGTCAGTGGAGTGCTCATCAGAGAAGTGAGCAGAACGAAGTGAGCAGATACCCATTTTCTACGTCAGCCAGACCCTAACAGACGCAGAAACTCGGTATCCATAAATGGAGAAGCTAGCACTCGCTGTGGTGATGTCTGCTCGGAAGCTAATGCTGTATTTCCAATCGCACTCTATCGTGGTACAAACCACCTTCCCTCTCCGAACTATCTTGCACAGTCCATGTCAATCCGGAAGGTTAGCAAAATGGGCGGTAGAACTCAGCGAATACGACATCGAGTACTGGAGCAGAACCTGCAAAAAATCCCAAGTGCTGGCAGATTTCTTAGTTGAACTCCCAGCAAAAGGGACGGAAGACCCAACCTCAGGCTCTATATGGACGCTCCACATCGATGGTTCGTCTTCAAAACAAGGGTTCGGTGTGAGAATCCGATTAACATCTCCAACTGGCGAAATTTTGGAGAAATCATTTTGGTTGGCCTTTCGCCCATCCAACAATGAAGCAGAATACGAAGCCTTGATCACCAATTTAAAGCTAGCCCATGGAATCAAAGTCCCAAACATTCACGCGTTTTGCGATTTCCAGCTAGTTGCAAATCAATTCAACGGATAATACATAGCGAGAGGCGAAAGGATGGAGGTATATCCAAGAGTTTTCCAAGGATTGGTCGTAAAATTCAACGAATTCACATTAACTCAGATATCCCATGGCAAAAATGCCCCCGTAGATGGGTTAGCAGCTCTGGCGTTAACTTCTGATCCATGATTGAAGAGAGTCATTTCGATGGAATTCATAGAGCATCCAAGCATTTACATCTCCGGAACCATTAACTTAATTGACCCACTAGAAGGAGAACCCGCAGATGACAACCCTCCAGGCGAGGATGGCATAACCGACATGGAAGAAGAACCCGAAAATAACCCCCCAAGGAGAGATGGCGTAGCCAATATGGAAGAAGATCCACAATCGGTGGTAGGAGAATACGACTGCGACAAAGAATGGATGGGAGCAATCCGCGTCTATATCATGGACGGAGAGGTGCCATCCGATAAATGGGCTGCGCGAAAACTCAAGGCCCAGGCGCTCGCTTTATTCTGTTAGACGGGGAAGTTTTCAAATGGAGGTTCTTAGGACCGTTAATGGCTTGCGTAGAGGGCGCACAAGCTAGGAAGATTATGGTGGAAGTTCATAGCGGCTCTCATGGAAATCATTCTGGCGGAAGGTCCCTGGCGATCAAAATCAAGCGCCATGGCTACTACTGGCCAACTATGGTGAAAAACTTTGAGAAGTTCTCCGCTAAGTGCGATAAATGTCAAAGGCAAGCCCTGAAAATTCACCAGCCAACCGAACTGCTTTCGTCAATCTCAGCGCCTTACCCTTTTATGTGGTGGTCAATGGACAACATCGGACCTTTACACAAGTCCAAGCATAAGAGATTTTTGCTAGTCCTAATATATTACTTCTCAAAATGGGTCGAAGCCGATTCCTACGCCAGCATAAAAGACACCCAAGTGGAATATTTCGTCTGGAAAAACATCATATGCCGACATGGAGTCTCAAACGAAATCGTCATCGACAACTGTTCACTGTTCATCTCAACCAAATTCGAAACTTTTTGCGAAAAATAAAAAATACGGCTCAGCAAGTCCACACCGCGTTATCCGCAGAGTAACGGCCAGGCAGAAGCAGCAAAAAAGATCCTTGATGGTCTGAAGAAATGCCTTGACGCAAAGAAGGGACGCTGGGCTGACGAACTTGAAGGAGTCTTGTGGTATCACCGAACGATCCTGCGACAAGCCACTGGAGAAACACCTTTCGCCCTTATCTACGGAATGGAATGTGTAATTCCACCCGAAGTAGAGTTTCCCGGATTTCGCCACAGACTTCTCCCTGGACAAGAAGACTTTAATCATATAATGCTGTTCGACAAGCTGGACTTGGTGAAAGAACGGCGCGATCAAGCGCTTATTCGAATAGAGAACTATCAACAAGCAACTGCCAAGTACTACAACTCCAACGATCGAAGCTGGAATTTCAATGAAAGAGATTAGGTCCTCCGGAAAGTCTTCCAGAACACAGTAGAAAGAAATGCCGGAAAGTTAGGAGCCAACTGGGAAGGCCCTTACAAAGTCACCAAAGTAGTCCGCCCGGGTGTGTACGAGCTCGCTAGCATTACTGACGTTCCAATACCAAGATCTTGGAACGCAATGCATCCGAAGAAGTACTATCACTAAGCCACATCATCTATGAATTACGGAGCGGCTTGATCCTCGAAAGGGGTACGTAGGTAACCCATCTTAGGATGGGTTGAGCTGCCCCTCCTCCTAAAAAAAGGGGGGGGGTGAGTGGGTACGTATACACGTATACTCCCATTTCTTGTAACGCGATCTTTTGCAGATATTAAGTCTTATTAAAACATACACTTTGACATATTCATCGTCTCACAAAACACCAAGTCTTATTAAAACAAACACTTTGACATATTCATCGTCTCGCAAAACACCAAGTCTTATCAAAATAGACACTTTGACATGCTTATCATCCTCGTTTGTTGCTAGCCACAACGACGAACTACTACATCCTTTACGGATCATAACCACTAAATCCTTTACGAATCTTAACCACTACATCCTTTACGGATTTAAGCGCGCTATATAAATACTCATGCTTACTATCAGAGCGGGCACATAGGTGAAAATGTGCACGTAAAGCCGGAGTAATAATTCGAAACACAGCAATCACATATTTCTTAACACGCTGATCGTTAACATCTCAAAAATATAGTACTAAACGTATATCATTTAGTATGAAATATTTAAACATCTTTTATCGAAACCCAACAATAACACGTTTCTCAAGACGCTGGTCTCTAACATCTCAAAACATAGTACTAAATGTATATCATTTTTAGTATGAGATACCTAAGGTGTTCTAACATGTTATATCAAAAAAGTACGAGAAACAAGCAAACAAGAGCCAAACGCCATTCATAAACGATAAATGGATAAAGCCATTTAGGCACTATGTTCAAAAAAAGAAGAAGCAAAAAATGATAAGTAAAAAAAGGGAAGATGGGTCACAAGTCCCCTAGCACCGAAAAAGCAACAAAGAAAACAACAGAAACGATCAAGCTACTGAAGGAGACTAGGATCTGGGATCTTCTCGGCGGTCAGCAATTCCAGGAGTACCAGTATTGGAACCAGAAAAGTATGCCATGCCCACATTCGCCGCTGCAGTTTCCATTGACTCGTTGCCAAGAAGAGAACCCACAGAGTTTGAGGAAATCAGAGACAATTTGAGCTTGTTTCTCAACCCGGTAGCAATCCTCTCAAACTCCTCGTTGGCACCTTCCAGGCCGGCTCTCCATTCAGTTAACATGGCCACCTCCGAATCTAAGGTCGACGCGTCTCTCTCCTTGGCTTGTTTCAGCACCCCGATGTTCTCCTCCATCTTGGCGAGCCTTCCTTGAAATTTTTTGGCCAACTCTCGCCTCGCGGCTTTTTGGGCCTTCCTCACATTGGCCTCGTGCAAAGCCTTGTCCACTGCAAGTTGCCTCTTCAGAGAAGCTATCTCGGCTATCTTTCCCACCTTAGACGCCTCCAAACTGATAACCAAGCTCACAGCTTGATCATGTCTATCCTTCAGTTTTCGCTGATCGTCCTCGAGAACTTTGATCTGAGCCGAGGTAGTTGCCAACCCAGCAGTGTGTTTGCCCTCCACCTCGTCAAGCTTTTTCTTCAGCAATGCATAATCTTTTCGAGCATCGTAAACACGACACCTATAATTTCGAGAATTTTCCTCGTACCAATGGCCATCTTGTTGATATAAGCCATAAACTGCGAAAAAGTTAGCACCCAAGCCAACACAAAATTTCTTGAAATGATTTTCAACCAAACGTACCTTGGTGCCACGCAGAGACATGTCAAAGTACAACTTGCTCTGAACGAGAGTGTCGGGAGAAGGTAGACGATCACCTAAACATGTGACCTTGGAGAAAAGCGCAGCCGAAGTGGAAGCATCATAGCACACAAGGCCCGGATCGGCGGCAAGAGGATTAGAGATAGAGACATCACGTTTCACCCTCTTCCCAACTTTCTCCTTGGAAGTACTTTTCCCTTTGTCAATATCCGAGGAGGGTCATTTTTGGTTCGGTATCTCTTTGTCCTTGTGCTGGGACAATGTCAAAACAGGGGCCTGACAAACATAAAGGAGACCCGAGAAGAATTACCTTGCCTCATCATTAACAAGCGGTGGCTCGAAAGAAACCAAAGGGTCGGGAACTTGCCCCGTTGCCTTGGCAGCAGCATCAACAATCTTGGTATTCTACTATTCAACCCTTGTCTGGGCCTCGGCAGCTCGCTTGGCTGCTTCCCTTTTCTCTCTCTTCTTATGTTCTTGTTTGTCTCGGATCGTCACCCTCTTTCCCATTATCGATCGGATATCCTCTAAAGATGAAGTGGAAGACTCTAAGCTAGCAGGAACGTCGTATCCGGCAAAAAGGGCTCGTTCTTTTTCGACTCTTTTCAGGGAAATATGCCTCACCCAGTGAGTCTTCTCGGCTGCAAGAGTCTTCTGGATCTTGTTTATATCTTCGGGGCACGACGGAAGAAAGTGACGAACTGCAAAGAAAGAAGATGAAATTAGAAGTCAATCAAATACCTAAGTAATAAAACTGAGCCGAGGACCCTAAACAAGCTATGGGTCGGCTACCGATTGTTCCCCAGCTCGTCTTGATTAGGTGGAGACAATCACTTTCGATCGATGCGTCGTTAACAGCGACAAAGAAAAAACTGGCTCGCCCAGTCACTGTCTTTACTTTTTAAAACCCAGGATCATCTTCCGATGCTTCTTGTTGGAGATGTAGTATGTCTGGGTCTTCGAAACTTTCCGAAATTCCAGAAGATTTTGAAGATGGTAAACCCCAATTTTGACGTCACACTCGTAACTATGAATCATAATGCCGACCACGTGACACATCTCCAAGGCGTGATCTTA
The DNA here is from genome assembly GCA_900406555.1 of Pseudoturritis turrita. NCBI lineage: Eukaryota > Viridiplantae > Streptophyta > Magnoliopsida > Brassicales > Brassicaceae > Pseudoturritis > Pseudoturritis turrita. The sequence goes on along the minus strand of OVBL01000462.1, from coordinate 287,965 downwards.
GCCAGAGCAAGCCCGTGTCTCTCCAGAAATCGAACTATCAATCCAGGGATCGGGAATTATAGGAGGCAAGAGTAAAAGAAACTCTCATACAAGGTGAAGTGGTTCGGCGGCGAATTGTCGGCTCAGTCGGAGGACGAAGGAACTACCAACTCAACCCCCTATGAGATCTTGCACCGTTGCCTTAGCATTTGCAGAGTCTCCGCGGTAGATAGAGTAGAGCCTGGGGGTCGACTCATTTCTTTTTAGCTTTTCCATGCCTTCTCTTAGAAACAGCTCGTCGCTTTGAAGAACTAGCTCCTTAGCTCCCTACCAGACGCTCCAATTTCTGCCTCGCCTCGGCAGGATAAAAAAGAAAGTCTTCATCCTCAATTTTCACCTCGGCTGGATCAACCGCAACGTCGAACAGAACATCCACCAAAGAGGGAACCCTAATCTCCAAGGGATTCGTTTGAAGATCTCCAGTCGCCTCCTCACTTTCAGGAGACGAAAAGATTTTACGGCAGAGCTGGATGGGAGCAGTAACCGAGCCGATTGAATCATTCAACTCTCCGAAGGTTTCCATCAAAGGAATCGAAGATGTGTTAACTCAGTGGAGTTCGAAGGAGATAAATGATGCAGTCACCGAGGTACCTTGAAGATAGATCGGCGAACTCAATGGCTCGCCAGAGGTATTTGAAGGAAGATCTAAGTATTCAACGTTTTGCCGGCAAAGTTCGAAGATGGATTGGATAATTTAACGGCTCGCCGGAGAAATTTGAAGATGAATCGGATAATTTAAGAAACCACCGTGTTTTGGTTCGAAGGCGGATCGGGAAAACTCAAGGGATCGGCGGTGGAAGGAGAGAAAACACAAAAACCCTAGCCAAAACTTAAACATAAAAGAGAGAAAAAGAGAAGAGAAGAGAGCTACCTTTTCGAAAATTTTGGAGAAGTGAAGTTATGAGAGGAAGTGAAGGAAACATCGGTATATATAGGCATTTAAAGCAAAGTGCATGGCTACACTCGACCTCGGGAACCGACTAAAATGGTTGCGATCCCAAGAAAGTTATGATTTTGGTTAAAGGCTATCCAAATTGCCAAGCCATAACTCTATTTAGAATTGCTCCGAGACAATAAAATGGCTCGGCAAGTAAAAAATAGTTTTTGGCTCGACAACCTGTGAAGCAATCTTCAGCTTGACATTTCTGTACAATGAAATGGCTCGACAGTCTGTACAGCAGAGCGGCTTGGCCAATTTATCAACAAAGTTTTTCAGCTCGTCACGTTGATCTTGTTCACGACTACTTTCATCTCGTCAGTTTCATCTCTGAGTCTCACAAGTTATGTATCATAACTGTTGGGGTCAGGTTTCACCCCACCGAGATCAACGGTTAAAACGGCTAAATATAAGAATTTGGCCAAGCTGAAGTTTTTGGGCCTAGTCAAATATTCAGGGCCTAGCCGAACATTCTGGGCCGAACTGACTGCCCATGGGTCGAGGCAATGCATCATGGGCCGAGCCGAAGGAGCTGAAGGGACGAAACAATGCATCACGGGCCGAATACATGTCCGGGCCAAGGCGATGAGCCCACTCCTCAATAGGCCGAGCCGAAGATGTATCCAGGCCAAGGTGACGAGCCCACTCCTCGGTGGGCCGAAGCAACGAGGCCCATTGGTCGATCCGAATTGTTGTTCGCCCAAAAAGATGAAGTCGGATCGCACGAAAGTCGGCCGAGGGAAGAAAAAAGGAAGTAAATCTAAAGAGGATATTTTCCTCTATTCTCGGAGAGGCGCTGAAGCACATCTATAAAAGGAGAAGAAGTTATTCAGAAAAGGATCCGCAATTTTACCTAGCACAAATTCTTGTCTTTTCTCTTGAGGAATTCTTTTATCAAAACGCTTACGAAACAGCAATACAAACCATCTTTGGACCTCTGTTCTTGTGGTTTTGTTCATAGAAGTTTCAGTTCCCTAAATTTTCTTAACCAAATTTAGTTGTGCGAGTTCTGACTCCCATAGTAAACGTCGTAGATGCAACAATAGTTTACCCGTGACATGTTTTTTAGCCAAAAACACAATGTTCTAATTCAAGTGCAAAGTTGCAATTGTAGTTCTTTAGGGTCGAATCCACTGAAGACTGAAAGGTTTACGCTATAAATTTTCAGGAGAAAAGTTAAGCTAGCACGATTAAGGAGTTAGGGGGGGGGGTTTGTTGTTTCTAAAACTAAGATGTCAATAATAGAATAACGATAAGAAATCAATTAAAACAAGCGTTGGGCATTAGAGAAATCTCCAGGATTCATGGATCAATTTTAATCATGTGTTTAGGCAGGTAAATTCAACAGAGTATAATTCCAAACTCAAATACACTTGATAATTCAGTCAACCTACTCTCGTGGCGATGACTAACTATATCTAAACAACATAAGTATTCAACTCTCACTTGCAAATAGATAGATAGATATACAATATTTAGATCAAGATTCGATATGTTAACCTAACTCCATAACTCAACTCTCGCAGGTTATGGTGCTAAGCTTATCTAATACTTGATCCAACCGATTAACCAAGTAGTGTGCAAGCGATGATCAGTTTGAATTCAATCCCAAACTGGTGATGCACTTGTATTTAAGCATTCTTTAGTATGCATTTCCCAACTTTTACATTCATTAAGACTACATTATGTATCCTTCTCTTCATTTTAGATTTCATTTAGTTTAGATTTAGGCTTAAAGTCCTAGGTCCTTTATGTTGCATTTGCATGCATGTTTAGTCATCTTTCAGGTTCAATGGAGGCCTAGGAGCAAGAAGAACCAATTGGAGAAGGAGGAGAACCAAAGAGAATGAAGAAGAGCCAAAGACAATCTGAGGAGCACTGCATCGACCACTCCAGCTCACCTAGTCGATGTGAGTAGCCTTAGTCTAGCTGAAAACCATTGCATCGACCACTCCAGCTCTCCTGGTCGATATGGGTGGTCGATATCAGGCCCCCTTTCTTGCACAAACCTGGCTTTGACTCGGTTTGTCCCGGGTTGATCCGTGTACATTTATCTTTCCTATTAATAGTTTTAAACACATTAAAAACCCAAACTTTTTCTGATTTTTGTATCCTTTGGTCAAGAACAAAATCCTTTGGTTTCTTTCCTATTTTGTATGCAAAACTTGGATCTTTTTATGTTTATATAGTGAAGTTTCATAATCTTTTTCTCTTAATCCTTTATTATGTCTTTCTTTGTTTATACTTTTGTTGATTCCATGATCATGAGTGAGTAGTTTCCTTAGTGGATTATGTGTAGAGTAGATTAGGATGTTTGATGTGTGATTAGTGATGCTTAGGTTTAGATTAGTGTGATTTCCCATGATTAGAGAGAACCCATTGCTAGGATTGAAGTAATTAATCAATTTATAGAACATGGTCTTTTCATGCCCGAGAGGTATTTGTGAAAATATCTAGGAGACTATAATTCATGCTTTTCATATCTTAGCCAATTAACACTTGATGTCTAAGGTGATTAGTAGACTTATATGGGCTTATGCATTAATGATCTCTAATCTACTTCAATAGGGATCGAAAGATTGTCATTTTGGGTGATTAGTAGAATAGATTAGTATTTACGAAAGTTAACTAGTCTATATATAGGATCTATGTCTTGGAAATGGTTTGTTATATGACCTTGCATTATTAGTCATAGGTTGAACACTTCTAGTCTATGATCTCTACCCAAAGTCCATGCCTTTCTCTCATTTGATCATATTTGCTTGTCCGATTGACTTTTTGTTGACTTTCTTAAATTGCTTTTGAATTTGCTTTCTTTAAGTTTAATTTGCTTATACATGTTCTTATCTTAGTTTCTTAATCTTGTTTGGTACTCTTCTTCCATTTTGCATTGGTTTTCCTAAGTTGTTAGGATTTACAAAACACAACACTTGAATTTGGCTTAGCTTCTATAGTGTCTTCCATTCCTTTTGTCTTGACATACTTCATGTGGAAGAATGACCTCTAAGTATTACAATGACATTGCCATGCACTTTTGGTTTATTGCTTAGGGTTCAAAGCTTTAGTAGCATCCTTAAATTTGAGCATCCGAACCTAAGTATTCTACGCAACAAGTTTTTGGCACCGTTGCCGGGGAGTATTATATTAGGTATTATGATTTGGATTCTTGGGAGTCTAATTTCGTATTTTTATATTTTACTATTTGATCGTTCTTGTTCTTGTGTAGGCGTATGATCACAAGAAGCAAAGGCACACAAAGTGATATTGATCATAGGATTGACACCAATCGGTTAGAGAGACAAGTAATAGAAGAAATAAGGGAAAGAAAGCGGTTAGATCACTTGAGGCGTTTAGACATGGATGGAAACCATGCTAACCAAGGTGGTAGAAACCACCAAGAGAGAGAATAACATGGAGTTGGATTAGGAAACCAACCTAGAGCTCCAATTCACTCTCATAGGGAATAAAGAAGGATTAGTGCATTTGATGAACCCCTCACTAATGGGACTAGGATGGGCATTCGACCTCCTCCATGCGCCAATAATAATTGGGAGATTAAGTCTAGCATCATCAACATGGTGCAAAACAATCGATTCTTTGGATTGCCTATGGAACATCCCATTGAGCACTTGGATAACTTTGATCGTTTTTGTAGAACCGTGAAGATGAACGGAGTTTCGGAAGATGTAATCAAGCTTACCCTCTTCCCATTTTCTCTAGATGATAAAGCCTCCCAATGGGAGAAGAGTATAGTCACATCCTCTATCACCACGTGGGAGGAGTGCAAGAAACGGTTTTTTGCTAAGTTCTTCTCCAACCAACAAACCGCCAAGATAAGGAACAATATCACAAGCTTTCAACAAGGACCAACCGAAATTTTGTACGAGGCTTGGGAAAGATTAAAAGGCTATACACGTTCATGTCCTCACCCTGGCGTATCTAAAGAAGCATTGTTGGGAATATTCCACCGGAGAATAGAGGAGAAATATCACATTGCCTTCAACACCGCTAGTAATGGAGATTTCATGTTTGACGGTTGATCAAGGAGAGCAACTAGTGGAGAATTTAGTTCAAAGTAACTAATGTTACAACTAAGAGTATTAAAGGACGGTTAGAGAACCAAAAGGAGAGGATTCAAGGATCAAGGAATTGAGTGACAAGCTTGACAAACTTCTTTTGGCTAACAAGAAGCAAGTACACTTTACTGGTGATTTTGATGGAAACAATGAGTTGGTTTGTGAAGCTACCCAAGATGGACAAGAAGAGAGAAGCCATGTGCAAGGTCAAGGATATTATCAAAAGGGTTTTAATCCCAACTATATGACACACCCAAATTTGTCTTATAGGAGCACAAATGTGGAGAACCCTCAAGACCAAATCTATCCTCCAAAGCCACAAGGGTTCATCATACAACAACAAAGTCAAGGATTTGCCCCACAACAACAACAACAAGGGTTCATTCCTAAGCAACAATACACATATCCAAACCAAGTTGCTACAAACTTTCAAGGTCAAGCTAGCACTTCTTTTCAACCCACACCTCAAGACCAAGAGATCAAAGCTTTGGTGCAAAGGGTTTTGGAGGGACAAATCAAGAATAGTGCAGACATTGGGAAGAAGTTTCTAGAGGTCAACAATAGAATTGATAGCATGTATCAAGAGTTGGATTGTAAGATTACGAGATTGGCATCCAACATTAAGACCATGGTCCTACAAATGATGAAAATGGCTTCACGTTCCAAGGATCCAAGTGGTATTATCCCGGGAAAATCTGAATCTAACCCCAAGGCATTTTGCAATGTTATGATATTAGATGAAGATAAACGTTGGGAAGCTTTTCATGGACCATTGACAAAGCAATAATTTGAAGAGGATGAGCTCTACTTGAGTGAGTTGGCCAAGCTACTTGAATGCCCATATGTTGAAGAGTTTGTTGAGAATGATGAAGAGCTTAAGGTAAAAGCTCTCAAGATTAAAATGAGAGTGGAACCCCTTAGCTTTGAACCCCTCCTTACGAATCAAAACTTCCATTTCCTCGCCCGATATTTACCAAGACGTTCAAGAGAATTCTTACAAGGTTCAAGAATGATATATAGGAAGTTGGAGTGAATTTTCCCAAAGGAGATGGTATTGCTCAATCCCTATCCATAGCCAACTTATTTAAGAGATCTTGACTAACCATGGTAAAGGGATGGATGTTATGAAGAACTACGAAGAAAAGTGTGGACACACACAAGGACTTAAGACTCTCACCAAGCAAGGAAATCCGGGTACATTATCTCTTCCATGCTCTCTTGGGGATATGAAGCTTGATGATGCATTGTGTGATTCCGGTTCAAGGTTGAACATTTTCTCTTATGAGAAGTCAAGGCACTAGGAATTAAGTAGTTGAAGGGTAACACTATCTATATCACATTTGCGGATGCTTCTTCTAAGTGTCCGTTTGGAATTCTGTGAAGATAGGGAATTGCATCATCCCAACCGACTTCATGGTTGTGGAAATGGATTCCGCTAAGAGGCTCCCCTTCATTCTTGGCACGCCTTTCTTAGCCACCGCGAGAGCATCAATGAATTTTCACAATAAGAAAGCTATCCTCCACAATGTGACTCCTATGTGTCCTACCCAATCTGTCCCGCCCCAAGAAAACTTTGTGGCATAATCTCCTATGAAGAGGAAGAGGTTGACCAATTGATGAGTTTCGAGACCAAAGATGTGCCCCCTAATGTTGAAAAAGAAACTCTTGCTAAAGGGAATGAAGAGATTCTCCAAGAGACTTTTGATGGAGATGGTTTAAGTTTGCTCTTCAATGAGCAAGAGGGAAAGGTGACCAAGGCTATGGCACATATTGTTGTTAAAGAAACCCCATGTGTGAAGAAGAAACCCTCCCTCACGCTACATCCCATTAATATAGTTGATGGATCTCTTGAGTGCAAGGCGAGGTACAAGGGTGGTTTGAAGCCTTTTTCCCAAGGCAAAGATTATTATTACCCCGGGGTTGAACAAGGATGAAGTTGACAAGGCCAAGAGGGCTATGAAAGAATGTTTCAAGGTTGAGATAAATGATTGGGAACCAAGCACCACGGAAGGTTCTCATACTTCCTCCGCCTAGAATCTCCTCACACCGTCAAGCTTAGAGACGTTAAAAAAGCGCACTAGGGAGGCAATCCCTTGGTATCCTTGTACATATTTCTATCTATATTTTAGCTCTTTTTCTTTGTGTTTTTGTGTGCTTAAGTTTGTAGGAAGCAAGAGGGATAAGCATTCGTCAATTGGGATGGAAACAAGGCATTTTGGAGGCTAAGGAAGCCTGCATCGACCAGCCAAACTGAGCAGGTCGATGCTGCCAGTCAATGTGGGAAACCTTAGAGTCCCTGGGGTGTGCTTCATAGACCATTGCTATCGACCAGGACGATGTGGGTGGTCGATGTTAGCCGCCTCCGCCAAGGTAAATTTTTCTTTGACTTTTTCGAAATGTTGACTCGGTTTACTTTGGTTAAGGCCGTTTTTAAATATTTTAAACATGATTTCAAACCGGTTTAGACTTTCTAAAACCCTCAAAAATGAAACCTTCTTCTTCCTCTCACATTTCACAAATACTTTTGCATAAAAAGCTCTCTCTTTTCTCACTCACACATTTACGCACTCAATTTTCAAGAGGATTTCAAATTTATTAATCTCATTTGCTCTAGTCAACCTCATCATTTTCCAAGCACAAGCTATGCTTTGTCTCTCTATCTCTTTCTTAACCCATCTCCTCCATTAAAATCCAAGAAAAAGCTTGAATCTTGATTTCATGGAGTTGTTAGCTTAGGGTTATAAGATTACTTGCCATTGATTTGGATAAGTTTTATATGTCATGGGTTGTGATTTCTTAAGAGTTTGAGATGCTTTAATGGTCCAATTTTGAAAATTTCACCTCTTAGGGTTCTTAGTGTGAATAGTGAAGAAAATGAGTTTAATTTTTGAAAATTTATGGAAATTTTAGAATGATTAGAGCTTTGTCATTCAAATACTACCATTGAACTTGGTTGGTAATTAGTTTAACTAATGCTCGATTTTGCAAAGTTTTGGATTTGATATGATCTCATTGGATTGGTGTTGTAATGATCTCATTGATTGGTGTTTGTGTATTCTTTGGTTGATGACTTATGTGCCTACCCATTGATGCTCTTTGAAATTCGATTGGATTGGTGTTGTAATGATCTCATTGATTGGTTTTTGTGTATTCTTTGGTTGATGACTTATGTGCCTACCCATTGATGCTCTTTGAAATTCGAAAATGGTCAAGAAAAATGGATAGACACTTTGTGCTTTCAATTGTGAACCATTCTCATTTGAGAATTGCTTTTGTAGGATCCACCAAGCACACGAACCATGAACTCTTCATCAAGAACAAGACGTCATTCTCACCAAGGGACTTATGTGTTTGAAGAGTGGTCTCAAGAAGTTTTTCGGTTCTTGAATGAGTTAGACCGAGCCACCATTTATCCAAATCATTTTGCTTGCGGAAATGTCTTGTTTGAAATGGGAATCCAAGATAAAGTGGATGATCTCGTGGAAAGGATGCATTTGGCAGAGCTAGCTAAAATGGATCATGAGATGTATCCCGAGCCAACCAAACACTTCCTAGCCACTGTTCAATACTGATGTTATCATGGAGCAGCATGAACCTGAGGATCCGCTTGAAGCAGAGGAGGACACGGATAATGGAGCTAAGGAGCAGCTTGTACCCGAGGAAGCAAAGGATCTCTTACATGTTCCACCTGGTCCAATGACTAGGTCAACGACGAAACGTCTTAACCAAGCTATTAGCACGCTCCTACGTCAAGAGGAAGGCAACCTTAAACTCGATACTTGTCCAACTACTCTGGTTGTGATTCAAGCCGTTTAAGGGTTGACAATGGGAGGTGTGTGGCTTGTACTCTTTTTCCCTTGGTCTATTTTTTTCCCATTTGGTATTCTAGAAAAGGTTTTGAATGAGGCAAGTTCACACACTTATACATTTGCCCCATTGTTGACAATGCCATTAAAGAAGAAGAAATCACGTTTTTAAGTTCAGTTACTTTAAAAATAGAGAGTTTTTCTTTGTTGGTCAAAACTGAGAGTTAATGTCTTAATTACTCTTATGCATTTTCGAGAAGTCTTACCTTGTTTCCAAGGCTTCTCTCTTCTATATGTACTCTGATTTTCGTTCTAATAAAATTATCAAACATTTTCTTATCAAAATCTCTTTCTGAATTTCGTTTGATCATCTCTTGTAACTGTTTCGGTGAATCCAAACAGAATCAAGTAGTTTCGATAGTCTAAGTGTCTCTCATCACACTTAGAAGTATCAATCATTTCATTCTTTTCCGTTTCAACAAGACCAATCCGCCCAGCCATATCGTTCATCATTTCATTCATCATCACGTTCAAAAGATCATAATTCCGCAATCATCATCATCTGCATCCATTCAACCTCACAAAGTGTTCAAGGGACAATCGATTCTACCCAGAATCATATTAAGTGGTATCAGAGCAACTTTGTGAAGGTTGTATCAATCCTTTCATAATCTGATCAGTTTTACTCGTCATTCTGTTCATTATTTTAGGATCGATCGTTCATTGTTTCTGATAACCGTTAAATAAATTGTGTCGATCGTAATCTAAACTGTGAAAAACTGTATTAGATCACGTGTTTAGGAGAAAAACTGTTCAACTTCTTTGTGATCTATTGATAACCTGCAGTTAGAAAACGTGAAACTGTTTTTGATTATGTGATCATTGTTTAAATCGTTTTAGGCTCGATCTTTCATCTGTTCTAGTAACCGTTGATTAGATTGTGTAGATCAGAATCTAAACTGTGATAAGCTGTATTAGATCGCGTGTTTTGGAGAAAAATGTTTCGAATTCTGAGTGATCTATTGTTGTTCTGCAGTTAGAGAAAAACGGATAAACTTTTCAAATTCTCAAAATGGTTTATGTTGCTTAATCTTTTTGTTTTATCGAACGTTTTAGTTGTGAAGTTTCTGGAATTATTTCAGGAACAATGGTGAGTCAAGATGAAGAAGAAACGAGCAACGGGCCTAAAAAACTACTCATAGAGGCGATAACGGCTCAGATGACAAAATTGATGGATGAACGTTTTGAAGCTTATGCTCTCAAAACAAATTCAGAGCCATACCAAGCGAATCGAAGGGAAAACATTATAAATCCGTCTGATCAAGAGGCTGCACGTAGTTACTACAATCAGTCCTCTTCGCACAGTAGCCGTAGGAGAGCAAGACGTGACAGAGAAGAAAGATATCCTCAAAGGGACAATCAGGCCGATTTGAAGTTAAAGATTACTCCATTTCATGGAACGAATGATCCCAATGTGTATCTGGATTGGGAAAAGAAGACCGAATTAGTGTTCAACTGCCAAGAATACACAAAAACGAATAGAGTAATAGTGGCAGCCACAGAATTCTATGATTATGCATTATCATGGTGGGATCAACTTGTTACGGCTAGAAGAAGGATTGGAGATTATCCTATTGATACTTGGAGTCAAATGAAGATTCTAATGAGGAAACGGTTCGTGCCAAGCCACTACCATAGGGAGCTTCATCACAGATTAAGGAACTTGGTACAAGGAAATAGATCTATAGAAGAATACTACAACTGTGATAAGCAGAGAAGTTCTAAGCAAGCTAGGCAGCTTCAGAACAAATTGAGTAGCCAATTGAGTTATGATGAAATTAAAAAGCAACTGACAGAAGCAGTTAGGGATACGATGCATAGTCAAAAGAAAGTCCAGCCACACGCCAAGCTCTTGGTACTGAAGCAACAAAGGAGAACAACACCAAAAAGAAAGAGGAAGCCTCAGATTCAAAGCCAATTTATGATAAAAAAGAAGTACCACCAACCAGAAACGAATTGTTGGAGACTACGAAGCTTCTAAGTGATGAAAACCAAGACCAGGAACGTGAAAGTCTCTTTCAAACAAGGTGCTTAGTCCAAAACAGAGTGTGCAGCCTTATCATTGATGGAGGCATCTGTACAAATATTGGAAGTTCAACAATGGTGGAGAAGCTTTGCTTGGAGACTAAAGAGCATCCACAACCTTACAAGCTTCAATGGTTGAAAAACAATGGAGAAATCGAAGTGACCAGACAAGTAATGGTGTCTTTGTCCATTGGGAGTTATGTGGACGAAATCCTTTGTGATGTTTTGCCAACAGAAGTCAGCCACATTCTGCTAGGAAAACCATGGCAATCTGATCGCCAAGCTACTTATCGTGGTCTTACAAACCAATACTCTTTAAAGTTCAAAGGCAGGAAGATCTCCCTAGTTCCTTTATCTCCATTGGAAGCTTATCAAGATCAGCAACACTTAAGCAGGAAGGAAGGGCAAACTAAAAGCAAAACCGAGAACCCTCTTGTTTTTCTCAAAAAGTCCTTGAAAGCTAAGTGTATTTTTTCCTCTATTAAATCTGATTTTGTGCCTGAAAAACTAACCAATGTGGAACCGGTGCAACCGAGTAGTATTGCTTCTTTTTCACAGGTCCAAGAAGAAGAATCAGCAGAAAAAGTACAAAAGAGCTTGCCATTGATTACTGATTTGGAGCAGCCAATCAACCTTGTGTCAGAACCAGTCCCTAAGCTATTTCCTAAAGATCACACAAGAAAGTACTGTAAGGAATTTGATTTGGTTAGGACTGAGCCAAATTTGTTTATGATGATTTCTCCTCAAGATGAAAAACATTTTGGTTTAGAAATGTGAAAGAATTTCGTGTTTCAAAATCTATTTTTTGACAAAATGATTCCAACTTTCGAAATTGTTACACATGAAAAGTTCTTTAAGCCAAAAGGTTTTCTGTGATAAAATTCGTGGATTTGACCTGCTTTGAGAGTTTTTTTTTGTAGCAACACATTTGAGCTGTTTAGAACTAAGGCAGAGTTTGTAATGAATAAAACTTTTTCTAAAATGAAACAAAACATAATCTGTGATTTTAATGAACCTTGCAAACCAACTTTCAAAGATCATGTTTTTGAACAAAGTTTTTCTAAGTTTGCAAAAGATAATTCTCTTTCTGATAAAACATTGATTGTTAAAGACTTTTGGTGTTCTAATCACATTCTGATTTGTGATAAAGTGAATGAAATTGATAAAATGCATTCGAAACTTGCCTTCGATAGCCTGTTTGATCCTCTGAAGGACTTTGTTGGGGTCAGATTCCACCTCTTGAAGATCAACAATTGGAAAATGGCTAAGTATGAAGAAGTACTAGCAGCGGGGTCCCGAACCAAGACAAGTTGGATCAGGTACCCCGAACCGTGAGTAAAGAGTTGGATCGGGATCCCTAACCGTGACAAGGAGTTGGATCGGGATCCCTAACTGTGAAGGAGTTGGATCGGGATCCCTAACCGTGACAAGGAGTTGGATCGGGATCCCTAACCGTGACAAGGAGTTGGATCGGGATCCCTAACTGTGAAGGAGTTGGATCGGGATCCCTAACCGTGAGGAGTTGGATCGGGGTCCCGAACCAAGACAAGTTGGATCGGGTACCCCGAACCGTGAGTAAGAGTTGGATCGGGATCCCTAACCGTGACAAGGAGTTGGATCGGGATCCCTAACTGTGAAGGAGTTGGATTGGGATCCCTAACCGTGACAAGGAGTTGGATCGGGATCCCTAACTGTGAAGGAGTTGGATCGGGATCCCTAACCGTGAGGAGTTGGATCGGGGTCCCGAACCAAGACAAGTTGGATCAGGTACCCCGAACCGTGAGTAAGAGTTGGATCGGGATCCCTAACCGTGACAAGGAGTTGGATCGGGATCCTTGACTGTGAAGGAGTTGGATCGGGATCCCTAACCGTGAAGAGTTGGATCGGGGTCCCGAACCAAGACTTGGCAAACTGGGTCGTGTACCCCGATCCATGGGACGACAGACGGATCGGGGGTCACGACCCACGGCGAAGAAGCTGGGACGTATACCCCGATCCATGGTACGACAGACGGATCGGGGGTCACGACCCATAGTGCGTCACCCAAGCCGTGATGAAGAACGTCACCCGAACCGTGAATCGATGACACCCAAGCTGCGAAGCTCGGTATCACCCGAACCGTGAATCGATGACACCCGAGCTGCGAAGCTCGGTGTCGCCCGAGCCATGATGAAGAATGTCACCGAACCGTGAATCGATGACACCCGAGCTGCGAAGCTTGGTGTCACCCGGGCCGTGATAAAGAACGTCACCCGAATCGAGAATCGATGACACCCGAGCTGCGAAGCTCGGTGTCACCCGAGTCGTGATGAAGAACGTCACCCGAACCGTGAATCGATGACACCCGAGCTGCGAAGCTCGATGCCACCTGAGCCGCGATGCCTGATGCCACTCGAGCTGCGAAGCTCGATGCCACCCGAGCTGCGAAGCTCGATGCCACCCGAGCCGCGATGCCTGATGCCACTCGAGCTGCGAAGCTCGATGCCACCCGAGCCAAAGCTCAAAGACAGGGAGTTGGGCCGAGCTGGGCAAATGAACGTATGAGCCGAGACGACGAACCCACGAGTTCAAGCCCATAATGAAGATGTGACGAAGCCAAAGCCCATGATTGTAGCCGGCATTGCTAAAAGGAAATCCCGAGGAATTAGGAAATCTTCCTTATCTCTTTAGATATTGACCTAGCCGACTCTGGCTTGTATATATACTCATGTACACCCTTTGGAAAAGGGATCCGCAATTTACCTAGCAAAACTCTGTACTTTTGCTCTGACACAAAAAGCTTTCTAAGCAGCTTAATAAAACACCAACTTTGGATCTCTGTTTGTGTTTTTTGGTGGTTTAAACTCAGAAGTTTCGGATCTCTCTAAAAGACATAACAAATTCAATTGGCGTGGATTTACACTCCCACAATTTGGCGCTAGAAGGAGGGGGATTGAAATTTTCTTACACCGAAGAACCACCACAAAACCGATCTGAAGACGATGACCAACGACGGAGACGATAGCGCTGCTGACACCAGAAATACCGGCGTGGAGGATCAAGCGAACCAATCCAAAGACACTGGGGAGACTTCGACGACGCTCACGGAGATGAAAGCCATGCTGGAGACACTGCTCAAAAAGGCGGAGGAGCAAGATAAGCTGAACAACACGATGACGGGCGAGCTGAAGGCCCTCACAACGGCGAGTCATACCCGAGGCACGGGATCAGGTCTGGATCCAGCAAGACGAGTCGGGAGGCGTCTCAACCCAACGGCCATGGACTTCACAACTCCGCTCAACTCACCGAGGACCCGAGGAAGACTGCCACTACTACACCAAAGCTCAGCAAACCTAGCCTCAAGAGTCCAAGGGGCAGACGACACGCCAATCGAAGAGGAGCCTGCACCAATCATCAATCTAGAGGAGGAGAACCGAATGGAGCAAAACATGGAGAGCCGTGACAATCCTGAACACCTAGCAACTGGTGGAACCCGAACCGAAAGATGCGAGGCCATCCCCGAGGGAGATCAAGAGCTGACCGAGGAAGAGGAGAACATACTCTGGGCTGAGCAAGCACGGATGAACGAAGAGCGCCGAGCAGGAGTCAGAGCCCAGAAAGACGAGATGGCTAGGATGCGAGCATATATGGATCGAGCAGCTGCCGACATAAGAGCTGTCCGATCCATGATGCACAAAGCAACTAGCAAGGTGCCAGAGATAGATCGTGTACTGGAGGAAGCACAGAACACCCCGTTCACAGCACGGATAACTAGCACGAGAATTCCAGATCCTGGAAAGATGAAAGTCCCGATCTATGAAGGAAAGACCGATCCGAAGGAGCATCTGACGGCCTTCGCTATTGCCATGGGACGCTCGAATTTCTAGGAAAACGAGAGAGACGCCGGACAATGCCTTCTCTTCGTGGAGCATCTTAAGGGACCGGCGCTCCAGTGGTTCTCAAGACTCGAGCGCAATTCCATCAACAGCTATAACCAACTATCCGCGGCATTCTTGAAACATTATTCCATCTTCATGGATCCCGGAACGTCTGATGCCGACCTGTGGACCCTAGCTCAAGGGCAGAACGAAACACTCCGGAGTTTCATTGGAAGGTTCAAAGCTGTTATGTCAAAAGTGGAAGGCCTGAGCGACAAAGCAACCCTACTAGCCCTGAAGCGAGCACTCTGGTTCAATTCGATTTTCGCAAAGAAATCGCGCTAAACACCCCCACTACGATACAGGACGCTATGCATCGAGCCGCAGACTTCATCACCGAAGAAGAAGAGATGAAAATCCTAACTGAGAAGTACGGGAAGGCCAAGACAACGAACCATTCTCCCAAGTTTCAGCCCCTTCCAACACTAGGAAGAACAATCAAGGCTCCGGCTATATCCAGCACGAAGGAGGCTTTCGAGGAGCTCATAACTATCAAATTGACGCTCCTGGATTCGGTCGCGGAAGAGCCGAGGCCGGGGAAGAAGCTCATGGAGCACATGGACCAAAAGCGACAGTTCCTATGACGAGACGGCCTACTGCGAACACCACCACATCTACGGACATTCAACCGCGAACTGCCGAATTCTAGGCTTGAAGCTTGCTAAAAAATTAGCAGCCGGCGAGCTTGGAGGAAACGTCAGCCTCAAAGATTTCGAGATGGACGTAAACACATACAAACCCGACCTGACAAAAGAAGATCACACCAAGCGCGATAGAAGGGATGACGAAGCGCCACCCTCTGGATCAAGCAGAAGAAGGATTAGCATGATAATGGGAGGATCCCACTATTGCTCAGATACCGTCTCGTCAATCAAAGCATTCCAGCGAAGGGCAGACGTCAGCATCAACTGGTCTAAACCATCTAAGTTTCCAAACGACGTGATATCATTCGAAGAAAGAGAAACGATCGGAATCGACAGACCTCATGATGACCCTCTCGTAATCGAGTTGATCATCAACGACTGCGATGTAGCACGCGTATTGGTAGACACTGGGAGCACCGTGGACGTAATCTTCCTCGAAACTCTCAGAAGAATGAATGTGGACCTGTCTGAAGTGATATCTACTCCCAAATCCTTAACAGGATTCTCTGGAGAAACCACCATGACTACCGGAACAATCAAACTGCCTGTCCAAGCTGGCGAAGTGACGAAGATCGTTGAGTTCTCCGTAGCTGACCATCCGGCCATCTACAACGTCATCGTGGGGACCCCCTGGTTAAATTCGATGCGCGCAGCCGTTTCGACCTACCATCTTTGCCTCAAGTTCCCTACACCAAACGGCGTGAAAACTATTCGAGGAAATCAAAAAGAATCTCGTGTCTGCTTTCTCGCCGCACACAAGCTCAGAAACCCAGTGACTGACCCAACGGCAACTTCAAAGCGCAAGAAAATAAAGACCGACAGAGAACTGGTGAAAGAGCTGTCCAAACTGTTATAGCAGTTACAGATCGCGGTGGATCGCGAAGAAGAAGTGTCTAAACCAACCTGCGACCCCGTCATATCAGTTTGCATCGACAACAAACATCCCGAACGCTGTGTAGAAATTGGAGCAGATTTAGATGGAAAGATCAAAGAAGAGCTCGTGGCATTCTTGAAGAAAAATATCAACACCTTCGCATGGGAAGTAGAAGATATGCCTGGCATCGATATCAGTATAACAAGCCACAAACTGAACGTCGACCCGACTTTCAAACCAGTAAAGCAGAAAAGAAGAAAACTTGGGCCAGACAGAGCTAAAATGGTAAATGACGAGGTGGAGAGACTACTGCGCGTCGGATCAATAACTGAGGTGAAGTACCCGGACTGGCTAGCTAACCCAGTGGTGGTCAAGAAGAAGAATGGCAAATGGCGTGTGTGCGTGCACTTCACCGACCTGAACAAAGCATGTCCAAAGGACAGCTTCCCCCTTCCACATATCGATTGCTTAGTCGAAGCGACGGCAGGAAACGCACTCCTATCCTTCATGGATGCCTTCTCAGGTTACAACTAGATCCTGATGAACCCCGACGATCGCGAGAAGACCGCTTTCATAACGGATCGTGGAATATATTGCTACAAGGTGATGCCATTCGGTCTGAAAAATGCGGGAGCGACATACCAACGACTGGTGAACAAGATGTTTGCAGACCAACTCGGCAAAACAATGGAGGTTTACATAGACGACATGCTGGTGAAATCACTAAAGGAACAGGATCACATCACTCATCTCAAGGAATGTTTCTCGCAGCTGAACTTTCACAACATGAAGTTAAATTCGAGCAAGTGCAGATTCGCAGTCACTTCGAGAGAGTTCCTTGGTTATCTTGTAACTCACCGCGGCATTGAGGCAAACCCTAAGCAGATCGACGCACTCATCAATATGACTTCACCAAAGACGAAAAGGGAAGTCCAACGTCTTACCGGGAGGGTAGCTGCGCTTAACCGATTCATCTTGCGATCCACCGACAAATGCCTACCTTTCTACGATACTTTGCGAGGGAACAAGAAGTTCGAGTGGACGGACAACTGCGAGGAAGCATTTCAGCAACTCAAGAACTATCTAGCCACTCCCCCAGTTCTCACAAAACCAGAAGCAGGGGAACCACTTTTTCTGTACACCGCAATTTCCGCCACAGCGGTAAGTGGCGTATTGATTCGAGACGAGCGCGGCGAACAGAAGCCGATATTTTACGTAAGTAAAACCCTTACAGACGCGGAAACAAGGTACTTACAGATGGAGAAATTGGCACTATCCATAGTTATGTCGGCAAGAAAACTAAGGCCATACTTTCAGTCTCACTCAATCGTCGTTCTGAGCACCTTTCAAACTGAGCGAATACGATATTGAGTATCGCGGACGCACGTGCGCTAAATCGCAAGTTCTTGCAGATTTTCTTATCGAACTACCCGAAGAAGGCATTGACGACGAAATGCAAGGACAGCTCTGGAAACTCCATGTTGATGGCTCATCTTCCAAAAACGGTTCAGGAGTCGGGATACGGCTCACCTCTCCAACTGGCGAACTACTGGAACAGTCTTTCCGCCTGGGGTTTCATGCATCTAACAACGAAGCGGAGTACGAAGCCTTGATTGCCGGGATGAAACTTGCTAACGGCCTAAAGATCAAGAAACTCCATGCATTTTGCGATTCCCAACTAGTCGCGAATCAGTTTAGCGGTGAATATGCAGCAAAAGATGACCGAATGGAAGCTTACTTGAAGATCGTCAAAGAATTAGCTGCACAGTTCAAACAATTCATCCTAACACGCATTCCGCGAGGGGAGAACACCCCAGCCGACGCACTTGCAGCCCTTGCATCAACTTCCGATCCAGATCTAAAGCGAGTGATCCCGGTAGAATTCATCCAACACCCGAGCATCAATTCCGGCGGTTCAGTGAATGCCATAACTCGTTCACAAGCGGCTAGACAAGCGACAGATGTCTCGACCAGGCAAGAGGTGATGGACGAAATGCAGGAAGAATTGGCCGATCAATCGCCCGCAGAGCCGGATATTGCCCCAATGAAAGAAGACAATCTCGTTGAGTCACCAACTACGACAAGCAGCAAGGACCCTATCGTTGAACCCAACGGAGAAGCAAACGAAGTCAACAATGATCCAGAATATGGTTGTGACAAGGAATGGCTCGGCGCAATCCGAGGATACATATGCGACGGCGTCCTACCAACCGAAAAATGGGCAGCTCGCAAGCTTCGAGCCCAGGCAGCACGTTACGTGTTATTTGATGGAAATGTCTTCAAGTGGAGGTTCTCGGGACCGTTGCTAAACTACGTGGAAGGAAAGGATGCCAGGAAAGTTATGGAGGAAATTCACAACGGTTCATGTGGAAATCACTCTGGAGGGAGAGCACTGGCCATAAAAGTCAAACGTCACGGCTACTATTGGCCAACAATGATCGAAGATTGCAAGGTGTTTTCAGCCAAATGCGAAAAATGCCAACGCCATGCGCCGATGATCCACCAACCTACAGAAGTACTTTCATCAATCTCATCGCCATATCTGTTCATGCGATGGTCTATGGACATTGTCGGACCACTCCATCCGTCGAAACAGAAACGCTTCCTTCTGGTTTTAACCGACTATTTCTCAAAATGGGTCGAAGCCGACTCCTATGCTAACATTAAAGATGCGCAAGTGGAGGCCTTCGTCTGGAAAAATGTCATATGCCGACATGGAGTACCGTACGAGATCGTGACAGATAACGGCTCGCAATTCATCTCAAATCGTTTTGAAGGTTTCTGCGAAAAATGGAAAATCAGACTCAGCAAGTCTACTCCAAGATATCCACAAGGGAACGGACAGGCCGAAGCAATCAACAAAACAATACTTGACAGGCTAAAGAAATGCCTTGTTGAGAAGAAGGGACGTTGGGCTGAAGAACTGGAGGGAGTACTTTGGTCTCACCGCACCACCCCACGACGAGCGACAGGAGAAACCCCGTTCGCCCTCATCTACGGAACAGAGTGTGTCATCCCCCCGGAGATACATTTTCCAGGGATTCGCCGGAGGCTATTACCAGAACAGGAGGGGCTCAATCACCTATTAATGCTTGACGAACTGGACTTGATCAACGAAAGAAGGGACCAAGCCTTGATCAGGATCCAGAACTATCAAAACGCGGCCTCAAAATACTACAATTCCAACATTCGAGAACGAAGATTCTACGAAGGCGATTTAGTTTTGCGGAAGGTTTTTCAGAACACCGCGGAAACAAATGCTGGCAAACTAGGAGCAAATTGGGAAGGACCCTACAAGATCACCAAAGTTGTCAAACCCGGCGTTTACAAACTTGCTAACATGACGGACGTTCCAGTACCGAGATCATGGAACGCAATGCATCTCAAAAAGTACTATCACTAAGCTACTTTACATGAACTACGGGGCGACTTGATCCCTGCAAAGGGTACGTAGGGAGCTCGTCTTCGGATGGGTTCAGTTGCCCCCCTCCTTTCTATCTAAACATCCTTCAAGGACCACTAAGTCTTAACAAAACAGACATATTTGAGCAAATCAGACTACAACGGGCAACTCGCCACATCTTCACTATTGCTGGCCACAGTAGAGAATTCCCACATCCGTCTCAGGATCAAAAACGCGCTATACAAATATTCGTTCATTGTCGGAGCGGATACGTTTATGGTAACATATCCGTAAACCGAAATGCTCATCCTAGACTATGCAAACAAATGTTCATTATCGGAGCAGATAAGTTTATGGTAATCAATTTGTAAACCGATATGATCATCTCGAGACTGATCATCTCATAACTACGCAAACATAAGTTTATGTTCGTTTGTCAGAACAACTACTCAACAAAAACAATGCAAGCAAGGCATTCTCGAATCTATTGAGAAACGAAAGACTTATATATTCAAATGCAAGGGTTAGCTAAGTCAGCAACCAGGCGATAGAAAGAAGATAATAAGTTCTTAGACAACTTGGATAAAGCCGTCCAGGCATTAAGCAAAAAGAGTTTTTAAAAAAAACTAGACAAAGAAAAGGGGATCGTAATCCTTCGCTATCTCAGGGGACGTAACCGCCTTCTTCCCCGATTCTACCATTCGCTCAACTGCATCAGTTCCAGGCGCTTTGTCCTCCTCGAGCAATGCCTCGGCAAACTCTGTGACCTTTTTCTCTAGGGAGACTTCGAGAGCTTTCACAGAAGGTGGTTCGGGGACTATCTCCTTAGCAACCTCCACCGAACTAAGATCAGCCAAACCAGGCGTTCCCTGGTTAGAACCAGAGAAATCCTGGATCCCGACACTTGCAGCAGCCGTCTCCATGGGCTCACCATCGTTGAGCTCCTTGAGAATGTCAGACCGAACTAGAGACAGTCGCAGGATTCCTCTCATCTCCGCCACAAGCTGAGCAAATACCTCATGAGACCCCATCAAGCCCTCCTTCTGCTCAGCTAAACTCTTCGCCTCGGCATCGAGAGATGGCGGCTCGTCGCTTTGAAGCAGCCCAATGAATTGGAGATTGCCTTCGATCTGGGCAAGGTCAATCATGTTTTCCTTTGGTTCACCGTCGATCTGGCCAAGAAGCTTTTCGGCTCGGGAAAATTTACCCTCGAGCATCATCGTAGTCTCGCGTTTGGCCTCTAGCAGCCCGCTCGACCTTACTCTCAAGAAGCTCGTTCGCGGCTTCCAGCTGCCTCGTCAAGCTGGCTATGTGAGCATCCCGTCTTGCCTTTCCGGACTCCAGCCGCATGATCCGCTCGTCGGCTTCTTTAAGGTGTTTTCTGCATTTTTCTGCGTCGGCTTCAAGGGTCTTGATCCTCTTGATAGCTTTCTCTTGCTCCGCGGCCTGGTTTGCCTCGACTTCTTTGAGCCTCCCATCAAGCTCAATGGCTTTCCGCCTAGCATCTTCGACCTTCTCGCGATCCTTACGGGCGTCAGACTCGTACCCAATGACCATCTTATTAAGATGGGAGATGAACTACAAAACAACCAGGATACTGTCATTATACAAACTTAAAACGGTTCGAGCCCCAAGGTCGAAACAAGTAACATCACGTATACCTTGACGCCCCTGAGAGACATCTCACTGTAAGCCTTGTCCTTAAGCAGGGTGTCGGGCGGTGGAAAATGATCACCCGGACATGTCATTTTTGAGAAGATGGCCGTAGACGCTGAAGCATCATTGTAGACGCCTTCAGCAGTTAGGGGATGGTGGAAAGAGGTATTGCGTCAGGAACGACTCGAGACAAACCAGCATGTTTTGGACGCTTCGGCACTTCTCCACCTTTATCAACTGCCGATAACTGGCGCTTACGGCTCGGGGCCTTTTTCTCGGTTTTCCCTTTGCCCTTATTTTTATGCGGTAGTATTTGGGAGTCAGTCGGACGAAGCCCCAAGACAACTCCTTGAGGAGCTAACGAGGAAGGAGTCGGTTCGGGGAGATTAACAGTGGAGGATGGTTCGGGAGCGAGAATAGTTGCAGTCGGTTGGTTCGGAGGGCGAGATTGGCTCAACGACTTTGCTTGTTTTGCTCCCTCTTTCGCCTCTTCCTCCGCTTTGGCCTTCGCGGCAGCCCGATCCCTGAAAGTAGGTCTTCCCATCGTGTCTTTCGAAGAATTTGAAGAGGACAATTGATCAACGGATTGTCCTTCCGAAATGGCTCGGGCTTTCTCTACTCGTTGAAAGTTGAAATCCCTTAACCAATTGCACTTGCGAGCGGAAAGCGTTTCGTGTATCTCAGACAGATCGGGGGGAAGCAAAAGGCGGAGATGACGCACTACAAAAAAAAACACAGCATATGCGAGATCAGAAAACCTAAAAGGGAAAAATCACCAAGTATTTGAAAACCCAAGCCGTGGCCCAAGTCGAGCAACGGATCGGCTACCAATTTCTCCCCAGTTCGACTTGATAAAGCGAAGACAGTTCGGGCTCACAGACGCTTCGGTGATAGGGACAAAAAAGAAGTAGTTTTCCCAATTATCATCCTTGGTTGGGAAACCCTTTATGATGTTTTTCCTAGCTTTACCCGACACATAATATTTTAATTCTCTTTTGTTGCGGCGTCTGAATTCAAGAAAGTTGCTAAGATGTTCTACACCAACTTCGACGTCGCATTCGTAGCTCCTAACCAGAATACCGACCATATGCCTGATTCCCCGAGCATTGATTTGAGCAATGGCCAAGTTATGCTTCCATAAAAACCGCAGAATAACTTCAGGGATCGGGAACCACAACAAACAGCGGTAGAAGAAACTTTCATAGAGAGTGAAGTGATGAGGAGGAGGGTTGTCGGCCCGATCGGACGGCAACGGAAGAACAAGCTCAACTTCCTCTGAAATGCTAAATCTATGTCTTAGAGCCGTTGGCGAATCCAGGGTCGAGAGGGTTGAACCAGGTGGATCGGGTCGTTTCCGGGTTTTCTTCTTCGGAGCTCGACAGTTAGGGCCCATCAAACGTTTCAGTTCCTGCCTGGCTACGGCTGGATCAAAGAGCCAATCCTCTGGTTCAATTTTCGGCGGATCGGGATCCGCTGTATCAGTATAAGGGTTCGCCGCCTCGTCGAAAGGAGAGTCGTGAAGATGAGGCACTTCAAATTTCAATGGATCGCCGGAGTTACTGTTAGCTCTTGAAGAATCGGAGAGCACCATTTTCCTACCAAGGATAGAAGGCCCTACCCCCGAATCACTTAAATCATTGAGATCTTCTGAAACGCGTGCACCCGAGGAATCTTCCCTGCTACAGCTTTGGGCGAGAGGTAGTTCGGGAGAAAGAGATGGTTCGGGAGATGAAGATTGCCCTGAAATGCCAAACAGACGGGCATACGGTTCGGTGGACGCATAACCGGACAACTGGGACATCTTTTGAATTTTTTTTTAAAAAGGGACGGATCGGGTCCTTTGAAAGACAGACAAACAAGTTAGGATCCCCAGAAGCTCAGCAGAGAAGATCCAGGCTCTCTGAGATTTGGAAAACAGATCGGGACTGTCAACAGGAATCAAAACAGATCGAAGCTCTCAGAAGAATCGAAGAACGACTTAGGATCTTCTAAAAAATTTCGCCAGATCCAAATTTTTAGGCAGACTACCGGAAAAACTCGAAGATAGCGGCGGTGCCAGTTGAATATGGATCGGGAAATTCAAGTGGATCGGTGGCGAAGGAAGAACAACGGAGTTCCGACTTGAAAATAACTTAAGGAAAAAATCAGAGAGAGAAAGAAGAGAGAGGCTACCTGCTTTGAAGAATTTTCGGAGAAATGAAGTAGTGAAGAAATGAGAAGTATCGCGAGTTATATAGGCAAATGATGATGTCATTCGCCTCGGGAATCAGCAAAAACGCTTGCACTCCCCGATAAAGGTACAACAATACCAATCAGTGATGGTTCGGGATCACCCGCATATAACGGTTCGGGATCGTCACCAGACAGACAGTTCGGGTTAGTTAGAAGGAACGGATCAAATCATTGATCTCAGACTCGACCATTAACAGCTCGGCAGTAACATCACTAACACTGCCAAGCTGGGGGACTAACTGTTGGGGTCAGATTTCACCCCTTGAGAATCAACGATTGAAAATGACTAAGTATGAAAGAGCATTGGCAATTAGATCCCTAACCACGGCTCGGTTCCCCTAACTGTGATTGATGGAGTCGGATCAGGATCCCTAACCGTGAAGGTGTTGGATCAGGGTCCCTAACTGTAAAGTTGGATCGGGATCCCTAACCGTCAAGAGTTGGATCGGGGTCTCGAACCAAGACAAGTTGGATCAGGTACCCCGAACCGTGAGTAAAGAGTTGGATCGGGATCCCTAACCGTGACAAGGAGTTGGATCGGGATCCCTGACTGAAGGAGCTGGATCGGGATCCCTAACCGTGAAGAGTTGGACCGGGGTCCCGAACCATGACAAGGCAAACTGGGTCGTATACCCCGATCCATGGGACGACAGACGGATCGGGGGTCACAACCCACGGCGAAGAAGCTCGGACGAATACCCCGATCCATGGTACGACAGACGGATCGGGGATCACGACCCATAGTGAGTCATCCGAGCCGTGATGAAGAATGTCACCCGAACCGTGAATCGATGACACCCGAGCTGCGAAGCTCGGTGTCACCCGAGCTACGAAGCTCGGTGTCACCCGAGCTGCGAAGCTCGGTGTCACCCGAGCCGTGATGAAGAATGTCACCGAACCGTGAATCGATGACACCCGAGCTGCGAAGCTCGGTGTCATCCGAGCCGTGATGAAGAACATCACCCGAACCATGAATCGATGACACCCGAGCTGCGAAGCTCGGTGTCACCCGAGCCGTGATGAAGAATATCACCGAACCGTGAATCGATGACACCCGAGCTGCGAAGCTCAGTGTCACCCGAGCCGTGATGAAGAATGTCACCGAACCGTGAATCGATGACACCCGAGCTGCGAAGCTCGATGCCACCTGAGCCGCGATGCCTGATGCCACTCGAGCTGCGAAGCTCGATGCCACCCGAGCCAAAGCTCAAAGACAGGGAGTTGGGCCGAGCT
Source organism: Pseudoturritis turrita (assembly GCA_900406555.1). Taxonomy (NCBI): domain Eukaryota; kingdom Viridiplantae; phylum Streptophyta; class Magnoliopsida; order Brassicales; family Brassicaceae; genus Pseudoturritis; species Pseudoturritis turrita. The sequence continues at coordinate 263,063 of OVBL01000462.1, read as the reverse complement.
GGGCAAATGAACGTCTGAGCCGAGACGACGAGCCCACGAGTTCAAGCCCATAATGAAGATGTGACGAAGCCTAAGCCCATGATTGTAGCCGGCATTGCTACAAGGAAATCCCGAGGAATTAGGAAATCTTCCTTATCTCTTTAGATATTGACCTAGCCGACTCTGGCTTGTATATATACTCATGTACACCCTTTGGAAAAGGGATCCGGAATTTACCTAGCAAAACTCTGTACTTTTGCTCTGACACAAAAAGCTTTCTAAGCAGCTTAATAAAACACTATCTTTAGATCTTTGTTTGTGTTTTTGGTGGTTTTTACTCAGAAGTTTCAGATCTCGCTAAAAGACATAACGAATTCAATTGGCATGGATTTATACTCCCACAAGAGAGAAGGAAAATGGGGGAATGTCTGCGATGTTCCGGCCGTGAAGTGGTCGGAGCGAAGAAGAGAAACGGAAAAGTCTGTGAGAATAGCCCTAAACAGCCGAAAAGAATCTCAAAGCACAAGGGAATGGGCTGTTGTAGAGAGAATAGGCTTAATGTATGAATTCTTAGCCAAAAGTTCGGATCTTCTATTTTGAAGGTAATAGGAGAGTATTTATACGCAGTTACCTACCCGGGTTCGAATACCGGGCTCCGCGTCCTTGAGTCGGTTTGGGTTCATACTTTGGGGTTTGGATCGGTATGGCGCAATCGAGTGCTTTTCACCTGCTTTCTTTGTCTTCTCGTACCACTTGGCCAACCATACGGCTCTGCTATGTTGCACCTGACTCTTTGTACCACTGGCAGTATTTGACACGCAGGATCGAGCGTGGGTGCACCCTCGGAATCAGCTCTTTTATGCTTTAATCGCTTCCCACACATGGACCATTTGGTTTTATTCTAACACGCATAAGGTGAAAATACTTTTACCCTTTGACTGGGAATTCAAATATTCAAACTAAAGAAGAAATCCAACGTGGCGCGATATGAAGATATTCCTTACCTTGTCCGAGTTCTTTGATACGAGAACTCGGGCTACGTGTTTTGCCTCCGGGTGGCGATGTCCGGCTTCACTCCTTTGAATATCTGTCCCTGGGCCCTTCCTCCTGCGAGTGGAGGGATCCACTACCCAGGGTCCGTAGCTTTGGCCTAAACATCTTCACCTGTGGGTTTGGGCCATTGTAGATTCAGATCCAAAACCTTCTTAGGGCTATCACTGGGCGATAAGCTCCACCCGAGATGCTAGGAACCCCACCATGCCACGTGGCAACGGGTGATTCGTCTAACTCAAGGGAGAATTATTTTATCCCCAACATCTATAATTTTCACAATATGATAAACTTTCAATATAATTTTTTTTCTCAAACATCAAAAATGTATACTTTACCGCGTCCACATAATAGTAAATTTAAAATAAATAAAAAACTCACAATGTGCATTATATTGCACATCAATATAATAATATTAGGATTTTTAATTTGTTTTTGTAATCTAATTCAAAAATATAATGATAATAGATTTTTTTTAAAAATAAATAACTCTTTTGACACATAATTGATGTTGGTTTTTTGGTTTTGAGTTATCATATTTTCTTTGATGATATCTATGCTATAAACAATAAACCTAAAATATATTATTAATCTTATTCGTATTATATCACCCCTATTGAATAAGATAGTAATCGATTTTTTTCTAATGAAAAAGGTGAAACAAAATTTATTGAATAGATTATTGAAGTTTTAAATTGTCTGATGATAAGATCTAGAGAGTACAAAATTGTTTAAATAACACTAAATAATTATAATCCTTGAAGATTTGGGTATGTAGACCTAATTCTATTCAAACTCAAAAAATACATGTGTATTCAATATTCTAATGAGAAAACGTGCTTGATTTTGTGTCTTATCTATTTCTATATAAAATCAAAATATATGTAAACGTATATATATATAATCTACTTTTTTATAAATTATTAATTAGAAACTAATTGCACAACATTGATATATGTTGTTTTTATAATCTAATTGATAAATACAAATATATAAGAATTGCTTTTAAAAAAAAAAAAGATTTGTTTGGCACATGTCAATATTTAATTGGAAAAAAAATTTAAAAATGTCAAAATCTTATCGATCGATTAACACATGTCATGATCGTATTAATTAGAACGTTAGATGCATCAAATTTTATATAATAAGATAAGAAAATAAGTGATGAAATAGTTATAATTTGTTTCTTATAAAAAGAAAAATAATATGTGGATTCAAAAAAAGAACAAAGAAATTCAAATATGGTTAAAAAAAAGTAAATATAATTCAAAATAGAAATATGAGAATGAATTCGTCAAGATTTTTTTTTTAAAAAAAAATATATATATATATATATATATAATAACTAAATAATGAAATAGATTAGAAAAAACTAAATATTTGGAAATATGTGATCAAATTTAATTGAAAATCAAATATTAACTAGGAAACAAAAAAAGAATCAAGATAAACAAAATAAATATGATTTTGATTTTCTGATTTTAGTTTTTTTTTTAAACGAATTGTAGTATATTAAATTATAAATTCGCGTATACACGAATCCTAATCTACTATATAAAAAAAAGAACGATTGGTTTTTATCTCATCATATTGGTCGACTTGGACTTGCAAGTTTTTTCTTTTCTTTTTACTTATACATTAAGTATCAAATACAAAAACATTTATATCATATAATTGCCTTTTCCATTAAATCTTTTAAAATTAATTACACATTTAAAATTACATACACAAAATCCCTTTTTGATAGATAATAAGATCAAAATAGTTTCTATGAATTTCGCGGTCGAGCTTAATGATAATAGTACCACAACACAACAAAGTCATCATCTTCCTAATGAGCTTAATGAAAAGTTGTTGGTGATTATATGTGTCTCCACGGAAATCTACAAGCTTCTTTTCTTTACAAGAATGTCACTCTTGTTACTTCATACAAAGGTTACTTATTTGTTTGTTATTATTATCTGAAACCAGTTAGTATATTTCATAACTGATTTTCGAATCTGTAGCTACAACAAACTCAAATTAGGCACTCCTCAGCTTCTCACCGTTTCAGCGGTTGCTACTAAAGAAGATTTGAGCGGTGCGATTGGGAAAGAGATTATGGATGCTATCAAAGAGAGGAATGAAGTGCGGTTCGGATCGCGGTTGTCTCTTACGGATTGTAGAGAGGAAACGGAGAAAGGTATGATGAGCTATGAATGCGATGAAGTTAAGTTACGGTTTGAACCAGGCTTTGATCAGATTAAGGCGACTGCGTTTGGAAACCACCCTACTTGCATCATCAATCTTTAGCTTACTGTTGATCTCTCTCTAAGCTATATAACTTGTTAAACAACAAAAAGAAATACAATAAGTTCCTTCACTTTAGAGACTGAACAAATGGCAAAAACACAAATAATTTTAAACAGACAAAACCAGTGTCACAAGAATCACCAAAACCCACCAAAAGAGGCCATTAGAAGACCTCAATGACCTTAGTCGCAAGCACACGTTCCCTTCTTTCGATATTGTCATAAGGAAACCAACCTGCTTTCCCTTTACATTCTCCTTATGCCCACCCGCTGCTCGTTACCTGAAACAGCAAAAAGACATTTAAATGAGTTCTCCAGATCATAGATGAGTTTTAAGATGAATCTTGGTTTGATTCGGTGAAGGAATTCGAGAGAGAGAATTGAAGAAATGACGACACTGAATGAAATCGACAGAGATCGAGAATTGGATTAAGAGTCTGAAGAGAAACATGAAGGTTCGGTGGATTTATCTATTTCTATATAAAATCAAAATATATATAAACGTGTATATATGTAGAATCTACTTTTTATAAATTATTAATTAGAAAATAATCGAAAAAAATTGATATATGTTGCTTTTTATAATCTAATTGATAAATACAAATACATAAGAATTGTTTTTTTAAATAAGATTTGTTTGGCACATGTCAATATTTAATTGGACAAAAAAAATTAAACGTGTCAAAATGATCGATTTAACACATATCATGATCGTATTAATTACAACATTAGACGCATCAAGTTTTATATAATAAGATAAGAAAGTAAGTGATAAAATAGTTATAATTTTGTTTCTAATAAAAAGAAAAATAATATGTGAAATAAAAAAAAAGAACAAAGAAATTCAAATGTGGTAAAAAAAAGTAAATATAATTCAAAATAGAAATATGAATTCGTCAAGATTTAAAAAAAAAATATATATACATATATATATATATATAATAGCTAAATAATGAAATGGATTAGGAAAAATTAAATATTTGGAAATATGTGACCAAATTTAATTGAAAATAAAATATTAGCTAGGAAAAAAAAAAAATCAAGATAAACAAAATAAATATGATTTTGATTTTCTGATTTTAGTTTTTTTGTTTAAGAATTGTAATATATTAAATTATAAATTCGCGTATACACGAATCCTAATCTAGTATATAAAAAAATGAACGATTGGTTTTTATCTCATCATATTGGTCGACTTGGACTTGCAATTTTTTTCTTTTCTTTTTACTTATACATTAAGTATCAAATACAAAAACATTTATATAATATAATTGCCTTTTACATCTTTTAAAATTAATTACACATTTAAAATTACATACACAAAATCCCTTTTGATAGATAATAAGACATACACAAATCAATAAAATATCTCTATATCATTACTCTTTATAGATCTTTATATAGTGATTTGTACCAGTATCTATAGAAATCATTAGTATTCTCTATTGGATCTCTAAGACTTTTCATATAAAATAAAAATCTCTTTCCTCTTTTCTCTCTTTGATCAATCGAAACTCAAAACAATGAAATCAGAAAGGAAAATATTGAAAGAAAATGAGATAACTAATTTCGATCTTACACCGGAACAATTGGCACAAGCAAGAAAGGACGGGGAAACATGCGGCTACCTCTTATGTATTGGCCTAATTTTCCTCGTCGTCTACACAATCAACCTTATAGCTACACAAGACCTTTCTCACAAAACTGTAATCCCCGAGATCAAAATAGTTTCTATGAATTTCGCGGTCGAGCTTAATGATAATAGTACCACAACACAACAAAGTCATCATCTTCCTGATCTAGTTAGTGCTAGATGGGATTTATTGATAAGAGTCCCTGGAAAACTTGTTGGTGATTATATGTGTCTCCACGGAAATCTACAAGCTTCTTTTCTTTACAAGAATGTCACTCTTGTTACTTCCTCCATGCAAAGGTTACTTATTGTTTGTTATTATTATCTGAAACCAGTTAGTATATTTCATAACTGATTTTCGAATCTTTTATGTATGATTGATACGTAGTTACAATAAACTCGAATTAGGCACTCCTCAGCTTCTCAACGTTTCAGCGGTTGCTACTAAAGAAGATTTGAGCGGTGCGATTGGGAAAGAGATTATGGATGCTATCAAAGAGAGGAATGAAGTGCGGTTCGGATCGCGGTTGTCTCTTACGGATTGTAGAGAGGAAACGGAGAAAGGTATGATGAGCTATGAATGCGATGAAGTTAAGTTACGGTTTGAACCAGGCTTTGATCAGATTAAGGCGACTGCGTTTGGAAACCACCCTACTTGCATCATCAATCTTTAGCTTACTGTTGATCTCTCTCTAAGCTATATAACTTGTTAAACAACAAAAAGAAATACAATAAGTTCCTTCACTTTAGAGACTGAACAAATGGCAAAAACACAAATAATTTTAAACAGACAAAACCAGTGTCACAAGAATCACCAAAACCCACCAAAAGAGGCCATTAGAAGACCTCAATGACCTTAGTCGCAAGCACACGTTCCCTTCTTTCGATATTGTCATAAGGAAACCAACCTGCTTTGCCTTTACATTCTCCTTATGCCCACCCGCTGCTCGTTACCTGAAACAGCAAAAAGACATGTAAATGAGTTCTCAAGATCATAGATGAGTTTTAAGATTCTTTCGGTTATTTGATGTCCTAGATCGAGAAGAATGGTATCTAATATGCTTTGATTCGAATGCCAACCTCTCTGATAACAGTCTCCAACCGATAAGCTAAGCTCAAAATCTGAATCAGCTTGATACGGAAACATGACCTACGCAGAAGAAAGATAGATAGGCAAATCAAGAGATTAGTTAAGGTTCTTGTGAATTTAACAAGATAACATTTTTAAGTTCACTAACTTCTCCTAAGAAGTATCCCATGGCGTCCGATGTTCCATTATGCATTTGACAAGCATTGACTTCATTATTAATTTCTTCATATGAAGGAGGAGGCGATGTAATGTTCTCTACTTGTGGAGTTTGAGGCGCTTCGAGTCTTTGTTGCTCAAATCTCATCTATACAATGGAATTGTGTGTATTTGAGATTTTAACTATGTAGAAAGATGTGACCAATGGAGATATATATATACCTCTCCTTCTAGCCGTTTGATAATCTCAAGGATCCTTTGATGATAACTACGCTCTGCTTCAACCTTTTCAGAGAAACATTTAGAAGAAGCCAGAGAGTAAGTGCTCTTGAAGAAAAAGCAACCTCAAAATTTTACAGAAACATTTGTCTAGGTTAGTACCAAAGTTATTAGTAGCTGGAGAATTTGGTTTTGTTGCTGATCTTCAACTGCAGCCATGGCAGAAGCTGCTTCCTTCTCCAATATTTTCATATTTGATTCAAGGTCTTATAGTCTTGCCTCAGCAGATTCCAACTTCATTACTAGTTCCGGATTACCAGGATTCTCTCTAACCTTAGCTTGCCTTTTCGATACTTCAATGGTCTAGGTAGGTTCAAGAAAAAAGATGTTAGTAGAAAACACAATCTGGTGTGAGAAGTTAAAAGCAGTGCCGCTGCCGAGTACCTGAGCTTCAGCTTCTTGTCGCATCCGATCATACCGTTGTGCTAAATGTCGAGCATCCTCCAATGGAGCTCCCATTTCCATTGCTCTTAATGGCTTAGCGACCTAATAACTTCATCATGTAAAACTTAGCTATATTGCTAACAAAAAATGCATCAATTGTGCCAAATTAAACGGTTTTGAAACCTGTGTGCCAAAAGCCTTCAAGAGATTTCTGCGCTCTTTCTCCATTTGAGCCCGAGCATTCACGAAACTTAGTGAAGCCTTTGTTAGTATTACCACTAGTACATGTATTTTCCGAACCATATTTCTTGTTATCCTCACACAACTTTGTCCCTAAAACCAACAAATTTAACCACAAAACGACTATATAAGCTTTGAAAATAGAAAGTAAAACAACAATTGGTGACTATATGTGACTATATGTAAGGTCGTGGCGCAATGCATAAACCGGTTTAGGAAGATATTCCTGTAACAATACTCCCCTGTCGACAACATCCTTGTCCTCAAGGATGCTAAGTTTAAGTACTTCTTCACACCATGATAACTCTGGTGGCCTTGAAGAATGAAATACGTCACATGCAAGGGTTGTAACCAAAGGGTTCACGAACTTGGCGGTGTTGCTGGGAACCACAAAAATATCAAACCGAGCTTGGAAATGAGGGGTGAGATCTGAATATGGTGGTGAGATGATCTGAACAACACCTTGACATTTCAAAATATCAGAACCCTGAAACTTGATGGTAGTCATGTGGTATTCAGTGTTCACATGCCTGTTTGTGCTACTCCAACTCAAGTTCCATGTGTGATCTCTACCAGTTGTAAAGCACATATCAAAGATGTATAGAGCAAGAGATGGATTTGGAAGTCCAGATGTGACTATATCCCACCAAAAACATGTAGCAACCATCAATCCTAAGTATCCAAGTTGTGTCGTTGACTGAGAAATCCCCTCAAAAACCCAGCGAGCTCTAACTTTATTCATAAACTTCAAAAGAAACCAACTTGGACATATTCCTTTGAGAATGAACTGTAAAACCAGCCATTAATCCTTCTTGTTACAGGAATATCTTCCTAAATGTAAGGCCTTGGCGCAATGCATAAACAAAATCACCTATTTCGACTTGTTTGGATCCTGTAACGATATATCCTTCTACACCACGAACAATGTCCCGTTGAAAATGCTGAGAAAAGAAGGAAATAAACTTCAGGGTTAAATGAAACAGTACCAATAGAATTATATAGTTCAAGTAAGAAAAAATCTGACAACCTTAGCAGAACGTGTTGAAATGTAAAGCTTCTCCAGTTTCTGATGCCTATGTAACTCTTCTTCATCGGTTATTACAGTATCTGAACCTCCATAACCTCCTCCCCCAAATTGTCTCAGAACAGCCTCCAAAAATTTTCATCAAAACAGAGAAAAATCAACGCACTTTTTTTCGATTTCTTCGTAATACAAGAAGTTTTGAAAACTAAAATAACCATTTCTTTAAATTCACGACATATGAGCTAACATAATAACACCAAAGATGCAACTTTTCGGAAGGAAACTAATTAAAAGATCATGAATTTCAGAGATGAAAGATTGTAAATTTTCAATCATTAAGTAAAACCCACCCATATAGCGTAAAGGCTTGCTTGGAACGCGAGCTTGACGATTTGGAGATGCGCCTAGGGAGAGTAGAAGTCCAGGGAATGATGGAATCAAAATCCAGAGGGAAATGGTGGTAAGATGGTGAGAAGGCAGACCATATGTCTTAGCTGAAAGGACAAGAGAAAAAGAAGTGAGATCGAGTTTCAATGGAAGAAGAGCAGAGAAAACAAGAAGAGTTAGATGTTACTCCCCAGTTTTGTAGACGATCCCTAGTCGTCAAGCGGTTGAGCACAACAAGCCAAGTGATGAACGCATGTTTTGGGATGTTGCCCGTGAACCAAACCGAGGAGTGCCATGTGACAGGGGGACCGAAGTTGTTTAGAGCCAACCAAGTGGCAAAAGTAGTGAATGGAAGGGCCTGGTTGAAATCTGTTAACCAGAAGAAAGAGTCCTCCGCAGCAGCACTTCTAGGTGGTTGAAGTAGACTGATCTTGTTCCTTAAGCTACTGCGACGAGAGGATCTTGCCGAGATAAAACACCATTCATGATTAGAAGCAGCCTGTGCAACCCTTGAATCAGTAGGGATGCCAAGGAGTAGAGGACCCGAGGGGCCCGTGAATCCTATGAGAGGACCTAGATGAGACCAAGTATCATGCCAAAACGAAGTATGGTTCCCATTGCCAAGGGAGGATTTGAGGAAGATTGTTGCTTTGGGTCGTAATTTGAGAAGCTTTTTCCAAAACCAAGATCCACGGTTGTCGCTCAACGTCCAGAATATCTTTGTAGTTATCAAGTTCTGCCAAACCCAGCTTGCCCAGAGAGAGCCGCTTTTGGCAAAGATTAGCCAGATGAGTTTAAGTCCAAAGACTTCATTCCAAGTAGGAAGCTTCCTTAGACCGAGGCCACCATGTTTAATGGGCTTGCCAATTGCATCCCTTGACACCTTTGCACCATGAGTTGTTCATGGTTTCCCATAAGAAACAGCTAATGAGAGCTTCCAACATGGCCAAGCAAGATTTAGGGAATATGAATGCCGTGAACCAGAAGTTTAGGTGACCATAAATAACAGATTTAATCAATTGAAGGCGTTCTGCATAAGAAAGGAATTTATTTGACCAGGCAGTTAACTTCCCCGAAATACGATCATAGAGAGTTTGGAAGTCATCTTTGTCCAACTTGGTGGAGTTAAGGGGCAGGCCTAGATATCGAACAGGAAAAACTCATGGAGAAAGGCCATGAGTAGCAGCAATTATAGCAGTGCGTTGGGTGTTGTTCCTGCTTAGGAAGAGAGTAGACTTTTGCTTGTTAAGAGCGAGGCCAGAGATAACATAGAAATTATCAAGGGACTGGATGATCTTTACGACATAAGATTCAGAGCCATCAAAGAATATGAGGATGTCGTCCGCGAAGATTAGGTGAGAGGTCATACGGCTGTGACAATTTGGGTGGCTCCCAAAAGTTCTGTTAATCAAAGCTAAGTCAAGATGTCGAGAAAGGATATCCATTGCTAAAACGAAGAGATAAGGTAACATTGGATCTCCTTGGCGAAGACCTTTCCCACCTTTAAAGTAACCCGCTAGCTCTCTGTTAATAGCGATTGAATAAGAAGGTGAAATAATGCATTCGACAATCCAATCTACAAAAACCAGTGTAAAATGTAGGGCAGCAAGGCAATTTAAGATGAATTCCCAATTAATATTATCGAAAGCTTTAGCAAGATCAATTTTGAGACAACCGCTTAAAAGTGCTGACGGTTTGTGCGAGTTGCTGAGAATCTCCGTTGCTAAGACTACATTTTCCACCAGTAAGCAACCTTTGACGAACCAAGCTTGATTTGGAAGGATGATGTCCGATAGGGGAAGCTTTAGTCTCTCTGCAATGATCCGAGAGATGATCTTGTATGTTGTGTTATAGCAAGAGATAGGGCGGAAGTTGGGCATAGTGTCAGTATTCTGGACTTTTGGGACTAAGCAGATGGTTGTGGTGTTGAGTTTCTCGAGCAGTCATCCCGAAATGAAGAATTCTTGAATTGCTTCAACTAGGGAGCCACCCGTGATGCCCAAGGAGGAAGTGAAGAATTCAATAGGAAACCCATCAGGCCCATGAGCTTTGTTCTTAGGCATTTCGAAAGTGATCGCTTTTATTTCTGTATGAGATGGGATGGCTTGGAGCTGCGTAATAAGGTCTGGTGAACAGCGGTAAGGATGGAAAGACCCCATAGCTTCCACTGTAGCCGGATTGATGAGAGGGTTCGCGGTCCCCAATAAGTCTTGGTAGTATTGAATGGTCAGCTGCTTGAAATGCGATGGATCTGTGACTTTTCTATCATTGACATCTCTCATATAAAGAATCCGGTTCATTGCTTGCCTTGTAAGCATGGATTTGTGGAAGAAACTAGTATTTGCGTCGCCGTAAGTCAGCCAGTGGATCCGAGATTTCTAGTGGAAGTACTATTCCTCAATATTGGAGTAAACAACATAGGTTTTTCTTGCTTCAGCCTCTTGATCAGTAAGGTGCTGGGAAGGGTTGAGAAGAAGTTGTGCTTGGATCGCTTGGAGGGCAGAGAAAGAGTCAGTGACTCGCTGCTAGATGTTGGTAAAATGTCTTCGACTAAGGTGCTTGAGACAATTCTTGGTCTGAATGCGACCTTTTTAGGAGGTAGCACTGTGACTTTTGCGAGGCACCCCACACTTTCAGGTATTTGTCTGAATGTATGTTGGGGTCAGATTCCACCTCTTGAGAATCAACGATAGAAAAATGACTAAGTATGAAGAAGCACTAGCAGCTGGGTCCCGAACTGCATATCGGGATCCCTAACCATGAAGGAGTGGGATCGGGACCCCGATCCATGATAAAGCAGGTGGATCGGGTCCCCTAACCATGAAACAGTTGGATCGGGATCCCTAACCATGAAGGAGTTGGATCGGGACTCCGATCCGTGACAAAGCAGGTGGATCGGGTCACCTAACCATGAAACAGTTGGATCGGGATCCTTAACCGTGAAGGAGTTGGATCGGGACCCCGATCCATGACAAAGCAAGTGGATTCGGGTCCCCTAACCATGAAACAGTTGGATCGGGATCCCTAACCCTAAGGGAGTTGGATCGGGACCCTGATCCGTGACAAAGCAGGTGGATCGGGTCCCCTAACCATGAAACAGTTGGATCGGGATCCCTAACCGTGAAGGAGTTGGATCGGGACCCCGATCCGTGACAAAGCAGGTGGATCGGGCCCCCTAACCATGAAACATTTGGATCGGGATCCCTAACCGTGAAGGAGTTGGATCGGAACCCCGATCCGTGACAAAGCAAGTAGATTGGGTACCCCGATCAGTGAAAGGTTGGGTCATGTACCCCGATCCATAACAGAGCAGGTGGATCGGGTCCCCTAACCATGAAACAGTTGGATTGGGACCCCGATCCATGATAAAGCAAGTGGATTGGGTACCCCGATCCACGATAAAGTGAGTTGGGTCGCGTGCCCGGTCCATGACACAACAGACGGATCGGGGGTCATGACCCACGGTGAAGAAGGTGGGCCGTGTGCCCCGATCCATGGTACGACAGGCGGATCGGGGTTCAAAACCCATAGTATGTCACCCGAGCCATGAACCATGGTGAGAGATTGGGCCGAGACAACTAGCCCACGAATTCGAGCCCACAAAATAGATGACAAGGATAGCCCATGAATCGGAGCCCATGACTACGATAGGCTTTGCTAAAAGGAAATCCCAAAGAATTAGGAAATCTTCCTTATTACTTTAGATATTAACTTAGCCGACTTAACTTAGTATTTATACTCATGTAAACCCTAAGAAAAGGGGATCCGCAAATTTACCTAGCAAAACTCTGTACTTCTGCTCTAACGCAAAAAGCTTTCTAAGCATCTTAATAAAACACCATCTTTGGATCTCTGCTCGTGTTTTTGGTGGTTTTTACTGAGAAGTTTCGGATCTCTCTGAAAGACTCGACAAATTCGATTGGCGTAGATTTATACTCCCACAATTTGGCCCTAGAAGGAGGGGCATTGAAATTTTCTTACTCAAGAGACCCACCACCGAGCCGATCCAAAGACGATGGCCAACGACGGAGACAATAGCATCAGGAACACCGGCGTGGAGGATGAGACGAACCAGCCTAAGGACACCGGGGAGACTTCAGCAACACTCATGGAGATGAAGATCATGCTGAAAATGCTGCTCAAGAAGGTGGAGGAGCAAGACAAACGCAATAGCAAGATGACGGGCGAGCTGAAGGCCCTGGCAATGGTAAGTCGAACCCGAGGCGTGGGATCAGGTCTGGATCCGGCAAGCCGAATCGGAAGGCGCCTCAACCCAACGGCCCTGGATTTCTCAACCCCACTCAACCAGCCAAGGATCGTGGAAGATTGCCACCATTCCATCAAAGCTCAACAAACCTGACCTCTGGAGTCCAAGGAGCAGGCGACGCACCAACGGAGAATGGAGCAAAACACGGAGAGCCATGATAATCCCGAACCCTTAACAGCTGGCCGGGACCGAATTGAAAAATGCAAAGCCATCTTGGGAGGAGATCAAGAGCTAACCGAGGAGCAAGAGAACATACTCTGGGCTGAGCAAGCACGGATTAACAAAGAGCGCCGAGCAGGAGTCCGAGCCCAGAAAGAAGAGATGGCTATGATGCGAGCAGATATGGATCGAGCAGCTGCCGACATAAAATTTGTCCGATCCATGATGCACAAAGCAACTAGCAAGGTGCCAGAAATAGATCGTGTACTGGAGGAAGCAAAGAACACCCCATTCACAGCACGGATTACTGGCACAAGAATTCCAGACCCTAGAAAGATGAAGGTCCCGATCTATGAAGGAAAAACCGATCCAAAGGAGCACCTGACGACTTTCGCTATAGCCATGGGACGCTCGAATTTCAAGGAAAACGAGAGAGACGCCGGACAGTGCCTTCTCTTCGTGGAGCATCTCAAGGGACCGGCGCTCCAGTGGTTCTCAAGACTTGAGCGGAACTCCATCAACAGATATAACCAACTATCTGCGGCATTCTTGAAACATTTTTCCATGAATCCATCAACAGATATAACCAACTATCTGCGGCATTCTTGAAACATTTTTCCATATTCATGGATACCAGAACGTCTGATGCTGACCTGTGGACCCTAGCTCAAGGGCAGAACGAAACACTCCGCAGTTTCATTGGAAGGTTCAAAGCTGTTATGTCAAAAGTGGAAGGCCTGAGCGATAAAGCAGCCCTACTAGCCCTGAAGCAAGCACTCTGGTTCAACTCCAATTTTCGCAAAGAAATCGCGCTGAACACCCCCACGATGATACAGGACGCTATGCATCGAGCCGCATACTTCATCACCGAAGAAGAAGAGATGAAAATCCTAACCGAGAAGTACGGGAAGGCCAAGACAACGAACCCTTCTCCCCAAGTTTCAGCCCCTTCCAATGCTAGGAAGAACAACCAAGGCTCCGGCTATATCCAGCACGAGGGAGGCTTTCGAGGAGCTCATAACTATCAAATTGACCCTCCTGGATTCGGTCGAGGAAGAGGCCGAGGCCGTGGAAGAAGCTCATGGAGCACATGGACCAAAAGCGATAGTTCCTATGACGAGACGGCTTACTGCGAACACCACCACATCTACGGACATTCTACCGCGAACTGCCAAATTCTAGGCTTGAAGCTTGCTAAAAAATTAGCAGCCGGCGAGCTTGGAGGAAACATCAGCCTCAAGGATTTCGAGATGGACGCAAACACATAGAAACCCGACCTGACAAAAGAAGATCACACCAAGCGCGATAGAAGGGATGACGAAGCGCCCCCCTCTGGATCAAGAAGAAGGATAAGCATGATAATGGGAGGATCCCACTATTGCTCAGATACCGTCTCGTCAATCAAAGCATTCCAGCGAAGGGCAGACGTCAGCATCAACTGGTCTAAACCATCTAAGTTTCCAAACAACGTGATATCATTCGAGGAAAGAGAAACGATCGGAATCGACAGACCGCATGATGACCCTCTCGTGATCGAGTTAATCATCAACGACTTCGACGTACCACACGTATTGGTGGACACTGGTAGCACCGTGGACGTAATCTTCCTTGAGACTCTTAGAAAAATGAATGTGGACCTGTCCGAAGTGATATCTACTCCCAAACCCTTGACAGGATTCTCTGGAGAAACCACCATGACTACCGGGACAATCAAACTACATGTCCAAGCTGGCGAGGTGACGAAGATCATCGAATTCTCTGTAGCTGACTACCCGGCCATCTACAACGTCATCATGGGGACCCCCTGGTTAAATTCAATGCGCGCAGCCGTTTGAACCTACCATCTCTGCCTCAAGTTCCTTACACCAAACGGCGTGAAAACGATTCGAGGAAATCAAAAAGAGTCTCGTGTCTGCTTTCTCGCCGCACACAAGCTCAGAAACCCGGTGACTGATCCGACGGCAAGTTCAAAGCGCAAGAAGATAAAGACCGACAGAGAACCGGTGAAAGAGCTTTCGAAACTGTTATAGCAGTTACAGATCGCGGTGGATCGCGAAGAAGAAGTGTCTAAACCAACCTGCGACCCCGTCATATCAGTTTGCATCGACAACAAATATCCAGAGCGTAGTGTAGAAATTGGAGCAACGTTAGATGGAAAGATCAAAGAAGAACTCGTGGCATTCTTGAAGAAAAATATCAACACCTTCGCATGGGAAGCAGAAGATATGCCCGGCATCGATATCAGCATAACAAGTCACGAATTGAACGTTGACCCAACTTTCAAACCAGTAAAGCAAAAAAGAAGAAAACTTGGGCCAGACAGAGCTAAAGCGGTCAATGACGAGGTGGAGAGACTACTGCGCGTCGAATTGATAACTGAGGTGAAGTACCCGGATTGGCTAGCTAACCCAGTGGTGGTCAAGAAGAAGAACGGCAAATGGCGTGTGTGTGTGGATTTCACCGATCTGAACAAAGCCTGTCCAAAAGACAGCTTCCCCCTTCCACACATCGATCGCTTAGTCGAAGCAACGGCAGGGAACGCACTCCTCTCTTTCATGGATGCCTTCTCAGGTTACAACCAGATCTTAATGAACCCCGACGATCGCGAGAAGATCGCTTTCATAACGGACCGTGGAATTTACTGCTACAAGGTGATGCCATTCGGCCTGAAAAACGCCGGAGCAACGTACCAACGTCAGGTGAACAAGATGTTCGCTGATCAACTCGGAAAGACAATGGAGGTTTACATAGATGACATGCTGGTGAAATCGCTGAAAGAACAGGATCACGTCACTCATCTCAAGGAATGCTTCTCGCAGCTGAATCTGCACAACATGAAATTAAATCCGACCAAGTGCAGATTCGCAGTCACCTCCGGAGAATTCCTTGGTTACCTAGTAACTCACCGTGGCATTGAGGCCAATCCTAAGCAAATCGATGCACTCATCAATATGACTTCACCAAAGACAAAAAGGGAAGTGCAACGACTTACCGGGAGGGTAGCTGCACTTAACCGATTAATCTCACTATCCACCGACAAATGCCTACCTTTCTACGATACTTTGAGAGGGAACAAGAAGTTCGAGTGGACGAAAAAATGCGAGGAAGCTTTTCAACAACTAAAGATCTACCTGGCTACTCCTCAAGTTCTCGCAAAACCAAAAGCTGGAGAACCACTTTTTCTGTACACCGCAGTTTCCGCTACAGCAGTAAGTGGCGTGTGATTCGAGATGAGCGTGAGGAGCAGAAGCAAATTTTTTACGTCAGCAAAACCCTTACAGATACTGAAATAAGGTACTCGCAAATGGAGAAATTGGCGCTATCCATAGTTATGTCGGCAAGAAAGCTAAGGCCATACTTCCAGTCGCACTCAATCGTCGTCCTAAGCACCTTCCCGATAAGGTCCATTCTGCATAGCCCAAGTCAGTCAGGGAGGCTAGCAAACTGGGCAATTGAACTGAGCGAGTATGACATTGAATATCGCGGACGAACGTGTGCCAAATCCCAAGTCTTGGCTGATTTTCTTATCGAACTCCCCGAAGAAGTCATTGACGACGAAATGCAAGGCCAGCTCTGGAAACTCCACGTTGATGGCTCATCTTCCAAAAACGGTTCAGGAGTCGGGATACGGCTAACTTCTCCAACTGGTGAACTCCTGGAACAATCATTCCGCCTTGGCTTTCATGAATCCAACAACGAAGCAGAATACGAAGCCTTGATTGCCGGGATGAAACTTGATAATGGCCTAAAGATCGAGCAACTCCATGCATTTTGCGATTCTCAACTAGTCGCAAATCAGTTCAGCGGTGAATATGCAGCAAAGGATGATCGAATGGAAGCTTACTTGAAGATCGTGAGAGAATTGGCTGCACAGTTCAAACAATTCATCCTAACACGCATTCCGCGAGGGGAGAACACCTCAGCCGACGCACTTGCAGTCCTTGCATCAACTTTCGATCCAGATCTAAAGAGAGTAGTCCCGGTAGAATTCATCCGGCACCCGAGCATTAGTCTTGGTGATTCAGTAAATGCCATAACTCGTTCATAAGCGGCCAGACAAGCAACAGATGTCACGACCAGGCAAGAGGTGGTGGACGAAATGCAGGAAGAGTTGGCCAACCAATCACCCGCAGAGCCAGATATTGCCCCAATGGAAGAAGATAATCTTGAAGAGTCACCAAACGTGAAAAGCAGCAATGACCCCGTCATCGAACCCAACAAGGAAGCAAACGAGGTCAACAACGACGCAGAATATGGCTGCGACAAGGAATGGCTCGGCGCAATCAGAGGATACATATACGACGGCGTCCTACCAACCGAAAAATGGGCAGCTCGCAAGCTTCGAGCCCAGGCAGCACGTTACGTGTTACTCGATAGAAATGTCTTCAAGTGGAGATTCTCAGGACCGTTGCTAAACTGCGTGGAAGGAAAGGACGCCAGGAAGATTATGGAGGAAATTCACAACGGTTCATGTGGAAATCACTCTGGAGGGAGAGCACTTGCCATAAAAGTCTGGCCAACAATGATCAAAGATTGCAAGGTATTTTCAGCCAAATGCGAAAAATGCCAACGCCATGCACCGATGATTCACCAGCCAACAGAAGTACTTTCTTCAATCTCGTCGCCGTATCCATTCATGAGATGGTCTATGGACATCGTCGGGCCACTGCATCCATCAAAACAGAAACGTTTTCTTCTGGTTTTGACAGACTATTTCTCAAAATGGGTGGAAGCCGACTCCTATGCCAACATTAAAGATGCGCAAGTGGAGGCCTTTGTCTGGAAAAATATCATATGCCGACATGGAGTACCATACGAGATCGTGACAGATAATAGCTCGCAGTTCATCTCAAATCGTTTCGAAGGTTTCTGCGAAAAATGGAAAATCAGACTCAGCAAGTCTACTCCAAGATACCCACAAGGGAACGGACAAGCCAAAGCAATCAACAAAACAATCCTCGACGGCCTGAAGAAGTGCCTTGATGAGAAAAAGGGACGTTGGGCTGAAGAACTGGAGGGAGTACTTTGGTCTCACCGCACCACCCCACGACGAGCAACGGGAGAAACCCCATTCGCCCTCGTATACGGAACAGAGTGTGTCATCCCCAAGAGATACATTTCCCAGGGATTCGCCGGAGGCTATTACCAGAACAAAAAGGGCTCAATCACCTATTGATGCTTGACGAACTGGACTTGATCAACGAAAGAAGGGACCAAGCCTTGATCAGGATCCAGAACTATCAAAACGCGGCCGCAAAATACTACAATTCCAACGTTCGAGAACGAAGATTCTACGAAGGAGAATTAGTCTTGCGGAAGGTTTTTCAGAACACCGCGAAAAAAAATGCCGGCAAACTAGGAGCAAATTGGGAAGGACCCTACAAGATCACCGAAGTAGTCAAACCTGGAGTTTACAAACTTGCTAACATGACAGACGTTCCTGTACCGAGATCATGGAACGCAATGCATCTCAAAAAGTACTATCACTAAGCTACTTTACATGAACTACGGGGCGACTTGATCCCTGCAAAGGGTACGTAGGCAGCTCATCTTCGGACGGGTTCAGTTGCCCCCCCTCTTTTCAAAAGGGGGGGAGTGGGTACGTATACGTATACTCGTATACTCCCATCTTTGTAATCGACTTTACGATCTATCAAATCAAAGCTTTACTTAAACATCTTTCAAGAATCATTCAGTCTTAACGAAAACAGACATGCTCATACAAATCAAAGCTACAATGGGCATTACGCCACATCTCCATTACTACTGGCCACAGTAATGAAATCTTGCATCCATCTCGGATCTACACTATCACATCCGTCTCAGGATTAAAAGCGCGCTATACAAATACTTTGTTTATTGTCAGAGCGGATATGTTTACGGTAATGTATCCATAAACCAAAATGTTCATCCTAAACTATCCAAGCATATGTTCACTATCGGAGCGAGTACATTTATGGTAATGAACCCGTAAACCGGAATGTTCAATAACTAAATTATGCAAACTTATGATCAACTCCGGAGCAGGGAAGTTTACGATAACTTATCTGTACGCCGAAATGGTCATCTCAAACATAACTACTATGCAAATTCGGTCCTAGAACCATTCATCTACATCTTATCATTTGGATTCTTCATCAAACGGGATAAGCATATCCTTGCAAACATGTAAAACCAAGTAATAAAAAGAAGAAATTAAGTTCATGAAACTACTTGGATAAAGTCGTTCAGGCGTTAACAAAAAATGAAAAAGAGTTTTAAAACTAGACAAAGAAAAGAAGATCGTAATCCTCCACTATCTCAGGAGTCATGACCGCCTTCTGCTCCGACTCCACCATCTGCTCAGCTACTTCACCTCCGGATGCTTTGTCCTCCTCGAGCAACGCCTCAGCAAACTCTACGACCTTTTTCTCTAGGGTGACCTCGAGAGCTTTCGCAGAAGGTGGTTCGGGGACTGTCTCCTTAGCGATCTCCACCGGACTAAGATCAGCCAGACCAGGCGTTCCCTTGTTAGAACCGGAAAAATCTTGGATCCTGACGTTTGCAGCAGCAGTCTCCATGGGCTCACCGTCATTGAGCTCCTTGAGAATGTCAGATCGGACTGGAGACAGTCGCAGGATTCCCCTCACTCCCGCCACGAGCTGAGCAAACGCCTCATGAGATCCCATCAAGCCCTCCTTCTGCTCAGCTAGACTCTTCGCCTCGGCATCAAGAGATGGCGGTTCGTCACTTTGGAGCAGCCCAATGAATTGGAGTTTGCCTTCAATCTGGGCAAGGTCAAGCATGTTCTCCTTTGGCTCACCGTCAATCTGGCCAAGAAGCTTTTCGGCTCGGGAAACTTTGCCTTCGAGCATCATCATGGTCTCGCGTTTGGCCTCTAGAACAGCTTGCTCGACCTTACTCTCAAGAAGCTCATTCGCAGCTTCTAGCTGTCTTGTCAAGCTAGCTATATGAGCATCCTGCCTCGCTTTGCCTGACTCCAGCCGCATGATCCGCTCATCGGCTTCTTTGATGTGCTTCCTGCACTCCTCTGCGTCAGCTTCAAGGACTTTGATCCTCTTTCCTGTTCAGCAGCCCGGGTTGCCTCGGCTTCTTTAAGCTTTCCGTCCAGCTCAATGGCTTTCTGCCGAGCGTCTTTGACCTTCTCGCGATCCTTACAAGCATCAGATTCGTATCCCATTACCATCCTGTTAAGATGGGATATGAACTGCATAACAACAGAAAAATACTGTTAAATAGGCTCAAATGGATCGGGTAACAAGAACAAAACAAATAGACATCGCATACCTTGACACCCCGAAGCGACATCTCGCTATAGGCCTTGTCCCTAAGCAGAGTGTCGGATGGCGGGAAACGATCACCTGGACAAGTGATCTTTGAGAAGATGGCCGCGGATGCTGAGGCATCACTGTAAGCCCCTTCAGCGTTTATTGGAGCAGCAGGAAGAGGGATTGCTTCGGGGATAGCTCGAGATGATTCAGTACGTCGCAATCGCTTCGGGGTGCCACCCTTGACATCTACTGACTGGCATTTTTTGCTCGTGGTTTTCTTCTCCTTAGCCTTCCCTTTGCCTTTATCTTTGTGCGGCAGCATTTGAGAATCAGCTGGACGAAGCCCCACGACGACTCCTCCAGAAGCCAAAAAGGAAGGAGTCGGTTCGGGATGATTGTCGGCGAAAGTTGGTTCGGGGACGATAGCGGTGGCAAGCTGGGGGTTCGGGGGACGAGTTTGACTCAACGCCTTTGCTTGCTTCGCTCTCTCCTTAGCTTCTGTCTCTGCCTTGGCCTTCGCAACAGCTCGATCTCTGAAGGTAGGCCTTCCCATGGTATCTCTCAAAGAATGAGAAGAAGATGACTGTTCAACCGATTGTCCTTCAGAAAGGGGCTCGGGCTCTCTCCACTCGTCGAAGGTTGAAGTCTCTGGACCAGTTGCACTTGCGAGTAGAGAGCGCTTCGTGAACCTCAGACAGATCGGGAGGCAACGAAAGACGAAGATGACGAACTGCAAAAAAAAAAATAGTTATGCAAAGTCAGAAAACCCTAAAAAGGAAAATTGCTAAATAATGGAAACCCAAGCCGTGGCCCAAGTTGAGCAACGGATCGGCTACCAATTTCTCCCCAGCCAGACTTGACAAATTGAAGGCACCTCCGACCCACCGATGCTTCGGAGATAGGGACAAAAAAGAAGTAATCTTCCCAATTATCGTCTTTCAACGGAAACCCCCTTATAACATTTCTCCTGGCCTTGCCCGACACATAATATTTCAGCTCTCTCTTATTACGACGCCTGAACTCCAACAATGGGATCCATTACGTCAGTAAACGGGCTCACCGCCTTGTCAAATGGAGAATCATGGAGTTGAGGCACTTCAAAACTCAAAGGATTCCCGGAATTGCTGCCAACTCCCGAAGATTCGGAAAGCACTATTTTCTGCCAAGGAGAGAGGGTCCTACCCCCGAACCACTCAGATCATCCAGATCCTCCGAATCATGTGCGCCAGAAGAGTCTTCCCGACTACAACTTTGGGCGAGAAACGGATCGGGAGAGAAAGATGGTTCGGGAAGCGAAGACTGTCCTGAAATGCCAAACAAGCGGGTGTACGGATCGGGAGACGCAGAAACAGAAGACTGAGACATCCTTTTTTGAAGACGGATCGGGACCTTTGGAAGATACGAACTGGTCGGGATCCTTAACAACTCGCGAAAGAGAATCTAGATTTTTCTAGGATTCAGAAGACGGATCGGGGCTCTCAGCAGCCTATCAAAACAGATCGAAGCCTTTAAAAAATCGAAGAACAAGTTGGAATCCTTTAAGAAGAAGCGAGTTAGATCCAAATCTTCAAACAAACTACCGGAGAACTCGAAGACAGCGACGGAGTCAGTTGAAGATGGATCGGGAAATTCAACCGGAGAGAGAAAGAAGAGAGAGGTTACCTGCTTTGAAGAAATTTTCGGAGAAATGAAGTGGAGAACAAATGAGAAGTATCACGGATTATATAGGCAAATGGTGACGTCATTCACCTCGGAAACCAGCAAAAATGCTTGCACTCCTCGATAAAGGTATCAAGGCAACAAAACCCCGAACTGAGTTTACGTAGGAAGCCATACCCAAACTGAATCAGCAATGTTACAAAGAGATGGTTCGGGGTTATATACGGATCACGGTTCGGGAGCATCAATCAAAAAGACAGTTCGGGGTGACCACGAGAATCGTTGATCTCACTCGACTACTTCCAGCTCGGCATTAACATTACTGACACTGCCAAGCTGGGGGGCTAACTGTTGGGGTCAGATTCCACCTCTTGAGAATCAACGATAGAAAAATGGCTAAGTATGAAGAAGCACTAGCAGCTGGGTCTCGAACTGCAGATCGGGATCCCTAACCATGAAGGAGTGGGATCGGGACCCCGATCCGTGATAAAGCAGATCGATCCGGTCCCCTAACCATGAAACAGTTGGATTGGGATCTCTAACCGTGAAGGAGTTGGATCGGGACCCTGATCCGTGACAAAGCAGGTGGATCGGGTCCCCTAACCATGAAACAGTTGGATCGGGATTCCTAACCGTGAAGGAGTTGGATCGGGACCCCGATTCGTGACAAAGCAGGTGGATCGGGTCCCCTAACCATGAAACAGTTGGATCAGGATCTCTAACCGTGAAGGAGTTGGATCGGGACCCCGATCCGTGACAAAGCAGGTGGATCGGGTCCCCTAACCATGAAACAGTTGGATCGGGATCCCTAACCGTGAGGGAGTTGGATCGGGACCCCGATCCGTGACAAAGCAGATGGATCGGGTCCCCTAACCATAAAACAGTTGGATCGGGATCCCTAACCGTGAAGGAGTTGGATCGGGACCCCGATCCGTGACAAAGCAGGTGGATCGGGTCCCCTAACCATGAAACAGTTGGATCGGGATCCCTAACCGTGAAGGAGTTGGATCGGGACCCCGATCCATGAAAGGTTAGGTCATGTACCCCGATCCGTAACAGAGCAGGTGGATCGGGTCCCCTAACCATGAAACAGTTGGATCGGGACCCCGATCCGTGACACGGCAAGTGGATTGGGTACCCCGATCCACGACAAAGTGAGTTGGATCGCGTGCTCCGATCCATGATACAACAGACGGATCGGGGGTCACGACCCACGGTGAAGAAGGTGGGCCGTATGCCCCGATCCATGGTACGACAGACGGATCGGGGGTCACAACCCATAATATGTCACCCGAGCCATGAACCATGGTGAGAGATTGGGCCGAGACAACTAGCCCACGAATTCGAGCCCACAAAAGAGATGACAAGGATAACCCATGAATCGGAGCCCATGACGACGATAGGCTTTGCTAAAAGGAAATCCCGAAGAATTAGGGAATCTTCCTTATCTCTTTAGATATTAACTTAGCCGACTTAACTTAGTATTTATACTCATGTAAACCCTAAGAAAAGGGGATCCGCAATTTTACCTAGAAAAACTCTGTACTTCTGCTCTAACGCAAAAAGCTTTCTAAGCAGCTTAATAAAACACCATCTTTGGATCTCTGCTCGTTTTGGTGGTTTTTACTCAGAAGTTTCAGATCTCTCTGAAAGACTCGACAAATTCGATTGGCGTGGATTTATACTCCCACAATGTACTTTACCTTTTAAAAAGTTCATATGGCATTTTGTCAATGACTTAATGAATAATGCCATTTTTGTAAAGAATGCATTTAATGTTCATCAAAACTCGCCTCATTTATCACATATATCCATTTTTATGGATTTTTCAAGTTGGTTTCGAATTTCCATCTTGTATGCTTTGAATTTTTTTCAAGTGCATGTTCTTGCTTCTTAGTGGTAGCAGCGTAATGCTACCATTCCATTCGATTTTTTCCTACCTGGTTGACTTCTGAAACTACAATACATGTGTTTGTTTTAGTCATATTGGTCTGGAATTTTTCCATTGTCTTTGCATGGTCAATTATGGTACGACGTTCATTAGCATTGCTATGACATGCGTAAGCCTTTTGACCACTCATAATACCACAGTTGCGACATTTGTTTTCCATTGAACTTCTTTTAAGCGTTATGCTTTCTGAAGCTAGTGGAGGTTTCCATATAAACTTTATGTTTCTCTTTGTTCTTTTGTTCACATATGTGAATACCATATGTTTTGGATTTGTAGACTCAATCTACTGCCTGACAATCAAGTCTTCAAGGCTTTCAGCCTTTCGCTTATGCCAGAGATAATTCTTGAAATATTTCCAAACTAGTGGAAAATTTTCAATTAAAAAACAGACCTAGTACATCAAAGTAATTGACATCCATGCGGTCATTATCTCATGCATCAGCAATCACAGCTTTTTGACTTTTTTGCACCATCATCCATGTTGTTATAGTCGTAAAATGAGTTGTTTCATCCAATATGCTATTTTTCCTAAAGTCATAATCAGAACAAAGTAAGTGGCACTTTCTTAGCAAACGTGAGTTCGTAGAGAAAGTTGAAGATTTTAGCCATATCTCTCTGGCCTTTTTGCCCTTCACTCTGATTTGTCATCCAAAATCAATAAAGTTTTTCAGTGTATTTAAGAAATGGATTCTCAACCGCATGATGGTGCATGCTTCTTCCCAAGCTTCGGATTTCAAACAAAAGATCAAAAACTAATCGTATATCTTCTTAAACTCTTTGCTCTTTTTTCACATCTCTATCAACATATAGTTCAGAGCGGAGGACACACCATTCATCCAGGATTACCTACCCGTTTGGTATACTCTTTTTTCATAATCCAACTAGAAGCTCCATGGTTTATATTTAGTCTTGACAAAGAAATCTCGGATTGGTATCTTCATACAGCTCAAGGAAACGAAAATGGGCTTGAAGATAAAAATATCTCGACAAGGTCATGATATGACATTGTCATTTTCTCGGTTTTTAACATTTATTCTCGGTGTTTTTAACCAACAGAACCTCAGATTGCGAAACAGGATCGACCAAGAAGGTAACATATGGGATACCTTAGAGGCGTTGTTTTTGCAAGAAACATGAAGGCTAAGAAAAAGTTTAATGCGTTCCCTTTACGCAACCCAAAACCCTCAAATTTGAGTATGTGAAATCATTGTTAAGAGAATTTGAAATCTTTGAATGGCGTATGTTGCAGGACGCACCAGAATTCTCGATCAATAGAGAAGACTATAAAGAAGAAGGAATTGGTTGTTTAAGAAAAATGGACCAAGATTGAAACTTTGAAATCAAAGCTGAAGTTTGTACTTTTGCTCGTCATTATAGCAGATGTGCAGTTTTTTGGAACTCTTTTTGGAGAATCGTATAAGTTTGTGGCTTGTTTATATATAACATTCGTTAAATCTTGGTGTCAGTCATTTTGTGAAATAATTTGGTTGTCACAAGTGCGAACAGGGATTCATCTCTCCCTAACTTTGATTGAGAATTTCTTTCCGATTGGATATGGGATGGTTGTGAAACTTAATTATGTAGCGTAGCTTTGACGTATCCGATCTGGGTGGCGGTGATAAAGATCTCTTTGCCTGAGCTTTAACGAAGGAAGAAGGTTGAGGAAGGTGTAAGAATAATTATATTCTTTTGTGACATATGTGTCTCTAGGTTTAATATAAAAGACGATACCATGATGGATCGATTTCGATTAATGACATTAGATATCAGGTGTATTGATAACCCTCCTTTCTTACTTTAATTAAATTATTAAAGACATATTTCTCCTTAGAGTTACACATATACATGTATGTTTTGTATATGATGGTGGTGGTTACTAAATCAAAACGTAACTCCTCTTACGTTTATATATGTTAAAGTGGTGGTTACATATATGAAGTTTACATGGGATTTGTGATTGTTATATAAACAATCACGATCACTAAAAAGAGATATCAGAGATCAAGAAGGATCTTAGTAAGGAAAAACAAAATAAAAGAGAGAAAGAAACGATCCTTTGTCCATCAAAAGGATTATTAAAGTGAAAGGTGAGAGAGAGGACAAAATCAATTGGGCAACTAATTTTTTACTAAGCTTAATTAAAGAGATTAGTGTTTTTCTTAAGTGTAACATTTCATGAATTGAAATCATAAAAGTTTATTTACGGAAGGAGGAAGGAGAAGAGAATGAACCTTCTATTGTTAGGTTTTTACTTTTACCAAAAAAGTTTAGAATTTTAATAAACAATATTTTTTTAATATATAAATTTTACTTATATTATTATGTTTAAGTGAAATGGAACAATATTCACATGTAACAAATTTTTTAGGAAGATTTACTCGATACGGCTTAGCGAGAGTTTGTTTAAAACTCTTTTTGTATATTTTTCTATTTCCTTTTCTCAAATTTCATTTCTTTTTATAAATTAGTTACGCCAACAAAATAGATTTTGACATACTTAATTTATTTTCAAGTTTAGTTTTATAACAAGAAATTTATGGCCCTTATTCTTCTCCGATTGGAGAAAAAATGAAATTTAGTATTTTTTCTTTCCACTAGTCTGATTCAAACTCGAAATTAAGATTCAACCGGTTGAATTACTGATGCGATATTTATATTAAAAATAATTGTCTTACTAATTATGTGTGTGTTTTTGGAATTTGTTTAGAGGACCTATGTCATCTGCAAAATATTGTATAATGGTGAAGGTGGAGACATCCCATCAGGTAGTAATTAGAGATGTTAAATATGGGTAATTATCTAATGGATATCCTAAATCTGAAAAAATTTCAAATTCATAACCTTACTCTTTTTATATAAAAAGATGAGGGCTCAAAACGGGCGGGTATTCTTTATACACAAGTTCAAACAAGATTACTCTATTATATTTAAGGTACCGTAGGTTTTTTTTCTTAAATAAATCAATACTCTTAAAATAATTTTATAATGAAATATTTATCAATTTTATTTTATAATTTAAAAAATCATCGAATAAATATTTTAATTATGTTTATTTCAAAAATAATATTGGATTAATTATTTAATTATCAAAATGGTAAATTTTTCCGCCAAAAACGTAACATCCCGTTTCCTCACAAAAAAATGTAAAATCCCGTTTTCCTGCCAAAAACTAAAATTTTCCTACCAAAAACATAAAATTCCGTTTTCCGCCAAAAACGTAAAATCTCGTTTCCCGCCAAAAACGTAAAATCCCGTTTTCCCGCCAAAAATATATATCCTGTTTCCTCACCAAAAACGTAAAATCTCGTTTCTTCACCAAAAACGTAAAATTCCGTTTTCCCGCCAAAACATAAAATCTCGTTTTTCCGCCAAAAACGTAAAATCCCGTTTTTTCACCAAAAACGTAAAATCCCGTTTTCCTACCAAAAACATAAAGTCTTGTTTTCCCACCAAAAACGTAAATTCTCGTTGTCCGCCAAAAACATAAAATCTCGTTTTCCGCCAAAAACGTAAAATTTCGTTTTCCAGCCAAAAATGTAAAACTCTGTTTTTCCGTCAAAAACCTAAAATCTTATTTTCCGTCAAAATGAAAAATCCCGTTTTTCTGTCGAAAAGGAAAAGTTGTATTTTTTCGTTTTCTCGTTAAAAACATGATTATTTATCACAAACATAACAAAATTATTTATGTTATATACAAATTTAAAATAAAATTAACAGAAAATATTTAATAATCATAAACAAAAAAATTTTGGGTTTTTTCCTATTAAAAAAAAAAAAAGTACCCGCAGATAATCCGAAAATTACAGAGCTTTTTCGGGTTACCTTATTAATATAGGGGTTTTTTAAATTTTCTAGATCAGGGTTTTTTCTGGACGGGTTTTTTTTGAGATTCGGATAGGATAGAGTTTTTTTCCCTGTGACAACATGCCTAGTAGTAACTTTTGGTCTCTGATTTGAATACTATCAGAGCGATTAGCACACCGCCTCAAGTGAGTCCAGTTTCTGACATCTTTTTTTTTTTATTAAAACACAAAGTAGTCTCTCGACCTGTTTCTTTACTCACAAATCTTTTACATTTTCAGATTGAGCAGCCAGGTGACCAAGAAAACTCTATGGTTTGCCTGTGAATAATAATTTTGAACAAGAGTATCTCTCACTGTTGGATGTATTTGTTCCAAACATGTTGTTCAGAGACAACACCAACAACGCACAGCTACATATTCCTTACTTAGCTCGAGAGGATGATGAGTTTCTGGGTGGATTGAAGCATGTTAACCGAGGGCAGGTTGAATATTTGTTTTCCTATCAAGAATTCATGATGCAAGAGATCCGCAACGATTACATGCCAAATAAATCTTTGTCAGACATCATTGTTGATTATATAGGTGATAGTGATAGTGATGCTGAATCAATATTTGCATCGGTAAAGCACATCAACTAATCTTTTTTATCATCACATTCATGGAGTAACATGTACTCTAAGTTACCAAGGAAAATCGAATTCACGAGATGTACAAACTTATGCATCACTTTGTAAGTACGGATTTAGGGTTAGATCTATGTTCGAGCGATGAGAAAAATATAATAATTGAGTGTGCATGATAAAAAAGAGATACAAAATTTGTTAACGAGGTTTAATTCTCCAACCTACGTCCGCGGGACCATGTCCAAAAACGAATCCACTAGAATAAAAAATATTTCACATACAATGCATGTGCGTCTCTATTTATACACGTAGAAAGTACTGTTTAGCCCTAAGCAACTATCCATTTATCGATAATGAAAATTTTTCTTTTTTGAGATTATCCTTTCCTTATTTTTCTCTCTTGAATCTTCATGATTCGTATCTGCCTACAAAAAAAATCCTCCACGCCTATAACTGCCTCTTTGTTGTCCAGCTCAGCTACCGCCTTCAGTTTTTCCATCTCAGTCCATCCTGCTCCAAGTCAGCATCTGCAAATCTGCTTCTTGTGGTATTTTCTGAAGTGGCACATGATGTGTCTCAAACTACTCAATCTTCAATCTTCACCTTTAATCTCTTTATATAAAAATTCTGGCAAAATACACTTTCCATTAGTAGAAAGACCAGTGAATCTCAACTCACTACAAGTGTTCTTAAAACGTTTTTCTCAACCATATATATGATGTACGGTGAGACATGGTATTGTTTTTTTTTTGTTATACAATGTAATTTTATGGAAAAGGTTTATATGGTGTTTAGGTTATATAACTTTTCACTTTATTTTTCAAGCGAAGATGAAAAGGTGATATGCGCACAAAACGTCTAGAACATTCTAACTTTTTATCTTTATTGCTGCAAATCCTTGTTAATTGATGAGTTAAAACCGTTTGTAAGATTAATTTACACTTAAGTCGATTCATGATTTGAATCAAAATTTAATGTGAAAATAAAAACTTTGAGATAGAAAGGATACAAGCATCATCCATACAACTCATCGCTCTGAGACTTTTCACCAACAATATTGTAAGAATAACGCACCAGTCACTGTTTCAAAATTTGTCATTTTTTTAAGTTTAGTCTACAAAATCTTATGCATAGGGGTAAAAAAACACATAAAAATCATGCTTTATCATTGTCTTCAATTTTCACATCCACGCGTTTTAGATCTAGGATTACCTGATTGAACAAATTGACATGTTATACCAGATATCTAAACCCTCAGACATCATCATACCGTATAATATATGTTTGAGGTACAACTTGTAAGATAACAACTTCGACATATCTTCTTTAATTTATTGTACCCAAAATTTCCTTAGAAATTGGGAAATCAATTATGTGGTATATATGTGACTTCGTCTGCAAAGCATCGATGAATCTTCTCTACTTTATTGTAACTCAAATCTCTTTAAAGATTGTGGAATCAATTATGTGGTATGTGACTTCGTCTGCAAACATAAATGAATGATTTAAGTTGTCTTCTCTTGTATCTCGTCCCAATCATCATTCATACCACTTCATACTTCTTATTTAACAACGCATTTTGCATATATTGCAGCGTTATGATATTTTTCACCTCTTTGCCAAAAACAAAAAAAAAAAAAAAAAAAAAAAAAAAAAAAATTCTGTTCCATTAAATTGTGGAATCTCGAATTTCAGGGAACTCGCATCAAACTTGGTTTTGATACCATATGTTATGATTTCGTGTGAATTCGGAAGAATTCTTAGAGCGTAAAAATAAAAAAGAGTAAATTGAGGAGAATTCACCTTTTGTCCAAATTTTCTTTTTATTAAATATGTGAATGAATAGATAAAGTCCTAAGATAATTTTATATAAGCCCAAAAACTTAGATACCAATAAAAATAAAAATAAAAATTATGAAAATATTATAATTCTATTATATCGTACCGCTTCGCTTCGTGGCATTATATTGCTCTCTTTTCTAATAAAGTTACTAGTACATATTGGTTTTAAGCTCTGTCAAAAATAAGGTCTCCGCGGCCTCTCAGACGGCGGATAAATGTTCAGCGGCCGAGAACCGCCGAAATTTTACTATAATCGGTTAAAAACTCAGAGATTTTGAGAAAATTCGAATTTTTTTGTTAGTTTTAAGTTAGAAATCGAATAATCTATACTGATCGATGTGTTTCGGATAAAATATTAAAGAAAAACAAATAAGTGATGAAAAAGATAAGAAATACGTGCTGCGGCGGTGTTCTAGGGTTGCAAAATTCGCAACCCTCGTGAAGAAGATAGAGACGAAATTACAATTATGTTCTTTATTAACGAAAATTGAAAAAAAACAATGAGTTGGGCTTCGAACTCATACCCAAAAACATATGGAAAAGCTTCATAACCACTACAGTAAATCATGTATTGATGATATCATTTACTATAAAAGAATATAAACATTTTTGTTGGGCAAATTTGTTTTCAATTCCTTTTAACTTTACGAGCTACAACGAGGACGAGCTACAACGAGAAGAGGGAGATACATCCTCTTTGATTGCTACAATAAGAGATACTAAAATAGAAAAATCAGATAGATCTTCATAGAAGGTTGACAGCGAATTGGAGACAATATTCGAATGCGTCGATAGAAATTTCACAGCATAGTCGGAATGTTGAGACTTGATCACTTTTAGTTGTGACGTTGAAAACCAATCCCCACCTCCAAGTTTTGTCGAAGCGAACTCGGTTCCCTCTTCTGGTCCCGTGAAAACCGCGTGAAAACCGCTACACAAGAAAAAAAATCAGTGAGTATGTTGGAATTTTTTCTCGGCAATGAATCCGAGCAAAAAACACCTTTCATAGAAAGGAAAAATGATGAAAAAGTTCTCTTTCCACAAAGGGAGAAAGGTGGAATCGATCTCTCCCATAACGGGGAGGAGGGTATAATTGATCTCTCCATATTCGCAATGGAGGAAGGGGATACAGAGGACATGGGCCTGATTGGGCTGGGCATTGACAGGCCCACTAAGAGGCCACCATAGTCCAACTCCAGCTTTTCACCATGTCGGATGAGCTTTCCTGGAGGAATCATACTACGCCGTGGAGACTTTCCGGTGAGAGCACCAGTGAGACTTTGATTGGATAAGCAGAGAACCCATCGGAAATATAAACCTAAAATTCGATAAAAACCCTATAAAAATATCCAATTGATTAGGCACTAGATCCACCTCAAGCGATCGATTAGCATCTAGCGAGTTTTCAAACATTGGTTTTAAGTAATTTGCAACGGTTGTTAAACCAAAACTTTGTAATAACTTTAAACAAAAAAAACTTGATTTTATCGATTTTAAAGATATTTTTTTAATATATATCTTTTTATATTATTAAATACTACTCCTTCCGTTTCGGTTTAAATGAAGTTTTAGAATTTTTTTTTTCATTTTAAGTGATGTTTTCAAATTTCTGTGCAAAATTAATTATGTTTTTTGTTGTTTTTGACTCTTTAAATTATGCAGATTGTTTTATTATTGGTTGAATTTTTTTAAAATTAATAATAAAACATGTTTTATTTTGTAAAACTAAACAATTAAATGATTTATTAATTTGTGTGAAAAATCTAAAATTTCGTATAAAACGAATAAAGGAAGTAACATTTTAACCAAAAAAATTAATGTTTTAATATTTAAGATATATTCCAAAAACCTAAAATCGGTCCTACCGATTCCCTTACATTATAGTTACACTACAGTAATTTAACTTGAATTCCTATTTATTATTGTCTTCATAATTATTTGTCATACCTCAATAAATAACAGCCGACAATAAACTTAAATCATTTCAGTTCTTGATATGTTAAAAGGAAACACATCGTCAATTTGCTTCTCATTAAATGATAAGAAACTTTTTTTGTTCTTTCACCTAACTAACTTCTTTTAACACTCTGCCTCTTTTAATCATAAATTCCTTCTTCTTCCTTTATTTACTTCAATCATAAATTCCTAAATCGTATGCTAATAAATACTTTATAATATTATAAACTTATAATCGATCCGTTATATTATCCCATAACAAAATCGAACCAAATATTATAATATTTTCTTATTGATCATGTGCCGAAAAAAACAGAAACAAAATCAACCCCACGTTAACATGGGCCAGGCCCAGTAGCAAGGGAAAGGGGTAAAATCGTCATTGCAATGATAAGAATAAAACACCCGCGATATTGTTCATAAAGATTACATAAACTTCTGAAGATAGAGAGAGAGAGAGAGACTGGAGCGAAAAAGGATCCGGATCCGATTACCCGAACATGCCAAACGGGTGGATCAAGTCATTACAATGCAAATCCAAAGCTTTCCATGATGTCTACAATTTCAACAGTTTCGGTTGCAGCAGAAGGAGCTCACATTGCGTCAAAGACGTTATCGAAACCCGATTACGTAAGGATAACCCGAAACCCGACCCGAGTTTAAGGCGTTTGAAGTCATGTCGAACCGAATCGGAGCTTAACCCGCCTACCCGAACCCGACGGAGCAAATCTGCCCGAACATCAGACGCGTTGACTGAGCTGCCCGATGGTCACCCGTCTAGAAACGTGGTGGAGATTATATTCCAATCTAGCTGGAGCTCCGATGAGTTTCCGGGTCGGATCGAGATGATTTTCAAAGTCGAAAACGGGTCAAGAACCGTGACCCGGTTCGAGGAATACAGAGAAGTTGTGAAGTCACGTGCGGGTTTAAACGGAGAATGCGCCGGCACGTGCGATGAAGACGCACGGTGTTTGGCCGACGGTAACGAGATGATGAGGTTTTATCCGATCGGAGAAATTCCCGACGGGATTAACGGCGGTGGCGCGTGGGGTTTCTCCGCCGGGAAAAGTCAGGCGGTGTGCACGTTTTCGGGTAGCGGTGAAGCGCACGCGAGCGGCGGAAGTTGCGGCGGAGGAAGGAGAGCGATGATGATTTGTCGGGTCATAGCGGGTCGGGTTGATAATAGAATCGGGTTTGGGTCGGATTCGGTAGCGGGTCGTGACGGCGAGTTGTTTGTCTTTGATACACGCGCGGTGTTGCCTTGTTTCCTAATCATTTTCAGATTGTAAAAACATTAGTTTTTGAAAAATAAACTTATATTTTTTTCTTTCACAAATACTATTTAAATAGCGGAATCAGCCCCTCGATCCATTCCAAATATTTTGTTTTCCATTTAGTTTTAAATAATTGGAATAGAGTAAAAAGTTGCATATCCATTTTATCCAAAAATAAATAAAAAATTTACATATCCTACCCTAATATTTTTGTTTTGGTAAGTCGAATGTAAATATTGTGAGGACATATTTTAACTTTTTTTTATTAAGATAGATGATTTTACGGGTGGATGTTTGAAGACAAAATTATTCGTGACTATTTTTTGAATTACACTATTTTAAACATCAAAGATTGAAAAAAACAATTAACGACGGTCGGTTAAAGATTATTAGAGATTCATGCATTGGTCGTCAAAAAATACTAATTTCGAAAGTACTTGGGTTTTCGGTCGCTATGGAAAGCACAAAATGCAGCTCTCCGTCAGTATTTTTCGGTAGTAGCAATAGTGTGATTTTTTTTGTGTTACTTGCTAAATTGCTTTATCCATATCTTTTGTCCAACACCTTCCTTTTACAAGTCACTATATCACACTCTAATCTTATCAAGAATATGAATGATGTACCAATGTCATACTGCTCATATTCAACTCGACTTCCTAAAAGGATTAAGACTTTAATGTCGTTATGAGCATGAACGACTTCTTTAGCTTTCATAAATTCCGAAAACTTCACAAAATCGTTGTGAGTTTATTGAAATTGTTAGAAATTTTTGAAGTTGTTGGATACTTTAAAACTGTTTGGAGTTTCTGAAATTGTTGGAAGCTCCCAACATTATAAGAAGTAGTTATAATTTAAAAACATTTTTGATTTTATTCATTTAGATATTCATATATTAAAACTCTTTTAGTATTGAATGGGTATTGAATTTATTTCACCTAACAAGTATATGTTGTCATATATTTCACCTAACAAGTATATGTTGTCATGGCTTAAGTTTTTATTTGTTATACAGTGAAACATTTAGGTATGCATATGCGTCGGCCAATTTTTTCTACTCTTTTTGTTTTCGTGGGGATGATTGATGGATATATGTGTTTTAGTTTGACTTCAGAAATGTGATTGGAAAAACATAATCATGGCGAAGACAATTTGGTGGAAGACTAAATATGATGATATATAATTACAATACCACTTGGAGATCCTAATCATAGTGATCTTGTCTTCTTGAGCTAAGAAAATATTTACTTTGTCTCTTATAATTATGTTTCCTAATTATATAATGCTATATAGATATATAGAACTCAGCATATACATAATGCTAATGTTACAAGAAAGTTAGGTACAAGAGAGTAATATCATAATAACAAAATTCAATGTTTTACTTCATATATCTGCTAAATACTCCTTTTCCTTTTTATGGTTGAATGATAAAATTATAGCTCCATGTAGTATTATAATTGAGTAGGTGTTATAATTCAATGTAATTTGCAGGAAAAATTATGAAGTAGAAATTGTACATTTATGTGGTGAGTTTGCTGTAAAAATATTAGTTAATATTTTTGTCAAAAATATTAACTGGTAATTTTTATGCTGTATAAATTGCAGTATGTGTTATTAAAATAAATTAAAACTTAAAATTTTAATAATAATAACATTTATTACAAATTTGTTAGTAAAAATAGATTAAATAAAAAAATTAATTTAAAATTACTTGGGAGAAAGAGTATTCCAAAGAGAATAAATTAAAGATTGATCTTGGATCCACGAAATTAAGGCTTCGGTCCAAATTTCGAAATTATAAAAAAAAACCAATGTCAGATCAAATAGATAAATTTATATTTAACAAAAATATCGATAAAATCAAATAATATCAAGAATTAAGATAATAGGAACAATTTTGTTGGAATCATTCAAATATAAACAAAGTTAATAAAAAAGAGTTTAACCAATTACAAGGAATCGTTGGATTATTGCAATTATTGAAAATATAATTAACAAAAGAAGAAAGAAAAAGAATCGTAGGAATTATTAAAAATAGATAAAAATATTAACTCAGCCTCTAACACATGGGATTCTCCATGATGTTGAGTTAATTTTTGAGTTAACAATTTTACAAAAAACATAACTCAAAATTATAAATCAACTATAACACATTTTAACTCAAATTCAAACCCCAAAATTTCACTCTAATTCATAATTGGTAACATTTTAGAATTAACTATGAGTTATATCTATAACTCAAAGTACATCAAAGATACCATATGTTACCAGTCACACCATAAAAATCTCGTAAAAATGTTGTGTTTTGTATTTGTTAGTTCAAATATTATGTTAACAATTAAAGAAAATAACACATTTTCTCTCAACTTTATTTAAATTATATATATAGATATATATGTGTATGTATAGATATATAAGCAGTCACTACTATAAATGTTAATTACACAATTAGTAATAAGTTAGTTGAAGGGTTTGTTATTTTACCATTTATTAAGCTATGTTACTTGTATATAAACAAGACTTGTACAATATTCTTTACAGTTTTAACTGGAAATCTTTCTCATTTTACATCTTCTTCTCTTATTTGTTTAATCTCTGCATTATTTTTAATATGGTATTAAAGGTGAAAGATATTTGCAATCGCTTCTTTTTTTTATATCTGATTTTTAATTATGTATTGTATTTTTAGAGGTTTTTAACCTTTGTTTCACCGCAGTTTTGTGTCTTTTATAAATTCGTTTATCGAGTCATTTCAGTTTAAAACGACATTCAACCTACACTATTTTAATTATGGTATTAAAGACGAAAGATACTTGCAATCGCTTCTTTTTCCGATTTGGTTTTCAATTATTTTCTTCGTTTATTTCTTTTACTTTTTTTATTTACGGTTTTCTGTTCTGACTCCACTTCTAAAGGATTCGACGTTTGTTCCTTAGAATCCTTTTTTGTGGTTTTGATTTAGTGATTTGCATGTATGGTAATGTATGGTTTTGTTTCAGATTTATATTCTTTCGAATCATTTTTCCTTCGATTGTCAGGTGGAAAATCATGTGAAGGATTATATATACTACAAAAAAATGGAACGCAACAAAGAGGAAGCTATAAGGGCAATGGACATAGCCAAGAAGAAAGTTACCGAAAATTTACAAGGAGACGAAGAAATTTGCTGAAAAAGTCAGAATTTATATCCAAACCTTGAAGGTTTGAAACAAGTGTCGATGATGATTGATGTTTATATCAATCCGAGAATCCGAGAATCAAGGGTTTATACTTTCCCGACTTTAGTTGCAATACCTTCGTATTCAAGTTTTTCTCAGCTTTCGACGAATCCGAAGCGATTCTTCCTTGACTTCCTCCAGGTCGGAGTCGTCATTATTCCGATCACTATGATAATCCCTACTACTTACATAACATTGAACATGCTGGATCGCAACTTATTACCAATCGTTTAACGAGGAAAGCAGACTTCGAAGTGTACGAATATTGTTTATATACAAATAGCATAGCTTAACAGGATAACAAACTGCTTAACCAACTAATCATGTCACTAATTGTATAATTAACACCTATGTCCATAACCATGATAGCTTAATGTTGTGTATATATCTACACATTCACATTCTTACCTGCTATGTTTAAAGTTACTCCAAAAACCACTTAGCTAATTTATCTTATTTGTATACGGGTAACGAAATTATATATATTTTAACAACAAAGAAATTTAGATTATTTGTTCCAGCTAATCCGCCAGATTTTAAATCAAAATATTGTATAATCCAATTCCAATAACAAGTCTGCATAATCCGAATTTTCGGTGCATAACCAAAATTAATTAATTAACTGAATAATGTATCCAAATAATTCAGCTAAAATTATCACCGGTACTCCACAAGCATACATAGTGGCTTCCCCTTGAGTCTCTGCCTTCCCTGCAAACAAAAAATTAATTTCCCACCTCAAAAAAATTAAATGTCACACACCAATATAAAGATCTCAATTTATTATTTCGAATATAATGTATTAAATTTCACGACACCAAACCTTTAATTCGGGTAACTCGATCACACATGCACATTCCACAACTTCTGCTCCAACCCTCTCTAACATGGTCCCAAAAACAAAAACAATTCACAGAGAGTAATGAATACAATTTGAATTTCTCGAATTGGTTAGGTTTGAAATTTAATAACTCAATTGAATTTTCATATAGTTTAGGGAATTTACCGAGCAAGTTAATGGCGGCGCAGAGAGTACCACCGGTCGCAATTAGATCATCAACGACCAAAGCTCGATCTCCGGTTTCGACAGCTCCAACATGCATCTCTAACCGGTCATTTCCGTACTCCAACTCGTATTCCTCAAATATTGTTTCGCCTAGTTACATTTTATGCCACGTACCCATAAACAAAATTTGTTAGGCATTTAACATTAGTGTACTACTTCATAAATAAAAGTTATATGAAAGATATAAAGGTTTAAGAACCAGGCAATTTCTTGGGTTTCCGAAGAGGAACGAATTTTGCTCCAATGGCTAACGCAATTGGTGGACCGAATAGGAAACCGCGAGCCTCTATTCCTGAAATCACAACAAACGCTATAAAATCGCAAACGTTTTTACGGTTATGTCATTTAGTGCAAAGAATGTATAATTAAGTTGCATATTTTACAATAATGTTTTGTCATTTATTCATATAAACACAATTACATGCATGTTATAATTAAGAACATTGGTGTAGAAGAAAAAAAGGCAAAGATAAAGAATGACTCTTTGCCCGAACAACAAACCCAATAGACAGATTCTAGAGCACTACCACATAAAAGATACGGTCCAATGTTAAAAGTAGTCTAGATATGTGTTTATCAACAACAACCACAAAGTAGCCTAAATATGTGTGTGTGTGTGTGTATGTGTATTAAGACCGGCTTAATAATACTCAGAATATGGAGCTATTCAATTTTATATATATTAAATTCTTCAACCAAAAAATTGAATCATAAAATATAGATTCTTTTGACCCAAAAAAAATATATATATTTGTTAATTATGTTATGTACCATCATACCATGTGATATGCACTACTATGCACATACAAACACTTCCTTTAACACGGTCCTTATGAAAAATGTTAAAACAGTAACTTGTAACACTTCATTTGTCTGTATATATAGACAAAATTGTATTCATCTGAAAAGACAAATGTAAAGTAAAAAGATATGATGTACCTCATCATACTTCACATTCTTACAACAGTAACAATATAAAATGCTTTTGTACTTCACATTCTTACATAAAAGAGGAGAGGAAAAAAGAGTACGTTTGAAGAAAAAGAAATGACCAAATAATGATTATAGAATAAGAAAGAAAACCCAAATCAAGTTTTTTTGGGGCCAACTCTTTTAAAAAGGTTACATCCATCACTCAACTACTCATCTATCCAAACAATACCCACCACACACACACTAACACTTTTCACATAAGCAAGATCAACAATTATAAGCTTTTTAAAAGTAGAAGAATATAGAAAAAATAAAAACTAAAAACTTTTCTTTATATGATTTAGTAGAAAGAATGATCGAAGCAATCAATCTCATTCAATCACTCAATAATAACACCCAAAGATTTAGGTTTCAGAGATAAGAGAGAGTCTTGTGTCAACTAAAAGCTTTATAGAATAAATGATATTAACAATTTAATTATTTATGTTTACATGTGGAAAACAAAAAGACAAGTAAAACTTTTTTAAACAATCTTTAACGTAAATTTAAACGCAAACATCAAACACACAAAACGGTATATTATATTTTTTTTTGCGTCTTATTCAAATTTTGAAATATCATACATATTTATATACATAAATTCAAGTAAAACAACGACAAAAAAAAAAATCGATTAAAACAGTTTATCTAAAATAATCCTATAGAATATAAATGCAACACACAACCACAAAAACAAAGAGGATGTTTTTTTATTTAAGTGCAACAACTACCTCGAGTAACCAAGTTGAGATGTATATATATACCAATTACCAAGTATTCTCCACCAAACTACAATGTAAAGAAAAGATTTTGGAATACAAATATTACAATGATTCCACTAATTACCCACACAACAAAAATCAACTATTTACGATTCAAAAATACAATAAATTATAGCCTAAATGGAAAAAAAAAATGAAATTTCAGTAATGGGTTTTTTCCCCAATATTAAAATATATATATAGACATCACTTAAATCATGACCTACCCACTTTTTTCCCCGGAAAATCTTCAAAACAATAAAAAAAATCGAGTTCACTCAATTAGGTCGAATCTTTTCAATAGTAACTCCATCGAAATTATACGAAATCAAATGTTTTAAAAAAATTAATAAAAAAATTATGGATTTGCAAAGAGAGAAAGATAATTGTTTACCTGCAACCACTGAGATGTTCTTGTCTCTGTATCTCTCAACAAATAGATCAATTGTGTCTTTGAAAGCTTTAGGATCCAACAACACTGTTGTTATGTCTTGAAACATTATTCCTGCAAATTTTCCTCCTTATTATATATTACACTTTCTATTCATTTTCATACATATTTTTTTTCTTAATGCAAAACTCTTGTTTCTCTCAAGAAAATCTGTGCAGAGAACTGTAAAAAACCTCTAAATCAATATCTTTGTCGGCAAGAAAAAAATATCTAGAGAATTTAGACTAAGAAACCTGCATTTTCTCGGGAAAAAATAATCAAGAAAACTAGTTCTTCAGAAAAACAACATTTTCCACGAGACTAAAACAGAGCACTTGGATAATAATAACAAGAAGAGAGAAAAAAAAAAGTTACCTTTCTTGGGAAAATCTGGAACGACACGGATCTTAGTTTTGATACCATTGATACGAGGATCTTCTTCGTCTTTGTTTCCCGACATTTTTCAAACGAAGAACAAAAGATAATAAATTAATAATAAATCAAGCAAAACTCTAACTAAAAATACTGTTTTTTTTAATGGTATCTCCACTCTCTCTCTCTCTCTCTCTTGTTCTTAGGAGTTTTTGAGAGAGA
Organism: Pseudoturritis turrita; assembly: GCA_900406555.1. Lineage (NCBI taxonomy): Eukaryota > Viridiplantae > Streptophyta > Magnoliopsida > Brassicales > Brassicaceae > Pseudoturritis > Pseudoturritis turrita. The sequence continues at coordinate 222,704 of OVBL01000462.1, read as the reverse complement.
AAGAGTAAGTGAAGAGGACGTTATACTCTCTTACCACTATATTTATATATATATCAATTTAACTGTTTTAGTCAGATTCTCTGTGCTTAAAATGCAGTGTAGTGCTTAAATGTGTTCAAATCTCTGTGTACAACTGTAAAGTCAATGAGATAAGAAAAAACAAAAATATAAATTCAAATTAATTAGATTAAATACTAGTAATAAATAAAGATTTTTAATAAGGTATAATATTTTTTTTTTTTGCAAAATCACATATTATATATTTTTTTAAAGAAGTTGTGATCAATCAAAATCAATTCTATAGGTTTCATGGTATTAAAATTTGATATCACCTTTATCAAAAAAAAAAAAAAATGGTATCATTTAGAAGAATTGAGTATTTGTTTTTAATATGATTTGTCTTGAGTGGGATTTCATAATCCATATGGATGATAATGTGGATTATGCTTTTAATAATGTACACATGAAAATATGTTAATTTATTTCAGTTTTTCACCATATAAAGATTTTTATGAAGTAATATAAATATATAATCCAATTACTTTGAATTTTAAAATCTCTTAAACAAAATCTTCAAATAATAAATTTAACAACAAATAGTTAAATAAATATATATATATCAATTATTAAATGAAATTTTTTGAAAAATACTCCTTTTGTGATATCTTTTTTCAAAAAATACTTATTTTTGAAAATATTTTCAAAAATACCCCTTTTATATATTACTTATTTTTGAAAATATTTTCAAAAATACCCTTTTTATATATTACTTATTTTCGGTTGTTAAGGTAAAAAAATTATATTAATAAAGTCAATGAGATAAGAAAATATCGTCACTGCATCACCACAAATATTAAATTTGAATAACACTTTTTGTTATAAAAAAAATACACATATATATATATATATATATAATTCTGTGACAAAAAATATATTTATATACATAATTCTTAATTTTTTAGTTTGAACATTTTTATGACTAATAAAAGACATCTATTTCTCATTAATAGAAGTGAGATGGACGCTTTACGTGTCGTTCAAACATTCGACTGTCACGATTGTAATTTTAACACGACAACAATGCGCATGTTAATTAAAATAAATCCAAAAAGCTTAAAAGACGAAATCGCCCTTTCCTCGTAAAATTCTCTCGTAGGAATAGTAATAGCAATAGCATTTACAAGAGACAAGTGGTCTGTTTTCATTATCTTATCTTCTAGATTAGAAATTTAGAATAAGCTTAAACACCTTTTTCTTTATTTGTTTTTGATGTTTCAGGTTTTCCTTATAATTATTAAATAATTTCGTGGTTAGAGTTTCTCCAATTATATTTTCTTTGAATGGAAAGAAATAGTTAACAAACCCAAGTTGGACAACGAAGCAAGTGTGATTTGAGCTTTACTACTTTCGATTACATATACCAGGTAAATTTTTGTGGTTAAATTTCTTGCATGCCATTCTTTATACAATAAAAAAAAACTTTTTTTTTATATTAACCAGAAAATCCGACTCAATCCATCTAAATACATACCAAAATTCCTTACTAAAAATTTTAGATATTGATACGAATACAAATACTAGAAATTTGGCGTTAGGATATATGTACCTGTTTTAGGAATTTTTGGTCCTTTTAAACAATCATTGGAGGGATCCGCTTCTGCGCAATCAACAAACACGTGAAGATCTTCAGAAAACATGATTGGGGGATGTTTTCCGAAATGCTCAAAACAGAAAAGAGGGCAAAAGAAAGAATGAGAGGACCACGGAGAGTCGTGGAAAGCAAGAGAAAGAATAGTCAGAAAATGGAAAGAATGAAAATGGGTTACTTCGGGCCGAACGAAAGATGGTCCACAAAGTATTTGGTGGGTGGTGATAGAAATTTAGTGGTGAGACAAAGGAAGAATACATAGTATATGAGTAGTTCCGGCCAAAAAATGGCCGGAGAAGAAGAGAAAACCGGACAAAGATCTGGAGAAGTGGTCCTAAACAACTAAAAAAGACTAAAAATCAAGGGAATTGACTTTAGTCTCGAGAGAAATGAACAGAATGTAAGTTTTTTGGCTCAAAATCCGGATCCCTTTTATGAAAGAAGTAAGGTAATATTTATAGACTGTTACCTGTTCGGGTTTGGATACCGGACTACGCGTCCTTATATGGGTTGGGTTTGGATTTTTGGATCTGACTCGGTACGATGCACTTGAGTGCTTTTCACTTATTTTTCTTGTCTTCTCGTACCACTTGGCCGACCATACAACTCTGTTACGAGGTATCTGACCTTTCGTACCATTGGCAGCGTTTGACATGGCGGATAGAGTGTCAGAGTGCTCTCTCGGAATTAGTTCCTTTGTGCTTTAATCATTTTCCAAATATGGACCACCTGCTTTTACCTTAACACGTGTAAGATGAAAGTGTTTTTAAACATATACGGTTGCAAGATTATTCCCCCAATTTCTAGGATTTGGGGCTTCTCGATTGTTGAAAATTTGGGAGGTTCTTACATTTCATTTCCTTTAACTCATGATATTTATTAATAAATTCTAGAAAAATATTTCTATCACCCAATAGTAAGTCTTTTCTCCAAAAAGAAAAACAAAAATTTCTCTCACCAAAAAATCGACTAGTCGATATTCTCAAGAAGCCTCTTGCATGCTCGTGCTCGGTTTCATAAACTATCTTGAAAGAGTGTATTAAAGATATAACTACAATTAGAAAAGTACATCATGAACTAGTTATTTCACAATTGAAATGTTACATGCTAAATTCGAAAACCATATCCAAATGCAAATATTATGGTCGTCAAGCAAGAGATATATACTTTAACATCAAACTCAAATTCGGTTCATGTTATTTATTTGTGTATTTTTTTATATAAAAATTTATTTGTGTATCTTTGTAGTAGTTTAAATGATTTGTCTTTAAAAAAATTAGATATGGCCAAACAAAAAATTTAGAGAAATTTTTTAAAAATTCCACTTTTGAAATATCATTTTGTAAAAATGTCACAATGAGTTGTCCATTTTTAAAAATGCTACAAATTAATGATTTTGAACACTTAAATTCTAAAATTTTAAACTTTTAAAAGGGTTTTGACCCTAACAAACCCTAAACCATCAAAACTAAACTCTTACATAACATAATTAACTCAAAAATAAATGATATTTTGAATAAATGATATAATATTAGTGGCATTTTTGAAAAGTGATGTATCCTGGTTTTTACGGTTTTTAATACGGTTTTTATTACTATATCTAATATTGTTCAATAAGGGGATTTCATTCGGTTCTTCATCTATGATTTGTGCTTAATGTTATTGCTTGATTGATCACCTAGAAATTGTTCTTAGGTTAATTTACTCACCAAAAGTGTTGCTAAGTTGCTTGAAATAATCTAGATGAGCAAAACGTCTTAACCAACGAGAGCTGAGTTAAGGAGTTTTGTGAACAAATCGAACCTGATCTTACTGCATGTTTAACTTCATAAGAATCAAACGAGAGTTTAGAAGCTTAGGTTGTTAGACATAGTAATTAGTGCTATGAGAGTAGGCTAGTTATACATTAGTGATTTAAGTTCAAGACGGTTCTTAATCAATTTCCTGTTGAATGATCTATTTCCTGCAATTCATGATTATATGCGATAACCCTGAAACCTGACGGTTTTAATTCATAAGTTTACATCGTTTAAATTACTTTCTCATTCTTGCATTCAAAAACAAACATCTCATATTTTTGTCTTAGCTTCACTTTACTTTATTGGATTTGTAGCGTTTTACTTGGTTTCTGTAGATTCGACCGCATAAATACTACTTTATTTGTTGTGCACTTACAATATTATTTTGGATTTAAAACATTATATATCAATTTTTATTTAAAAAATTGCATTTTTAAAAAATGGCATTTCTGCATTTTTCACAAATCTAAACAAATATCATTAACTAGTTCCAGCAAAGACCCTATAAGATTTGCCTAACTCCCGTATCTAAACACACTTCACTGCACAGAGACCAAAGTGGGATTTTAGATTGGGCAAATCTATTAGTTATAGATTTTGTTTCAGACATTTTATTTTTCTGAATAAGTTTTAAATATTCTGAAAGAAAACTATTCAAAGATGAAAGCGATGTTTCTTTCTTTTTCTATTTTAGATTTCATTTGTTCTATTTTAATTATTACTTTTTGTTGTTGGAGCTTTTAATTAGGCCTGTCCATGGTCTAGAATAAGATAAAAAAGCTCACACCACCTTTTGAAATTTGATAGGCCACTCTTCAATTCGAATTTTCATATTACCAATTTTATCCCTCAACCAGTCTTTTCGCTTCTTATTCTGTCGATTTCCTCAATTATTGCACTGAATCTGGAGAAACATGCTCAAAATCTAACTTGGGACAAAGGTGTCCACTATTGTGATTCGTCTACATTTTAATAACATCTTCATAACGTTAGAATCTCATAAGTTATATACAAATTATATAACATCAATATTATCAAGAGTTTCATAAATAAATAAAAAAACTTTATAAATTGTCAGCAGCATCAACAATATTGTAGCTGCAAAAGTAGGCAAATCTCTTTTTAATCCGTGTTTTGGATGATGTCTATATTTTATATGACCACTTTTGGTAAGCATATTGTGACTCCACTTTTTTACTTTTGTACGAAAATGGTATATTCGTTATTTTTATTATAATTTATTAATGTATACAAAATAAAAATAAAAACTGAAATTTTGAATATTTCTGGTAGTTGACTGAAATTTTGAACATTTGTGGTAGTTGAAATGATTTTTTTTTTTTGAAAGAAAAATATATCAAGTTCTGAATTAGGAGTTTTCATTGGAACAAAAATTGTAATTTTTTTTGATGGAATAGGCTGGACAACCAAAAATACAATGTCTGATCCACACATCGATCTAGCTATCTATTTCACTGCGATTACACTCACGAGTGACAAAGAAAATATGCTAGTGTGGTCCATTAACAATGAACATCTTCCGTCTTTCTCTGCAAGCCGTGTATAAGATTGTCTAAGGATCTGTTCTCTTAGTGCATTGGTATGGTTTGGTTTGGCGATTTGGAATGATACCAAAATACAGTTTTTTAGTGTGGTTGGTTATTCAAAACAGGGCAGTGACTAAAGATAGGCTCCGATCATGTGGACTTAACGTTGATGCAACTTATGCAATGAAGAAGGTGAATCGAGAAATCATTTTTTCTTTGATTATAGGATATCTCGCATCATTTGGAGGAAATTATTATAAGGCTAAATGAGACGGCGGTTTCAAATTCCTGGTTAGATACAACCTCCTTGATTTAGGTTCACCGTAGAAACAAACACAGAGGAACGCTTCTACTGTTTACCTAGCATGTTGCAATCTATGAACTATGGCGGAAAGAAACTACAGAATCCACCGTGGAATATTCAAGTTTGTGGATCAAATTCTGAAGCATATAGATCAACTTACCCGTAACAGGTTGTCCTCTTTATGGAAAGCGCACTATGATTGCATATCTGCAATGTTTGTCATCTAGTTTGCCAGATATTTCTTGTAGATTTTTCATTTTAATTGGATTCTTATATTGAGTCATGGTTCACCAAGGATTCTTGTCTTCTTTTCTTTTTCTCTTGTGTAAATAGGTGGTATGTTGTAATTTTTAGTTCATCAATGGAAAATTTTAAACGGAAACGGTTAAGCCAAAAAAAAATTATGCGAGTTTCTCACACTATTTGAAAAACTCTACAATATTATATTATTATTGTTTCGGCAAATTTTAACCGGTTCGCAAATAGAAAGCTCTACGGAATAACAAAGAGAATTATATCTTATTGATCAATAAATTCGGCTTGTAACCGTTTTGTATTACAACATATAGATATCGAAAACGTTATGAAACAACCTTGCAGGACGTCGAAAACAAGTGCTAGATCATCAATCGCTGTCTCTGAGATGCGGCGAGAATATAGCTCTTAGGTTTTCTGAGTGTTGGTGTGATGTCTTTCTTCGTTCTGAGACGTCCTTATTTATAGGACCTCGTTAAAACCTTTTTGTCTTAGGATTGACTTGTCAATCCGCAAACTTATCCCCTTGAGATTCGAGATTCTTGATATACATGAATCATATATCGTTTAGGAGTATGAGGTCTAGATAATAACAAACCTCCTAGTATTTTGGATTGCGATGTCACAGTGATGTTACCTTAATAGTCAGGTCCATAAACTGATGTCAAATAATTAATAACGACGTACCAACGATGTTAACGATAATAACAACATGTCAGCGATGCCATAATGATGTCTCATCAGGTAATGATAAGCTACTGCCATGTTTTACCTGACGTAGACGATGTATCATCAGATAATGACAAGTTATTACCACGTTTAACCTAACGTAGACGATGTATCATCAGATAATAACAAGTTATTATCATATTTTACATGACGTAGATGATATATCATTAGGTAATAGCAAGTCATTATTATGTTAGACCTACTCTGGATGATGTATTTGCAGGTCTTACTTTCTAACCAGAATTGACCGAGACTAACTAGATAATGAATTTATTTTTTCCAGTAATTATTTTATTTTTTATTATTTATAAGAGACTTGGTGAGAACCTTTTAACGCAGTTCTCTAAGGTATAGTAATAACCATAAGAAAAGTACACATTTCATAAGTTAAAAAATAAATCTTGGAATTAAGGTTGAAGAAAACAAGGTATCGATTAACTAAAAAAGGACAAATTAAAGTGGTAAACTGGTAATATATTGTAGGGTACTAGAATTGGTCGAATCAATTAGATCTTGAGATCTCATATTCCCAAATTATCATTTGACTCATTTTACCATAACTTTTTGTATTGATTTTTTTAGATCTTGAGATCTCCTACTCAAATCGCCTCTCAACTCGAGATCTCCTCTCAAATCTGATCTCTCCGTCTCAGATCTTTCTATCTTAGATCTTTCCATCTCAGATCTTTTCGTCTTTGATTTCGCCGTCTCTGATTTTGCCGTCTCCGATTTTGCTGTCTCCGATCTCCTGTCGCGATCTCCTCTGAGATCTCGTTGTTGACGACGTACGCAATGAATGTCTCAGAACTGATTGATTCAGCTTGAAAAGTGGAGATTTGTATGTTTGGCGATGCTGTAACAGAGCTTTCTCTTAGCCTTCTATTGAATTTTCTGGGTATTACAAAAATATTGAATATGATTTTATGGCTTTCTCCCGAATTGATTCAATTAAGCGTAGAATTTGATTCTTTTGTATGTTTCAAAAAGCTAAATCAGGACTTTTTTTTTTCTGTACCAATTATGGAATTTGGGCTTTTTAGAAATTCTCAGGTTTAGGTCTGAAGATGTTGTTAGCAATTGTTGGAATCCGAATTCGGGAATATAACGTCTTTTAGAGAATTAGGGTTAAGCAATTAGAAGTACATGCCTTCAAGTTTTTTTGGTTATTGTTTCTTGTGATGTTTGACTTTGTTGTTTACATAGTCTGATCGATTCTTATACGAATACTTTTGTTCTTGTTTTGTCTATGTTGATGCAGAAACTTCTGAGAGCACTTGGAGTGTTTGCAGGAGGAGTCTTCCTCAGGCGTAACTATGGTGATCTCATGGCTGTCTGAAGAAATCTGATTAAAAAAATGTTGGAACAGTTTCTCAATTGTTGTATTTTTTTCTTTTTCTTCAGTGTCTCTTCCCTCTATAGAATTGGTTTACTAGTTTATAAAACCTTTTAAGTACCTTATAAAAAAATTTAAATATCTTATAAAAATTACCAAAGTTTATAAATACTTGTGTTTGACGAAATAATGAAGTTAATTTTATAAATAAGCTTATAAAACCTTTTAAACACCTTATAAGACTTACAAAATCTTATAAGAACTGTTTTATGAATCTGTTTATAAAACATTTTAAGTATCTTATAAAACTTTTTAAGTACCTTATAAAACCTTTTAAATACCTTATAAAAATTATAAAAATTTATAAATACTTGTGTTTGACGAAACAATGAATTTAGTTTTATAAATAAACTTATAAAACCTTGTAAACACCTTATAAGACTTACAAAATCTTATAAATACTGTTTTATAAATCTATTTATAAAACCTTTTAAGTACCTTATAAAACCTTTTAAATACCTTATAAAAATTACAATAGTTGATAAATACTTGTGTTTGACGAAACAATGAAGTTAATTTATAAATAAGCTTATAAAACCTTGTAAACACCTTATAAGACTTACAAAATCTTATAAATACTGTTTTATAAATCTATTTATAAAACCTTTTAAGTACCTTATAAAACTTATAGAAGCTTATAAATATTTGTGTTACTAAAAACAATGAGGTTATTTTTATTAATTAGCTTATAGAACATTTTAAACACCTTATATTAAAAAAAAAATTCTAGCAAAAAATACCTTATAAAATGGACATGTCAAGTATATGTAACATGGACGAATTTCGTAGACCATTTTCAATATTACATGTGAACATGTTGTTCTAATACACACAAAAAATAGCACATCATTCTACCACACACACATACACTCATCTTTTCGAACCGTTTAAAGAAAGTCAATGAGAGTATACCAACAGATTGAAAAAAAATGCGTTTTTTTTCAAACTGGTTCAATTTTCTTCATCCTTTTGAACAAGTCTTTTCCTAGTTTTCTTTCAACAAAGCCAACCAACTACACGTTTGAGTGCTGCTGTACTGCCAAGTTCCTGTTTGGTTCAAAACCAGGTTTGTACATCTGAGGGGTAGCTTAATTTGTTCAGGTAAGTCCATCTATTCAAAAGACAGAGACATAAGGATCATATTATATACTTCACCTTATAAAACTGTTTAAAAATATTATAAAACTATTACAAAAAACTGATAAAGCACTTTTGTACGTAGTTACAGAGATCAATCGTCCCCAACTTTAGAGGATGTCTATCTAACAGAGATTCTAACATTAAAATTAGGTTATAAAACATTTTAATTATGTTTTAAAACTTACAAAATATTCTAATTACAAAACTGTAAGACAAAAATAAGGATAAAAAAAAAGAACATCGTTTGATAAAATTCAAAGAAAAAAATTGAAGAAGAAGAATATTCAACAAATTAACCCAAATTGAAATCAACCCCAAATTGACAGATTGAAATTAACCCCAAATACAACACAGATTTATTACTACATCGAATCAAAAATCCTAGATCTGTAACCCAAATCGAATTTGCAACGAAATCATAGATCGTGAATTTACCTTTAGATATAGACCTAGATCTCGCTGAATGCTAATCCGACGGCATAGAGAAACACAGCAATGGAAACGGCGAGTTGATTCGCTTTGAAACGGCGATTAGGGTTCTCAGAGAAGAGAATGAAATCTGAGACGGCGATTCAGGGTTTATTTTCTCTATGGGCAATATTGACTTTTTGTTATTAAAAAGTGGCATAAATGAAAATGGCCAGCTAAGAGTGGCACGCTTGTAAAAGTCAGATTTGAAAGTGGCATTTTTGGAATTGTCCCATTTATTTAACTAGAATATGACTCGCGCAATGCGTAAGTTTTTGTTTTATAATTTTATTAGATTTAGAGAGAAACAATTTAATTTATCCAGTAGATTATTATTTAGGTTTGACAAAAACAATCAATTCTTTGTAAATACATAATAATAATTGACTTAAAATGAAATTAGTTGTTTCTCTTATCAAGAGCATGAACATGAAAATATGAAGTGATTTTCAACCACTTTGATATATATGGTTACTGTTTCAAAATAAATATATTTTTTAAAAATTTTGCTTAGCTGCATAGATTTGAAAATTGGATAAATCATGTTTATCTAAATAACCGATTAAGATTTTTATAATAAAATAATCAATTATTTTTCAATCTATTTCTATAATGTGATTACTTATCATTTTTTTTGTTTATCTTCGTCTCGTGTGTTTTTATATTTTTTTTATGTATGTACTTTCATGAGAAATGGCTTTTCAAATTTCTCTTCTAGTTCAATATGTTAAACCAATAATTAATTAGTGTATTAAAATTTTAAATTAAAATTTTTAAAATCTAAATATAAATATGAGGTGTCAACTATTATTTTCTTCCCCTTATACAATTACATTTAAATTCTATTTTGTTAAAAAGAAACCTATTATTATTTCAATTAACTATATTAATATAAATTTTCAGTTTAATAAATTAGTTTAGAATATGAAAAATAACTTTTCAAATTCCTTTCATAATTCAATATGCTAAAAGAATAATCAATACGTATACTAAAGTTTTAAATTATAAATTATAAAATTTAAATATAAAAATATAAATGACATACATGTGAATAATGATGTGTCATGCCATGTAGATTCTTAAGTGTGGAAGAAAAAGAGAGAGAAAATAACTTTATATATATATATATATATATATATATATATTCTTATTTTTATCCAATTAACATTATAACTTTTTTTAATACTTAGATAAATATTTTTCCCACGTTGATTTTTAATAGTTGTAGATTTTAGTTTGGTTTTTAAAATTTTTGTAATGTTTTATTTCAATTTATCTTAATTTAAATAATAATAAATATTAATAGATTTGAATTAAATGATCATTTTAAATATATTAATGATCAAAACTTTTCATAATTTGCTTAGGTGGACATCTTAGATGGAGAGAGAACTCCTTAATTAGATATATGATTTAACGAAAAACAAATCAATTTTTCTATAGAATTTATGACTAGTAAGAAGTAAATATAGAGTATCTTCTGGATTCATAGTAGGTTAGTGGTTAAACCGTTTATTTTTCCTACAGAATCTCCACGATTTAATCTTGGTTTATGACATATTTGACTCAAAACAAAAATAGAAAAAAATGAAAAAGATTATCATACTAGATATGTAATTTTAAATACAATTTTTAAAACTTTAAATAGAAGAAATTTGAGATAGTTAATTTTATGTTTTTATCTTATGCACATGTTTGATTATAGACAACCAATAGAAGAAAAGAAAAAAGGGGAACGCAAACATAGCAGGACCAAATAGGTGAATGGGCTCATTATTGGAATATCGGCTTTAGTGTTATCTAAAAGTCTTAGGCCTACTTGGCTTTTATCGAAATTGCCATTTCCTTTAATTTGCAAAATGATATTATGTGACATGTATTTGCAAAATATGAAAAATTGCATGTTTTTTCTTTTCAAATTCCATGGTATTTTTTTTCCATCTTTGTAAATGTTGCATGGTAATAACCAGAATGTCTCCATTAGATTTTTTTTGTTCGCGTCATCGCCTAATATCATAAATTTTCAATTGTCATTTTGATGCGTTTTAGACAACAAAAGATAACTAGAAAATGTTAGTCTAGTGGTTCGACGTTGAGTAATTAAGGATTCCCATGTAAATATAGACCATGATTTGAATACTACCAACTACGAACCTCCACTATTCATCCTCTCCTTAATTACTGTAGACGGATATTACATTTTTTTTTTTTTTATCATCTAGAATTTTATTAAGAAACCTTGACGGATATAAAGCTAGAAGAAAATAGTTATATTATTGGAGTCTAAAGCCCAAAAGAACGCAGAAAATCCAAACGAGGGAAGCAAACAAAACGATGCCAAAAAAACATATGGCCGACTCACCGGAAACTTCTAATCTAACTGTCCTCTCTTAATATTTGTTAGACTTCTGAAAATTAAAACATTGCTAACCTATTCCGGCTTGATGGGGTCTTTTTCGTGAGGCTTTGGAACCATCATTCACTATGATCCAAGAACGATATCAATAAAGAAAATCCCTACCATAGTTATCATTCATAATTCAACATTTAACAACTAACCGAAAAATCCGATTTTGTGGTTGCATTTAGAGCTGTCAAAGTGAGTCAACACCCGTCTCAACCCGTTCCGCCAAAATTTCGAAACTAAAATGTTTAACCCGCACCACCCCGCATAATTTTGCGAGTCCCGCGGGTAACCGCGGGTATTTTAAAAAAAATAAAAATATATACATATTTTAATTAATTTAATAAATAAAAAATATTAATTTATACATATTTTAAATATTATAAAACATAAATACATAATTTTCTTAGAAAAACTAAAATTTTGTTACTAAATTTATATATATTATATAATTTTTCAATAATTTAGTAATATTATTAGGATAAATATTTAAAATTAATATATTTAAAAAAAAAAAAAACTCCACGGGTAACCCGCGTAACCCTCATCCAAAATTTCTACGACCTGCACCCGCCCTGCTTTATACCACTCCAACCCATTTGATCCGCGATTTCGATTTTTTTTTCATTTGGCCGATCCGCACCCGCTCTGCGGCGGGTCAAATGAGGCGGAACCCGCGGGTAAAGAGTCAAATTCACAGGCCTGGTTGCATTCAGAGTCTAATGGAGATCTCTAGTGATGTTGGTACACAAACAACAAATCGTCATAGACTAATGAAAAGATTTACACTAATCACTAATCATTACCAGGATTTACAATGATCCAAGAACCATATCATTAACCAAAAATTCTGAGTGAGATTTAGTATCCAACATACAAACCATATAAATATTCTCAACAAGATCAATCAAAACACATATTACAAAATCAAAACAAATAATAACTATAGTTACAAAAGATTTCAAACAAAACAAACAAGATGATTACCTGTTTTTAAGTGTTGTTAGTGAAATCAAAAAACGTTTTTAAAGTTGATCATCATCAACTCTTGATTTGATCTTCTTCAAAACTCCATCAATGGCGATATCAACAGCATCTTTCTTATTCATCATCCCCATTGAAGCTCCATGTCTTCTATACATAACCCTATGCATCATTTCAATCACTCTTTCTCTCATCCTCACAACTTCTTCTTTAGGTATACTCATCAACACATCTGAGATCTTCACTCCTCTGAAAACAACATCTTCTTTAGGTATCGTCACCGAAAACTCCGAATATTCCGATTCCGGTAAATGCCATTGGTACTGCATCTTCGCCGTTTGGTCCTCGAAGAAAACCGGTATACATCCGGCGATGATTCCGTCGAACGTAGCTTTCCGAGTCGGTGTGTCTCCCGGTGGTTGCAAACAAAACGATGATTGTAACATCGGTCTCATGAATCGGATCGGATCGTGCTCGCAGATCCCGTTTGAGCAATCGACGAAATCGCAGGTTTTCGATTCGGTTTCGGTTACGTTCGCGTTCGTGCACTCTAACCGGATGCTACGGCGGATGTTCGGAGACGACGACGTTCCTCCGCCGCCGGCGAATAGCATCAGTGAAGTTCGCCGTGAGCGACGGACACGTCGGATCCAAGATTCGAGAAACGGCAAGCTGTGTGGATGAAACGACGTCGGATAAGGAACCGCTTGTTCTTGCCAAGCCCAGAAACGAGATTCGAGAGTTAACGCCGTTAGATTGAAAAACTCACGGCGTTCTAAAAACGACGTTCCCCAAATCGGTGGGTCAACGGTCAACGGCTGCGAGAAATCCCAAGCGGGTCGAGCCATGACGAGGAAATGGTCGTGACCGGAGCGGCGAGACCAGATCTCGGGAGAGTCGCGGGTCAGAAACTCGAGAAGATCCGACCCGTGATCAGCGCTGGAGTTTAAATCGGATCCGTAGAGATAACGGAGAGAATCGATTCCGGCGTAGTAAGGGAGATAGACGGCGGAAGCGAGATTCGGGTCGGGCGTAAGACATGGGTATTCGAGGATCCGACGGTGGAAAATGAGTTCGAGAAGAAGCGGGTCGGTTCGATACCAGCTTCGGGTACGGGTATGGGTCTTGGGTCCGAGACCGTGATTGGCTAAGTAAGGGCAGAGATCGTCGGTGATTGGGTAACGATTGCAAGTAGAGAGAAGATCGAGATTGAAACGAGAAGGAAGTGTACGGATATGGATCCAACGGTCGGCGCATTCCGAATCAACGGTTGAGATTTGCTGAGAAACCCTAAGCTCGATGATGAAGAAGAAGATGAAGAAGAAGAAGAATGTCGATTTGGAAGCCATTGTTATGGAGGTTGTCGGAGTGAGAGTGGTGGTTTCTCTCTCTATTAATGGTTAGGAATAATTTATGGTAATTGCAAATAAGTCGTGAAGTTTACACTAAATCTTTGATTTCACCCTCATTGTTTTTAAAATAGGAAATAAAACCCCAGTTAAGGACTCAGAATTATTGTCACCATTGTTAATTTGGTAAATTTTAGGTTTATTTATTTAAAAACATAAAAGTAATTGTTGAAATCTAGAGACGAGAATCTAACGGTGCTTGTGTAATTTTGAAACCAATAGAGTCGGGTATAGTGCGAAGAAGATGGGTAATAATTAAATCACTCATTTCTAAAATAAGAGAAAAAAAAAACCAAATTGGGTTTAAATTGGTATATTTCTGGTTATTTAACGGAACCGAATTTGAATTTGTGAGATTCGGTTTAGTTTCGAGTAAACCGATAACAAGCTTATCGTGTTCCCTCCAAAACAGAGCACCAAGAAAACGCTTATAAATAGCAGAATTGTTTTTAAGAAATCTGAGAAATCCTCCATTGTTGTTCTTCTTCGTTCCAAGAATGGATTTGTTACTCTTCTCCATCAAGAAAATGCATCAAGACCAAATGGAAGCGAATGGATTAAGGAAGAGTGTGATCAATGACATTGTTGGCGCTACGAGCTCGGACCAAAAGGCTCTGTTTTTTGAAGGTTTATGCAAACTTCTTGCTGGGTTTAAAAATCAGGTTGGTCTCCTAGATTCTGAGCTTTTCATTCCTGATTTGATGATATCTTAGATTGGGGTTTTTTGTTTTGGGATTTGATTAGCAACTTGATAGTCAAATTTTGATTTGTTTCCCGATGAGATTAGAAATTTGGCTTAGTTGATCTGTCAGATTGCTACTTGTGGAGTTGAGTGGAATTGTTTGTTTCTTTTGACTTTCAAGCTTTGGGGACTTCTTCATTTTCAATTGTCAGTTTTGGTCGAAATTGATAGACTTTGTAGTTTGTGCTATTTCAGGAACTATAGATCACAATTAGTAATAGAGATTTATATTTCAAATGGAAGTTTTCAAATGCTTTTTTCTTTCTTTTCTCAGGATGATCAGAAGAGTAATTCCGGTGATGGGTCATCCTCGGCTTCAACCTCAAAGTGATGACTCTGTTTCATTTCATATACATCGACTCATATGACTTCCAATATACATATCACTCACCAAAATCATGGGGCCTCTCTCTCTCTCTCTTTTTTGACTTTTCCTTCTGTTTTGTACAGAGCAATATGTCCATAACTAGAGAGACCCTTGCTAGTTTCTCAAATATCTGTTGTTTTAGTTCTTGACATTCATTGAAGAGTTACATTGAGTAACAAACAATGTCTTCAGATTTTATGTGCATGTTTTTTTTTTAGATCTGTTTCTCTTTTGTGGATGTGTTTGATTTTTATGATTCTATCAGAAAGATCAAATATTTTGTGCATTTTGAAGAAAAAAAGTTCTCTAAGAACCATTTTAAGCATCATTTCATTTATAGTCATATTATTTCTGATATCTGTAGTTAGAATTTCCTCTAAACATAGTTTTTTTAGCATTAATAATGTCTAACAATATCTCAAATGATGTAAAAGCCTCACGAAACCTCAAGAAACAATGCCAAAAATGCGTTTGTTATGAGAGTATTGACTTCTAGGTTTTTTATCCAACTCTTTTGTCTATGAAAAACTAACTCTTTAGTGTTGGTAAACGGTCCATGAAAAGTATGTTTCCTGAAAACTGAAGTTGATCACAAAACCCAATACTCAGAAAATTGAAAAGCTTTTGAAGGTAACCACGAAATTGAATACTCATGAAAACAAACATAACTGTATACTCTTTCCCTTACCTTATCATCTCTAAGTCTTCAAAAGTACAACAACAGCAAAAAAGGCTCTCAAATTGACCTTGAGCTTCAACCACAAACCGGTACAATTATCCACCAAAAACTCAAGTCACTCATATTGCAAAATACTACTTCTTGAATGACAAACGTAACAAGACCACGCAAAATCTTAGATTTCCCTTTCTTTTATGGTTTCATCACAGAAGATCAATAAAATATTTAACTTTTTCATCACTAGAACAGAACATTACAAAGGCAACACGAAAGTCATATGTTACCCCTTTCCTGTGTTGTTTTACCTATTCCTCTCAAATTATTTTGTTTAATGTTATATGATAGATTTGGAGAAAACCCTAGAAGTATAATAGTTTTTCTCAGATTTATTGATTAGCCAATAGGCTTATTTATACAAAGTCATCACTTGATTAGCAAGTTATTTACAAATATAAGAATAGGAAATCTACCTTATACACAATTATTAACTTTCCTAATAACTATAAGAAAATATATTCAAGGCGATCTCGTAATCCCCGAGATTACCTAACATTATTATATAGAAAAGCTTTAATTTTCAAACAGAGCTTTTCTTTATCCCAATAAACACCAGTTAGATTCCACAACAAAAGCCAGACTTAAGCTTATCATTTTTTACAAATTTGCTAGTCTGATTTATATTTTTAACCTCTTTGTCTATATGTATTTCACTTTTAACCAAAAAAACTAGCACGTCATCATATCATTAATTAGAGCAAAACAACAAATTGATTAAAACCTTTTAAAAAAAAACATATTGAAAAGGAAAACATAGTTTTGACATCAATCAATTGTCTGCGTGAAACTTGGTAAAAACCATCGAGCTCTAGAGAGTTGAGTGTACGAACAATCAAATTTGTGTACTAGCTCCATCTTCTGTGTCTCGAGATTGAAACAAAAGATATCAGTTGCCTTCTTTGCATGCCTATGACTGAAATAGATGGAATTTCTATTGAATCCCTCCATGTCATTAGCGAGCACAGTGATGCCTAGATCCAAAAGCATTGCCTCGTCGCCCAAAGAATCAACTTGTTCAGGTTTATTCCAAAACCCTGATGAATAAAACTTGTAGACGCGGAAGGACCATATTTTAGAGATAGGTCTTACCATTTTTTCAACTTTGAGGATATCTCCTGTTACCGTGACTACAAGTTTTGTCGCAAAAGCGATCCATGAATCACTTGGATGATAACGACCACGAGGAACTAACTCAAAACTATCAAACATAAGACCACAATCAAAGGTGTGTCGCGGAATCTCTCTAGAAAAATCGAAGATATAGAAATCACCAAAGTAGCCTAGGAAGTAAAGCTTGTGATCCTTGTAAACCATGTGTAAACAACATTTAATCTTGGGGATTTGATTCCACGAGGTGTCTCCTTTCTTGGCATAAAATACACACCACTCTCCAAGTCCCCATACAACTACGTAATCTTTGGTTTTCTCATCAATCCAAACCACAGGGGATCGTATAGTAATACCTTTCATCTCCCTTCGGCTTGAAATGAGAAACGGTGGTCGTTTGAACTTTGTCATTCCAAGTTGTGACTCCATAGGAGGTAGATCGATCCTTTCATGCGAAAATAGATTCAAAATGTAGAGATTAAACCGAGGATCTCGCATTAGGAGCCAACTTTCATAGGTTGCTACACAAACACTCTTGGCAAATTCAACACCAAGATCTTGTGTTTTGTAAAGTTTGTCCTTTTCCTCCGGATTAAACAACGTGCAACAATTCTTGTTGTTTTGTTCGGGGAAGAGTATCAGCCAAGGGATATGATTTTTGGGCACAGATTGTCTCGAAGCAGAGTACCAAGACGAACATACGGACTTACCTCGTTGAAAATCAGCAAAGCCGAGACGTTCGAACACCAAATTCAAGAGATCTAGAGGAAGCCCCGACCAGGATTTGGATGGATCTTGTCTGAGACACTCGTGAGAATTAGGTTTATGCTTCTTCTCCATCTCCATGGCAAACTGAAAAAGAGATTTTTAAAAATAGAGACTTGAGTGAATGTTTACTCGGATTTATTTATATAAACCCCTTGGGAATGCATTGTTGATGATAATATGTTTATTTATATAAATCTCTTAGGAATCGATTCTCATCAACTATTTTAATTTAAATATTTTTAATTGTAGATGATAATATGTTTATTTTCCTATAGTTTTAAGAGTGATTTTGCTAACTAGCCATATTGGGCTAACAATTAAAGAAAGTAGCCATCATAATGGGATATTTAAGCAACTAACCAAATGCCATGTTGGGCTTACGGTTTTGCCCTGCGACGATGTTCCCGCCAAAACGCAGATGACGTCAGCGCAACTTGCGAGACACCAAAGGCAACCACGATAGTTGCAGCCATCACATCTCTAACCTAGTTAATATCTCATAATATAAGTTGAATTGTTTATTCCCCTCTTCATGAATTAGTGGCTGTACGCGAGAGAAAGTGTTGATAAAAGGGTACTATACTATTTTTACTGTCATCCATGTTACAGAGTGGAAGAAGAGTAAAGGCAAATAACATGGGGGGCAAAGACGCAGTAAAGATAGAAAAGGAGAGGGAAAATTTGTGGTGAGCTTTTCTCTCCAAATATGTGTATTTATTGCATGTAGTATGGTATTACCTATATATTCACTGCAACATGTGTAGCTAGAATAACATAGATCCAGTTGGTTGGAAACATTCAAAGCCAACGGGAACAAGTATGTATAGATCTCTGTGTATAATGGTCGGTTATGGATTTTACAGAAAATGACAGAGCAAGATAAGGTGCTTCTTGTTAACGGGGCATGGATTCGCGACAGGGGAATGAAATGGTATTTCGATCCGGACATTATCGACGGGAGCGGACATATTCAGCTGTAAAACCCTAAGCTCGATGATGAAGAAGAAGAAGAATGTCGATTTGGAAGCCATTGTTATGGAGGTTGTCGGAGTGAGAGTGGTGGTTTCTCTCTCTATTAATGGTTAGGAATAATTTATGGTAATTGCAAATAAGTCGTGAAGTTTACACTAAATCTTTGATTTCACCCTCATTGTTTTTAAAATAGGAAATAAAACCCCAGTTAAGGACTCAGAATTATGGTCACCATTGTTGAAATAAAAGTAATTGTTGAAATCTAGGGACGAGAATCTAACGGTGCTTGTGTAATTTTGAAACCAGTAGAGTCGGGTATAGTGCGAAGAAGATGGGTAATAATTAAATCACTCATTTCTAAAATAAGAAAGAAAAAAAAAACCAAATTGGGTTTAAATTGGTATAGCTCTGGTTATTTAACCGAACCGAATTTAAATTTGTTTCGGTTTAGTTTCGAGTAAACCGATAACAACCGGTTTAGTAGACCACCAAAAACCTAATGCGTTTATATTAACAATGCACTCAGTCTCTATTTTTTTTTAAATCTCTTTTCAGTTTGCCATGGAGATGGAGAAGAATCGTAACCCTAATTCTCATGAGCATCTCCGACAAGACACACCCAAATCCTGGTCCGAGCTTCCTCTAGATCTCTTGAATTCAGTGTTCGAACGTCTCGGCTTTGCTGATTTTCAACGAGGTAAGTCAGTGTGTTCTTCTTGGTACTCTGCTTCGAGACAATTCGTACCCAAAAATCAGATTCCTTGGTTGATTCTCTTCCCCGAACAAAACAAAAACAATTGTTGCACGTTGTTTAATCCGGAGGAAAAGGACAAACTTTACAAAACACAAGATCTTGGTGTTGAATTTGCCAAGAGTGTTTGTGTAGCAACCTATGGAAATTGGCTCTTGATGCGAGATCCTCGATATAATCTCTACATTGTGAATCTATTTTCGCACGAGAGGATCGATCTACCTCCTGTGGAGTCACAGTTTGGATCGATCAAACGACGAATGTGTCTCATTTCAAACCAAAGAGGTATTACTATACGATCCCATGTGCTTTGGATTGACGAGAAAACCAAAGATTACGTAGTTGTATGGGGACTTGGAGAGTGGTTTGTAGTTTATGCCAAGAAAGGAGACACCTCGTGGAATCAAATGCCCAAAATTAAATGTTGTTTACACATGGTTTACAAGGATCACAAGCTTTACTTCCTAAGCTACATTGCTACTTTCTATATCTTTGATTTTTCTAGAGAGATTCCGCGACAAACCTTTGAATGTAGTATTATGCTGAATAGTTTTGGGTTAGGTCTGTAGATGTATTGAACTGATTGATTCTATTGAATGCACATGTAGGAGTATAGATACACGTTACAAGAGATCTTTGATAAGATCATATCTCGAGATAAGCTCAGTTGATAGAGATAAACTTATACAGAGAATTATCTCTAGAATAATATAAAGATATATACTAATACGCCCCCTCAAGATGGACGGTTAGGAGACAGGCCAATCTTGACAAACAGATCGTGAAACCGTGTTCGTGGCAGTGGCTTTGTTAGAGCATCGGCGAGCTGGTATGTGGAGCTGACATGAGAGACTCGAAGAAGCTTGGCTTGAACCAGTTCCCGAACAAAATGATAATTAAGCGCCAAATGTTTCATGCGAGAGTGAAACACTGGATTAGTTGATAGATAAGTCGCGCCTATGTTGTCACAGTAGATTGTCGGTGTTGCTGGACGAGGAACACGAAGCTC
Source organism: Pseudoturritis turrita (assembly GCA_900406555.1). Classification (NCBI taxonomy): domain Eukaryota; kingdom Viridiplantae; phylum Streptophyta; class Magnoliopsida; order Brassicales; family Brassicaceae; genus Pseudoturritis; species Pseudoturritis turrita. The sequence continues at coordinate 202,172 of OVBL01000462.1, read as the reverse complement.
AGTGAGTTAGGAAACAAGCCACATTATCTCAAAAGCAGTGGCAGTGAGACTGCGATACTCAGCTTCTGTTGAGGACCTAGCAACACCCTTCATCTTCTTGGAACTCCACGATATTGGTTGCTTACCAAGATAAACAATATATGCTCCTGTGGATGTATAATCATCACGATCGCCGGCCCAATCAGCATCGGAATATGCATGAAGAGTCAATGGTGAGGAAGCCGAGAAGAGAATGCCCCTGTTTGCTGTACCAGCAAGATACCGGAGCACTCGTTTCGCAGCTTCGAGATGAATTGTAGTGGGACGATGCATAAACTAAAAAAGCCGATTGACTGCAAAGGCAATGTCGGGTCGTGTTAGGCAGAGATATTGGAGGCTGCCAACAATGGCACGAAAATCAGTGGGATCATCAATAGCAACACCCAAAGAAGTCGTAAGATGTTGAGTAGAGCACATCGGAGTTGCCACTGATTTTGCGTTTGTCATATTTGTCTTAGCGAGCAGATATGTGATGTATTTTGTCTGAGTTAGATGAAGACCAGAGGATGTACGGTGAACCTCCATTCCAAGAAAATATGAGAGCTTACCAAGATCCTTTAAGGAGAAATGATCTGAGAGTCGTTTGATAAAGTGGGCAATCTCGTTGATGTTGCTTCCTGTGACGATGATGTCGTCGACGTAAATGAGGATATAGATAAGAAGACGACCTGAGCTGAAGACAAAGAGAGGGGCATCGGCCAGTGAATTGATGAAACCAACACGCAGAAGAAAATCGCGTAGAGCATTGTACCACGCCCAAGGTGCCTGTTTGAGCCCATAAATTGCTTTGCAAAGACGACAGACATGATCAGGCTTGTCTTTATCAATGAAACCCGGTGGCTGTGTCATGTAAACTTCCTCCTGAAGATCACCTTGGAGAAAAGCATTATTGACGTCAATTTGTTGGAGAGGCCAATTATGTGCAACAACAACACCAAGAACCAAGCGGATGGAAGCATGCTTGATGACCGGACTAAAGGTCTCATGAAAGTCTATGTATGGTCGTTGATGAAAACTTTTAGCCACCAAACGCGCTTTAAATCTGTCAACAGAGCCATTGGGTAAGTATTTGATACAATAAACCCATCGACATCCTACTATGTTTTTGGCAAGGGATCTATCAACAAGATCGAATGTTCTGTTGAGGATCATGGCATTGTATTCATCACTCATTGCAAGACGCCACCGTTTATCTTGCATTGCTTGACCCAGATTGACGGGTTCAAGTTCAGCAAGAATTGCGGCAAGTCCATACTTCCGATTAGGTTTCTGGATGTTGTTCTTGGCACGAGTGGTCATTGGATGAATGTTCGAAGGTGGAGCAGGTATCAACTGCAGCTCAGAAGTAGGAACTGATTCGGTGTTAACAGGGACTGTTGGTGCATTCTCTGATGTAGGAGCTGATGCACTTGCTGATGTAAGAGCTGATGTACTTGCTGGTGAAGAAGCCGAGACCGGAGGAGACACGGTAGCAACAGGAGCCGAAGGTGCTACACGTGGCTGACTGAATACTGGAACTCGAGAGGCTAAACAAGAGGGTGATGAAGCAGAGTATTCAACAGAAGTAGAAACTTGAGAGGATAGGGAGGAAAATGGAAATACCGACTCATGAAAGATCATGTGACGAGATATGTAAATGCGAGAAGTGGGAACATCAAGACAGATAAAGGCACTTTGAGTTAAGGAGTAGCCCAAGGATACACATGGCGTGGAGCGATGACTGAATTTGTTGTTGCCGTAGGGTCGGATCCAAGGATAACAAAGACATCCAAAGGTGCGTAGTTTGCTGTAGTTTGGTGATGTCTGGAATAAGAGTTGGAAGGGTGACGAGTTGGCAAGAGAAGGAGACGTCAGCCGATTGATAAGATACACCGCAGCGGCAAAGGAGTAGCTCCAATAGGTTGTTGGTATACCTGCGTGTTGTAGTAGTGACAATGGTAGCTAACATTACATGAGATGCGGTTGGAAGCGAGGCTGCAGTCTTTCTATCAATGATGTGACGATGTTTGCATTCTGCTATACCGTTATGTTCGGGAGTGTATGGTGGTGTGGTGTGATGAGTGATGCCTTTGCTTGCAAGATATGGTCGGACTCACAAACTCGCCCCCAGTGTCCGAGTACAAGATTGAGATTTTGGTCTTGAACCGATTTTCCACAAGTGCTTGAAACGGTGGAAAGATATGAGCTACTTGTGATTTTGCTTTCATTGGAAACAGCCATGTGTACCTTGTAAAATGATCAACAAATATTACGTAATACTTGTAACCATCAACCGATTGAATTGGAGATGTCCAAACGTCGGAAAATATAATATTGAGAGGATGAGTGGACGATAGAGTTGTATTAAAAATAGAAGTTTGTGTGTTTTATTGCTGAAACAAGAATTGCAAGGTAAAGATGATAAAGAGGAAACTGGTAAATGAAAACTAGAAATAATGTGGTTGAGTATTTGAGAGTTTGGATGGCCTAGACGTGAATGCCAATCCGAACGTGATGATTTGATGCAAGAGAAAGCTGAAACAGAGGAGAAAGATGGGGAAGATTCAGTCGGCCACTCATAAACACCTTCATTGGCTTTGCCGTTGAGCAGCGTTTCCCCCGTTCTGAGATCCTTCACCTGAAAGTTATAGGGACATAATTGAACCATAACATTGTTAGTTTTGCAAAGTTTATTCACCAAAATCAGATTCTTCTTCATCGTAGGAACACAAAGCACATTGGTAAGTGTTAAAGGACGTGAAGAAGAGGGAAGTTTTGCAAAACCAGTATGAGTGATCGGTAGCCCAGTGCCATTCCCAATCATCACGTCATCACCTCCTTGATACGGTGAGTGGAGAGAAAAATTGGTTAAATTTGTCGCAATGTGGTGTGAGGCTCCGCTATCGAGTAGCCATGGGGACATAGACATGTCGGATGAACTGGTGGTGGTGTGATGGGCCTGAGTGTTCCATTGAGATGGTGGCATTGGTGGTGTTGGCCCCTGCCATTGTGGTGATTGCACATGTGGTGCAGTAGGACGGTATTGCGGAGTCATTGATGAGTATTGTGGACATCGACGTGCACTGTGTCCTTGAACACCACAAATCTGACATTTGCCAAGGTAACCACGTCCTCGACTTTGATATCCTCCATGTGATGGTGATTGACCACGAAAGTAGGGTCTTTGCGGCTGTTGAGATTGACGATTCTGGACTGTGTTTGCCGTTATCGGAACAGAGGATCCATAGGTTTCTTTCGATGTTGCTAACGCGTTTTCTCGAGTGAGAAGCTTTTCGTGAAGTTCCTCCAGTAAGATAGGGACGTCGCGGCCATTGACCATCTCGACAATGGCTCTGAAGTCATCGTTTAGACCACCAATGATGATATCTAGGAGATCTTCGTGGTCAAGAGGAGATCCAAGGAGAGCAAGTTGATTTGCCTTTGCAAGGATTCCACGCATGTATTCAGTGACCGATTGTGTTCTTTTGTTGCTTCTTTTGATGTGTTGTTTAAGTTGTTTGACATGATCTCGCGATGGTTTCCCATAATTGTTGTGAAGAGTAAGCCAAATCTCAGGTGTTGTTGTTGCTCTAGCAACAACGGGTTGGATGTTGAGGGTGAGTGTTCCCAACATCGAGCTGTAGAGCATCTTGTCCTGGCGTTGCCAGGTGACAAGTGCTGGATTTGGTTTTTCGGCGCCGGCAACATCAGTGACCGTCTCCGGAGGGGTTTGATCAGATTCGGATATGAACCCATGAAGTTCGTGTGCTTCAAGCAAAGCTTGGACTTGAAATCACCACGTGATGAAGTTGGTTGCTCTTAGTTTCGTGATCCCAGTCATATTAAGCGAGATTAAAGAAGCTTTGTATCCGATGGATTGAAAACAAGAGCCATTTCGACTAAGGGAGAAGTTTCAGTTGTCATGGTGAAAGAAAGAGAAAAAAAGAGAAAATAGAGGTTATTTGTTTGATCAGAAGTGTTCTGATACCATGTAGATGTATTGAACTGATTGATTCTATTGAATGCACATATAGGAGTATATATACACGTTACAAGAGATCTTTGATAAGATCATATCTCGAGATAAGCTCAGTCGATAGAGATAAACTTATACAGGGAATTATCTCTAGAATAATATAAAGATATATACTAATAAGGTCCTTGTGGTCGTCGTCACCTAAGTGATTCATGGACCGCTTTTGCGACAAAATTTGTACTCACGGTAACATGAGATATCCTCAAGGTTGAAAAAATGTTAAGACCTAGCTCTAGAATCTGGTCCTTCCGCGTCTACAAGTTTTATTCATCAGGGTTTTGGAATAAACCTGAACAAGTTGATTCTTTGGGCGATGAGGCAATGCTTTTGGATCTAGGCATCACTGTGCTCACTAATGACATGGAGGGATTCAATAGAAATTCCATATATTTCAGTCATAGGCATGCAAAGAACGCAACTGATATCTTTTGTTTCAATCTCGAGACACAGAAGATGGAGCTAGTACGCAAATTTGATTGTTCGTACACTCAACTCTCTACAGCTCGATGGTTTTTACCAAGTTTCACACAGACAATTGATTGATCTCAAAACTATGTTTTCCTTTTCAATGTATGTTTTTTTTTTTTTTTAATCAATATCTCAAAACGTGTAATCCTCTTTACCATTGGCATATTGACTCACTGCATTGGATGCATCATTTATATAGAAATTAGTCCAAACAAAAATTTGATGGGAACAAATCCAAACTCACTTGGACTTGGTGCATTAACGACACCATCTATGAAACCATATTACAACAACCAAACATTGACAAATAAGCTCTTACAACCAAACTAGGTACAGAGTGTGTACTACCATCCCAAACTCTCCTAAACCATATTATATTTAAACTTCATGATTTAGTTGCTAACAAATCAGCCCAGGTTCTAATGATAAACACGTTTGTTGTTATAATCATTTTTCTAACTTTAAATTCCTTAATTACCATCACTTCACTGAAATTTCTGGGCAAATATCACTAAGTCAATAATTGTTGGTGAGCTTCTGAAGCATGGGTGATATTTTTTTGTTGGAAAATGTTCTAAAATTTTTGGAGCACTAGACACCATAATTTATGGTTGGCCTCATATGGTTTATTTCATGTTGAATTTATGGATTGTCTTTCTAGATTGATCCCCTTCATGGTCTCGTGCTACTGCACCATGTCCTAAGTTTGAATCTCTAAATAAAAGACTTAATTTACTAATATTTATACATTTTTAAATGATTTTTAATGTATATTATATGTCTATAAAACAAATTAGATCATATGTAAAGTTATGTTAACTAAGGGACCAAAATAGCTTATAATTCCTCAACATTCAAAATGTATGGTTTTTTTTATTGTTTTTGGATAAGATGTGTTATTTTTGACTGTGACACCAATTGTTTGACATTTTAATAGTAAAACCTTTAATTTACTTTAAATTTATATAAACCTATTCTCTTCTTCCTTCTTCTTCCTTGAATTCTTTGTTCCTCTTCCAGAATACTTAGGGCAATAATACTCTCAGATTCAAATCTCTGAGCACCCTCTCCGTTGGCGCATTTCCCACCTCCGTTTATGGAGCATTTACTATTGGTTTTTGTGTTATCAAGATTTGTTCGTTTCTCTGTCTCTCGGGTGATTAATTTCGGACTAGAGACTAAGTTGTTACTTACTAAGAGTAGAAGAAGAAAAACCAAAATAGATGAGTCTGTACATAAACAGTACATTCATAGATAAGTTGCTAAGTTTCTAGCAATTCTACAAGCAAATTTAAACTTTTATGGATTATAATGAACATTTCTTTTGTGTTATACATATCTCGTATTTTGGTGTGTATTCAAGTTGGCACAGTGAGAGAATCCACGTTATACACAAAATAATAAAGCATTCAAAAGTCAAAACCATTGGGAAAATAAGTTTGTTTCAAAAGGATATAACCACTCTATGAGCGGCAAGGAAGATAAAAACAGAGTCTAAAGAATATCAAGTAGAATGAAACTTAAACAGTTACGTTTCTATGAAACTAGAATGAAACAAATCAGCTGAGTTTCTAAGAAGAAGAATGAAGCTAAACGCTTGAGTTTTTAGCTTGACCAATTCGCATAGGTCTTGTTGAACACATAACACCGTCCATCTCTTTCATCGCAAGAAGTTGATCTCTCTGATCTTCGAAACTCACAAAGCTGTATCCCTTATTAAGTCCGGTGCCTTTGTCAACGATAACTCTCGCAGCTTTCGCGGAATGATATCGGGCTGTGAACACCTCTAGTAGGATCTAATCTGTGACATCCTGAGACAAATCAATAGAGGACAGTATATGAATTGCACGAACTAGATCAGATCCTACTAGAGGTGTTCGCAGAAACCTTCAATAAACAGAGCCTTTTGGTGCGCCTTTGTTGCTCCAACAATGTCATTGAGCACAGTCTTCCTTAACTCATTGGCTTCCTTGAAGATACTCACAAGCTCATTTATCAAGTTGTCATCATCATCCACCGCCATTACTGAAGCTGCCATCTCTGTTGGATAAGCTTCAAATAGCTTGCGGCTCAAGAAGTCTTTAGCAAGTCGGTTAAAGATATGATAGGCTAAAAGAAAATTATCTATTTCAAGTAGTAATAGGAAAAGAGTAGTTTTCCATTACTAATAGGAATAGGAATAGAAATAGCAATGTTATGCTATGTCTATAAATACCTTGATTGAGTTGTGATCAAAGGTATGAGTTTTGGAGTTTAGTTTTGAGAGATTTTCTAAACTTAATAAAGAGAGTTATTCTTTAATCATAGCTTGCCAAACTATATTTACTATATTTGGTATCAGAGCGTTAGGAAAGAATCGATCAAGGACTCGATCTCGGAACCCTATTCGTAAGATGCAAGAACCGCACGATGGCGGAGATTGTGCAAACACGTCCAAAGGAGTTGGACAAAGCAATACCGATCCACTACCCAATGCTTACGGCTACAAATTATACGGTATGGGCTATGAGTATGCATGTATTGTTACTGATTCATAAGGTTTGGGAGTCCATCAAACCCGGAACGGATGACGCCAACAAGAACGACATCGCAATAGTGATGCTCTTTCAATCCATCCCGGAGGCACTCATCTTACAGGTAGGGGATCAAAGTTCACCAAAAGATATTTGGGGAGTGAACAAGACTCGTTCACGAGGGAGAGGTCGTGGAAGAGGAGGCAGAGGATTTAGAGGACGAGGTAGAGGTAGATTCAAATCACAAGAACGGACAACAAATTACCATGATCAAATTCAAGCAAAAGAAAAGAAGGATCTATCAAAGGTAATTTGTTATCGATGCGACAAATCTTGTGTCTTTGCTTCCACATGCCCTGAAAGAATACAAAAGATACAAGAAGCAAATAAAGTAGAGATGGAAGTAGCTGATCAAGCCCTTTATATGCATGAGATCGTATTCTTAAACGAAGATAAACTCATACCGAAGAACTACAAAGGTGAAGATGGTATGTGGTATCTTGATAATGGAGCAAGTAATCACATGACGGGGAACAAGACTTATTTCTCCGAGCTCAACAAGAATATCAAAGGCAAGGTGAAGTTTGGAGATGGCTCGTGTGTAGAAATAGAAGGGAAGGGGTCGATCCTATTTCAAAGTAAAACGGATGAACAAATACTTGTCACCGATATTTACTACATTCTGGATCGTAAGAGCAATATTCTAAGCTTAGGACAAGCTACGGAGGTCGGGTGTGATGTTCGGATGAGGCAAGAATACTTAACGATCCATGATCCAAGTGAAAGACTCTTGGTAAAAGTCATAAGGTCACCAAATCGACTTTACAAGATTAACTTGAAGATTGGGAAACCGATATGCTTACACACAAGAATAGAAGACGACACTTGGAAGTGGCACGCAAGGTTGGGACATGTCAGCTTCAAAACAGTCAAAGCGATGTTCCAGCAAGGAATGGTTCACGGGTTATCCGAAGTCAGAGAAGAGAAGAAGTTGTTTGAATCGTGTTTGGTAGGGAAACAGACTCGTCAAGCTTTCCAGAAGACGACTATGTTTCGAGCATCCAAACCACTAGAGCTCCTTCACGCTGACCTATGTGGTCCCATAACTCCATCTACCATCGCACATAACAAATACATATTTGTTATTATTGATGATTTCTCAAGATACATGTGGTCAATCTTGTTAAAGGAGAAGAGTGAAGCTTTTGGTAGATTCAAGGCATTTAAGAGTGTTGTGGAGAAGGATCTCGGGAAGGAGATCATGACTCTAAAAACTGATAGAGGAGGAGAATTCACATCAAATGAGTTTAATGACTTTTGTGATACAAGCGGTATCAAAAGACATCTAACGGCGTCCCATACACCACAACAGAACCATGTGGTAGAAAGAAGAAATAGGACATTGATGGAGATGACGAGAAGCATGCTCAAGGCAATGAAGGTACCTAACTATCTTTAGGGAGAAGCGGTAGGTCATGCCACTTATGTCATCAATCGGATATCAACAAAAGCTCTTGACAACATGACTCCTTATGAATTCTTGCGCGAGAAGAAACCGAACATAGAGCATCTAAGAGTTTTTGGTTGTCTAGCTTACTCGAAGATCGATGCTGCTAATCTCAAGAAATTGGATGATAGATCACAATCACTAGTGCATCTTGGAATCGAGCCAGGATCCAAAGCCTATAGAATGTATAATCCATCTACACGGAGAATAGTGGTAAGTTGTGATGTGTTGTTTGATGAGAAAACAAACTGGAGCTGGAATGAAACAACAAGCGGACAAAGCAGGGATCCGTGAATGTTTCATATGAGATGGGGAGAAATTGAAGATGCTGGAGAAGGACCCGTGGTAACCGGAATTCAAAATCAAGACAACGCCGAGAATGATTTGATGGTGATCTTGAACATGAAGGCGATGATGAGATGTATGATAACACTCAAGATGACCATGACAACGATGTTGAAGTAGTCCAAGGACCACAACAACTAAGAAGGTCGAGCCGTCAAGTGAATCAGCCACGGTACCTTGAAGACTATGTTCTGCAGTCTGAAACAACTTCCTGCTTGTTCCAGTAAACTTCTGTTGAATGTGAGTTACTTCTACTTTCAATAAATAATGAGCCAAAATTCTATAAGGAGGCAAAAGATGTGTTAGAATGGAGGAAAGCTTGTGAAGAAGAGATCGAATCAATCAATAAGAACAAGACATGGTTCCTTGTTGATAAACCAAGTGAAATAAAGGTAATTGGTCTCAAGTAGATTTTCAAAATTAAGAAGAATGCGGATGGTACTATAAACAAATACAAGGCGAGGCTTGTACCTAAGGGATATGTGCAAGAATCCGGCATAGATTTTGATGAAGTTTTTGCACCGGTGGCTCGCACTGAAACCATACGTTTGCTAATCACATTGGCAGCTTCAAACGGATGGGAGATTCATCACTTGGACGTAAAGACAACTTTCTTACATGAAGAATTGAAGGAAGATGTCTATGTTGATCAACCCGAAGGTTTTGAAGTGAAAGGAGAAGAACACAAGGTGTATAAGCTTTCAAAAGCTTTGTACGGTTTGAGATAAGCTCCACGAGCTTGGAACACAAAGCTTGATCAAATCTTGAAAGGAATGCGATTCAAGAGATGCATGAAAGAAACTTCAGTGTATCGTAAGGAAGAAGAAGGCACGTTACTCATAGTTGCGGTGTATGTAGACGATTTGTACGTAACCGGCAACAATTTCAAAGTAATTAGAGAATTCAAGATGGGACGGTTTGAGATAAGCTCCACGAGCTTGGAACACAAAGCTTGATCAAATCTTGAAAGGAATGCGATTCAAGAGATGCATGAAAGAAACTTCAGTGTATCGTAAGGAAGAAGAAGGCACGTTACTCATAGTTGCGGTGTATGTAGACGATTTGTACGTAACCGGCAACAATTTCAAAGTAATTAGAGAATTCAAGATGGGAATGTCATCTAAGTTTGAGATGTCGGACCTCGGGAGACGCACTTACTATCTTGGTATTGAAGTACATCAAGGAGATGATGGAATCGAGATTAAACAAGAAGGCTATGCAAGTAGAATCTTGAGAGAAGCGGGATTGGAAAGTTGCAATCCGACTCTAATACCCATGGTGTTCGGACTACAAGTGTCAAAGGCTCAAGAAGAAACAGAGATTGATCCTACAAGCTATCGAAGGAACGTTGGCTGCTTAAGATACCTATTACACACTCGTCCGGACTTAGCATTTTCTGTTGGAGTTGCTAGCAGGTATATACAAAGCCCTCGCAAGTCACATGGTGAAGTAATGAAGCAAATACTCCGGTATCTAAAGGGAACGGCTGCATTTGGCTTGAAGTTTGGTCGAGGAGGATCAAAGAAGATCATTGGGTTTAGTGATAGTAGTCACAACATTGACCAAGACGATGGAAGAAGTACTACGGGTCATATTTTCTACTTTGGATCTTCACCGATCACTTGGTATTCGCAAAAGCAGAACACGGTTGCACTCTTCTTGCGAAGCCGAGTTCATGGCAGCAACGGAGGCAGCAAGACAAGCCATTTGGCTTCAAGACCTTTTGAGCGAGATCACCGGATGGAAGACGGAACAAGTACTCATCAAGATCGACAACAAGTCAGCAATAGCACTCACCAAGAATCCCGTTTTTCATGGTAAAAGTAAGCACATCCATAAGCGTTACCATTTTATACGAGAGTGCATTGAGAAAGAGCTTGTCGACGTAGAACATGTACCTGGAGTTGAGCAAAAGGCGGATATCTTGACTAAGGCATTGGCGCGGATCAAGTTTGGCGAAATGAGAAGCTTGATAGGTGTGCAAGACATGTCCAAGATCAAGTCGCAGCTTACGAGGGAGAATGTTGGATAAGTTTCGAATAGCTTGCAGCTCAAGAAGTATTTAGCAAGTCGGTTAAAGATATGATAGGCTAAAAAGAAATTATCTATTTCAAGTAGTAATAAGAAAAGAGTAGTTTTCATTACTAATAGGAATAGGAATAGAAATAGCAATGTTGTGCTATGTTTATAAATACCTTGATTGAGTTGTGATCAAAGGTATGAGTTTTTGGAGTTTAGTTTTGAGAGATTTTTTAAACTTAATAAAGAGAGTTATTCTTTAATCAAAGTTTGTCAAACTATATTTACTATAGTCTCCATAATCGTTTTCTCCTGAGAATACAACGATACCCATTTCTCCACGAAACGGTTCTGGGCTTGACTCATTCGATCCAGTAAACAAGTGACAATGGGTTTCATCTCGCGATCGATCTCTTCCATTCTTGTCATCAGATGGTTCGTGTCTCTCCACGCAGGTGCGATCGAGTGTTCAAGATCAAGAGACAGGCCAAGAGATTCCATGTCTTGCACTTCTTTACTGGCAAAAGATCGGAGGAGGCTCGTGAAAACACAAGGATGGAAATGGCCGAGGAAGAGAATCGGCATCTCGAGAGAGTTGCGCCATGGAGGGAAGAGGAGGTAAAGGATGGTGTTCGCATTCCCGGAGCGGCTTAGGGTGTCGTAGTAGGAGGATATGTGGCGGACGAAGAGAGATACGGCGGTGGAAGAAATCGCTTCCCCGAGGTGAGGAAGGCAGTCTTCGGTTAGGGATTTGAACCAGGCGGCGTCGAAATCAGTTAACTCTTGAAGAGTTTTCTTGGTGGAGAAAATCTGGAAACTCATTTCTTGAAGAAGAAAGAAGAACAACAATGGCGATTCTCTGATTTCTTCAAGCTTCTTCTGTTATTTATAACCTCCTTTTCTTTTGGAGGGAAGACGGAAAAAACACGATCGGTTATTATCGGTTTAAACCGAATCTCTTAAATTTAATTCGGTTACTACTATACCCATCTCCTCGCGATTGCCAAATTAACTAGCATTCACAAGCACCGTTAGATTCTCTTTACTGTGTTCAAAATTGCACAAGCACCGTTAGATTCCCTTTCTCTAGATTACGAGAATTACTTTTTGTTTTTTATTTATTTAAGAAAAAGCACACAGATTTACAAATTAATTAACTTTAACCGACAATTGGAAAAATGTGTCTTTCACGGGGTCAAGTTCCTATTTGGAAATGAAAAGGGTTAGATTAGAGAATTAGTGTAAAGTTCATGACTTGTTTGCAATTACCTTAAACTTCTCGTACCATTAATAGAGAGATAAAAAATGTTTATTTGAAAAAATATCAGATTTATGTTTTTTTAATTTGAAAAATACACTATTTTTTTATTTTTAAACTAACTCTTTTCGTATTTGATAAGACATTTTTCTTCGAATTTAAATTAAAAAAAAATTATTAAATCAAAATTAAAATTCGATAAGATTATTATTATTAATATAAATATTTTATTGATTTAATATTTAAAAATAACTATTATCAAATCTCTTAGACATATTTCAATACTTATCTCTCAAAAATTCTCAACTTATGTGTCTTTTGTAACCATAACGAGGGTTCAAAATTTTCAACGAAGGAATATTGAGTTTGGTAATTGGGGTCAATGAATCTCTTCGAAACAAGGTGTACAAAGTCATCGATTTTAGGAGAAGACAACAATTACTATTTTTTCAAGCTTTTGAAACCTACGATTCCTAATATCCTTCTAAACCAATCGGTTTGGTTATAACCGTAAATAATTTAGTTGGTCTAATTTAACCAATAAAAACCAACAGTAAATGTTCCATAACAGAATTTAGGAAGAAGAAGAATATAGGTTTATATAAATTTAAAGCAAATTAAACGTTTTAATATTAAATTGTTAAACAATTGGTGTGACAGTCAAAAATAACACATCTTATCCAAAAACAATAAAAACCCCATACATTTTGAATGTTGAGGAAATATCACATACGAAAGAAGTCAAATGGAAACATCGACGTTATCCTGCTCCTTGGCTTAAATGCAATATTGGAATATCTTGGTCCAAAAGGAATAGGATAGGTGAATTCTCTTGGGTTTTGAAGAATGCGAGTGGTGTTATTTTGATGCATAGTAGAAAAAATTTCTCTGGTATAAAGATTTTAGAGGAAGCTCAGTTACAAAGTCTACTATGGTCAATCGAAAGTATGATATTTCATTGGCAGAGCAATATTATATTTGCTTCTGATGCGATGAATTTGGTGACGGCAATCAGCAGACCGGATGGCTGGCCTTCTTTTTGTTACCAAGTCTCTGAATTGACTTGTGTTTTGCTCAATATTGAAGATTAGAGATTGGTTTTTGAAAGCAGATGAGCGAATAGAGGAATCTTCTTGATAGTTCGGAGTGTGACTCAGGAGAATCGCTGGTAATCATATGTTGCTCAAGGTCATCCGTCTTAGTTGGCTGAGCTCTTTGATTGTGAGAAAGGCTAATCTTATTTGTTTTCATCCTTTTGATTAGTGTAAAGGCTTGTTATAGACTTTTCGATGGGGTAAAGTGAAGCTTTTATGGTATTTTTGGGAGCTTTTCACTTGTACATGTAACATGTTTCTCTTATTAATATAATCAGATGACAAAAAAAACATCATATACTAAAGAAACCTTTTCTTTTCTTGTACAGGTCAAATAATACTAGGAGGAGATATATATCTTCAATCTCAGAAAATAAATATGTGCCAATAAGAACTCTTAAACATTTGATAAAAAAATAAGTTGTAAGTTTGCATTATTATGTTTTGTTCTTAATTTCCCTCAAACAAAAGATGCACCTAGATGTAAAGAAGTTTTTTAATTTGAATATATTTTAACATTCTTTCAAAAAAAAAAAAAAAAGTCCCTTTCTTTTCTTATACATGTCAAATAATACATGGACTATATATATATTCAATCTCAGAAAATAAATATTTGCCAATAAGAACTCTTAAACTTTTGATAAAAAAAAAGAAAAGAAAATTGTAAGTTTGCAATATTAATATGTCAGCTGTTTCCGCTTGTTCCAGATTCGAATTATTTGTCAATGTTTGGTTATTGTGATATGGTTTCATAGATGGTATCGTTGATGCACCAAGTGGAAGTGAGTTTGGATTTGTTTGGACTAATGATGCCTCCAATGCAGTGGGCAATGCCAATGGTAAAGAGGATTACACACACAGTACAGATTTAGTATAAGCATTAATTAAGATCATTTAACTGTGCTTATTTTTAATCTTCTCTATCAAATTCGCTATAAAATATATTATTCCGAATTAATTCAAAGGTGTGATTCTTTCAATAGATCAGATCCCATTATCTCAAACTCTAAATAGGGAAAAAGTTTAACTTTCACAAATAAATTTTCTTTGTCCCATTAAACACCAGTTATAGATTCCACAACAAAAGCTCACTAAGAATGTGATTGGTGGGGGTGAAATTATTATCCGGGATCTGAGAACCGATCCGGGATCCGCTCCTATCCGCTTCGAAAATTAGGATATCCGAATAAGGATAATAAAATCTGAAATTTCAGGATATCCGGATCCGTCCCACCCCTAATGATTGGTAACATGAGTTACCATGAGTTAAGATTGAGTTATGCGTGTAACTCATATTTAAGTAAAAAATGTTACCAATCATGAATTAACATTTTGTACAAATTTGCTAGTTTGATTTGTATTTTTAACCTTAATTTGTCTATACTTCACTTTCAACCGAAAAACTAGCACGTCGTCATCATTAATTAGAGCAAAACAACATATTGATTAAAACCAAAAAGAAAACATTGATTAACAAAAAACATATTGAAGAGGAGAAACATAGTTTTGACATCAATCAATTGTCTGCGTGAAACTTGGTAAAAACCATCGAGCTCTAAAGAGTTGAGTGGACGAACAATCAAATTTGCATACTAGCTCCATCTTCTGTGTCTCGAGATTGAAATAAAAGATATCAGTTGCCTTCTTTGCATGCCTATGACTGAAATAGATGGAATTTCTATTGAATCCCTCCATGTCATTGGCAAGCACAGTGATGCCTAGATCCAAAACCATTGCCTCGTCGTCCAAAGAATCAACTTGGTTGATTCCAAAACCCTGATGAATAAAACTTATAGACGCGGAAGGACCATATTTTAGAGATAGGTCTCACCATTTTTTCAACTTTGAGGATATCTCCTGTTACCGTGACTACAAGTTTTGTCGCAAAAGCGTCCATGAATCACTATGGTGACGACCACGAGGAACTAACTCAAAACTATCAAACATAATACCACATTCAAAGGTTTGTCTCGGAATCTCTCTAGAAAAATCGAAGAAATAGAAACCACCAAAGTAGCTTAGGAAGTAAAGCTTGTGATCCTTGTAAACCATGTGTAAACACATTTAATTTTGGGGATTTGATTCCACGAGGTGTCTCCTTTCTTGGCATAAAATACACACCACTCTCCAAGTTCCCATACAACTACGTAATCTTTAGTTTTCTCATCAATCCAAAACACGGGATTGTATAGTAATACCTTTAAACTGCCTTCGGCTTGTAATGAGAAACGGTTGTCGTTTGAACTTTGTCGCGCCAAGGTGTGACTCCATAGAAGGTAGATCGATCCTTTCGTGCGAAAATAGATTCACAATGTAGAGATTACACTGAGGATCTCGCATCAAGAGCCAACTTTCATAGGTTGCTACACAAACACTTTTTGCAAATTAAACACCAAGATCTTGTGTTTTGTAAAGTTTGTCCTTTTCCTCCGGATTAAACAACGTGCAACAATTGTTGTTGTTTTGTTCGGGGAAGAGAATCAGCCAAGGGATATGATTTTTGGGCACGGATTGTCTCGAAGCAGAGTGTCAAGACGAACATACTGACTTACCTCGTTGAAAATCAGCAAAGCCAAGACGTTCGAACACCGAATTCAAGAGATCTAGAGGAAGCTCCGACCATGATTTGGGTCGTGTATCTTGTCTGAGATGCTCATGAGAATTAGGGTTACGGTTCTTCTCCATCTCCATGCCAAACTGAAAAAGAGATATTTTAAAAATAAAGACAGATTCAATGTTTACTCATATTTATATAAACCCCTTAGGAATACGCCTTAGGTTTTCTATGAGCTTTTTCTCATCAACTGTTTTAGATTTAAATATTTTTAATTGTAGATGATAATACTATAGTTTTATTTATGTATAATAATATAATATTTAAATTATTTTAAATATATATATATTATTGAATTAGTTATTTCTTTTAAAAAAAGGTATACACAATTTTGTTATACTTGGGCTGTAGGTTTTAAATTAACATCTAAAACATTATTGGTTGAGTTTTAATGATGTAGAAATATTTTTGGTATGGTTTTGTTAGTTTTTCATATGAAAGTGAACAAATTCCTGCCATAGAGGAAATGAATGCTTTTACCTTTTCAGCTAGGCTAAGAGTGTCGCTTATCTTCTTATACGTTATTTTCTTGATTTGATTTTCATTTAGCATCAGTTTTTCTTTTAACACATAGCTAATAGCTTGAAAACTCTGATATGAGCTCAAGGTAAGTCCTCGAGAAAATTGTGCAATGAATCAGGAAAAAGTTTTAATTTTAATACAGCTTAAATTATGGATGATAATTTGGAAAAATGATAAATTACGATATAAAACCAGAAACGGTAAAAGAAAAAAACACTAAAAGGGAAAATAATATAAAGCAGCGTTGTCTGAAGAAGCTCTTCTGATTCTCCTACAAGACAATCATCAAAAACGTGTAGAGTCTTCCATCTTTACCCATTTCACCAAAGTCTTTAGAAACTTCTTCACCTGTAACACCATTCATTAATTACCAACCAAATTTCACACATTACAAATTTAGATGAATGATGATGATATATACAATATATTGTTATGTGATTTGTACCTCGGAGGGGTCTCTAAGAGAGTAGAATGCATTGCTTTCTTTTGGTACGGACGATACTAATATTCCGAATCCTCGGTTCCCTTCTCTCAATACCTTGAATGCATCTTCATCGGTTTTGTCATCTCCGATGAAGATTGGGAGGAAATCGTCGTTGTTGCTTAATCCGAGAGATTCTAACAGAAACTCGACCGCTTTTCCTTTGTTCCACTCGATCACAGGACGAACCTCTAAAACCTGATCACATTAACAAAAACCGTGTTAAGCGCTTTGGATTGAATGTTAAACCAGAGAGACATCTATTCATTCCAAGTAAGTACCTTTCTCCCGTGAGTTAGACGCAGACGAGGGTATTGTTTCAGGTGGTCATGAACTCGTTGAGCCACGATTGGCCAGTCCTTCTCATCGACATTACGGTAATGTACAGAGGCGCAGAACTTGTGGTTCTCTACTTTTGCACCTTTGATACATTTAGTTATCTCGACGAGGCTTTTATAAACCTCTTCGATGACGGGTATGAACTCTTTCGCAGGCTGAAAGAGGTTTACCTCTTCACCCTGTTCAAAAGAAAAGAAAGTATTAGAAGAGTTGGATCATATATTATACGCAAGTGAAATTTGAAATGAAGTAATGATTTTACCTGTTGGTCAGTAGATTTTATACAGTTGGGGTCTTCAGGAGACCCATTTAGATTTACAGGAGTCATTATGTCCATACCGTGACTACCCGCGTAATAGAGTTCGGTTAGTCCTACCAATTGGTAAACCTGGCACATGATCAAACTCAAACTGTATTAGTGTTTTTAACTTTTGGTTGGATTGTGATGATACAATTTCATAGATGGTTTAAGAAGTTTTCACCTTGTCACGGCTTCTACCACTAATTATTGCGGTTGGGAAGTACTTAGCGACATCTTTAACAGCAGCACGCATCTGAGATAAGACTACACTTAGCCTTTTGTGTTTCAGACCAGAGAGCATATCCAAAATACAAAGGTGTTTAGTGTTCTTACCGCATCAGACATGATGGCACGATCAGGGTCATCGACTATTGGAGAAAGCGTTCCATCATAATCAAGAAACACAGCTATCTTCTTGTTCTTAGCTTGAGCAGCGATATGTCCGAACGAGCTAATCGCTGAAGGATACTTGAGCTGTCCAGATTCAAAAATGAAAGTGGTGAGTACTGAGAAAAAACAATAGAGAGATCGAAACATTTGTGAATGAAAACCAATGAGATATTATTATGTTACCATCCATCCCCGTTGAGAAAAATCATCTTCAGGAGCAATCTCGATGTTGAAATCCTTGACAAGCCTTTTACGAGGTGGGGAAGAGGAAATCATTGCGTCCAACCAACCATTGGATCTAACATCGTCGAGTTTAGGGATCTTTTTCCTCGAATTCATCATGAATCTTCCCGAAGGCAAGGATGATCCGAGTCTTGATTTGTTGACTGGTGCAGGGTCAGTAAGAACAGGGGACGTCTTGCTTATATTCAAATCCATCGAAACTCCAACAAAGAAAAGCTTTCAAACAAGAAATTCGATGGCTGTCTTCTAAAAACACACTTTAGTTTCCTCTTATCTATCCAACTCTTTTGTCTATGAAAAACCACCTCTTTAGTGTTTTCTTGTCACTGCTTAGGTCCATTAAAAGTAAGTTTCCTGAAGTTGAACACAAAACTCAATACTCAGAACAAATTGAAAAGCTTTTGAAGGTTGACCACAAAACAAACATAACTGCATACTCTTTTCCCTTACCTTATCATCTCCAAGTCTTCAAATGTACACCGGTTTTTACAACAACAACCAAAAAAGGTTCTCAAATTGACCTTGAGCTTCAACAACAAACCTGTATAAATCCATCCACCAAAAAAATCAAGTCACTCATATTGTAAAATCACTTCTTTTGTGGTTTCATCACAAAAAGATCCAACTTTCATCCTCACTAGAACAGAACATTACAAAGTCAACACGAGAGTCATGTGTTTACCATTTCTCATGTTTTTACCTGTTCCTCTTAATTTTTTTGTTTTGTTTAATATGTTTATGTAGAAAAGAGGAGCCACTGATTTTGACAAGTACCGAAATTTCAACTGTCTTCTACATAAAAGAGCCACTAGGCTACCGACAAAACTTGTACCCACCAACACTCAAATTTGGCCCCAGAAACAAAAAAAAAAACGTATTTCGTAACATGGAAAAAACAATATTTTTTTTGCAGAAACCAATGCTGTAAAGTAAGAACAGAGCCGTATTCAAAAACAGAGGAAGCAATATTCAATGAGAAAACAACAAAAAAAAGAGCGAAATTGAAACGGATTTTGAAAGTAAACAAAATAAACGCAAGAGATCCAATGATGTAAAGTAAGAACACAACAAAAAATAGCGAAATCGAAACAATATTTTTGCAGAAACCAATGCTGAAAAGTAAGAACAGAGCCGTATTGAAAAACAGAGGAAGCAAATATTCAATGAAGAAAACAACAAAAAGGAGCTAAATTGAAACGGGTTTTGAAGACGTAATCCATAAATCTCAACAAATAAACCTAAATCAGATTAAAATTCGATTAAAAAATCAAAAAACGTACCTGATTCAAACGAGATGTAAACAAGAAATCAGCCAGCAAAATCTCTCGAGGAATGCAGATTTTTCTCGTTTCTAAAAACCGAATCCCAAAGATCGCGAAACGAGATTCGGTGTGGAAGAAACGGAGCAAAAACAATGTTTTTTTTTGTTTCTCTTTTTGAGAAAGAAAAAAAAACCCTAAAAAAACTGCGAGAGAATACGAAGAATCCGGAATTTAGGAGAAGAAGAAGGAGGAGAAGGGAGAAAATGAAGGAGAAGAGATTTGGTATTTATAGACTCCGTTTCTCACCAAAATAAAGGAAAAAAAAAAAAAAATTCTCAAGACAAAAATAATAATAATATATATATATATATATATATATGTTTCAGAGAGAGAGAGAGAGAGACGTGGTTAACAAGGATATTAGGCTGTTGTTGAATCTCGAAAAGACCGTTCATGTTTCACTTATTTACCAATATGCCATCGCTTCACCTTTTTCTTGGAAAAATATTTCTTTGGACGTCTTTATCAAAAAAAAAAAAAAAAAAGACGACCAAGACCACGTTATAAACTTATAAGTTTCTTACCTAAATAAATTACTATAATATGAGTTATAAGAGTTCGCCATTAGTCATTTATTCATTTGTTTTTTAGTTAAACATTTTTATTTTTATTTCATTTTTTGAGGTGGAATCTTTGAATACATCAACGTTCTCAAATCAACCTTACGAATTTTAGTATTATATAATTTTTTTCCAATTCATCTACGTTTCAAATTTTGGTGTATTCCAATTTAAAAAAAAAAATATTTTCGTACTTGACCAAAACGAATGGGTCGTTAATTTATGTAATAAACGACGTGAAGCAGCCATATGTTTCACCAATTCTAACAACTCTAGACTTTCTATTTCCAAAAAATATTATTATATCATCCATTTTATAATAATAATCATTTCAAAGCTATTTTTTTTTAAAGAATGTTATTCCATATTTTTATTGTGATTTTTTAAAATCATTTTTTGCTTTATTTCTTATTCAAAACTAAATAATTAATATTTAATTAGTAGTATATTTGTATGTTTTTTTAGTTTGTGTAAAATGTGTCAAAATGATTTTTTTTTTAAATAGTAAAATCATATATATAATAGCAGAGTTTACTCTTCTCCTAGAGTGTGTCCGCCTAAGCAAAATTTTTTTTTACATTAAAGTTTATTTTAATTGTTCATTTAATTTATACATATTTACATTTATTAATTTAATTCAATTAAATAAAAAATATTTAATATTGATCTTAAAATGTTTAGAATGTGTTTAAAATTTTTAAATGGAAATTAATTTTAATTGTTATATTAGAAAACTTATATAGCTGTATTTATAAACTAAGTGAAAAAAATAAAATTAGAAAAAACTTTCACATTTAAGAGCAATAATTTATGGAAAATATGAAAGAGATTTATATTTTACTATAACATGATCACCTAAATAGATTTAAAATATTACATTAAATTCAACTTAAACTTACAGTTTAACTTGTTAATATGTACATTGATTGCTGTTTTTAATTAAGATAAACAAAATAGTTGTTAACAAATAAAATATTAAAATTTGATGATAAGAGAATTCGATTTAAATATATAACAAATTAAGTTAAAATGAACAAAATAGAAAGAATAATATAGCATGAATTCATTTTTAAATGTTAAGTGAATATATAATAATAATAATTTAATGTTTAAATATTTCATTTATAAAAATTAGAAATATATAAAATGATCACAAAATCAGAAAATGAATAAAAATTATAGACAAATGACATGAAACTAAATCAAAAATAAAAAAAAAAGATCAAATGATGGTAAATTATTGAAACATTGCAACTAAGTGACCAAATGAATATAAGGAGGCTGAAGATCTAAAGGGGAATGAGGATCTAAAAGAGTACAAAGATCTAAAAAACAATAAGGATATTTCACTTCGCTAAAGGATATTGAAAAATCTTATTAAAAGTAAAAAAAAAAAGGTGTATAATTGTTTTTATTTTATTTTTAGATACTATAGATGGAAGTTTGAAATAGACGATAATATTTAAAAAACCATATTAAGATTTTTTGTAAGTGAAAAAGATTAAAAATTTGAAAGTCTTCTAATTTATGTGTTTTTAAATAAGAAGTTTCAAATTCAAACATTAAACATAAAATAAGCTATCAATGGTCGAATTATTTATGGGATGCACAACAAAACACACGACAAGTGTTATGTAGTTTTTGTACCATATATCAACTAAAAGTATAATTTTATACCATGATTCAAGAGAAAAACATGTTTGAGAATCATTTGAATAAGTGCTTTTCACTCTAAGATCTAGAAGCAAAAAAAAAATTCTTTAAAATTTTCAAAGAAAACAACTTTCTTTTATTATGCATACGTAAAAAATTTTAAAATTCATAAATATATTAAGACAAATTATTGGAATAAATATATTTCTATCTATAATTTTATTCGAGATTAATGAAAACATTATTTAATTATGATAATGATAAATTTTTAAACTTCTAATTTTAAAAATCAAATATATGTAAAACAAGAAAATATGACCAATTAAATAAAAATATAGATAAACGATATGAAAAAATGAAATTAGCGAACAAATGATGGTAAATTATTGAAGTTTGAAACATAGTGAAAAAATTGATGTGAAGAAGCAAGGATATTTAGTTTTATTAAAGGTTGTGAGCAATCTCATTTAATATAATATAATAAAGTGTAAACTTTTTATTTCTCTACTTGTAGATACAATAGATTGAGAATCTGGAAAAGATAATTATATATTAAAGATCATACTTAGATTTTCAAGAAGCATAAAACAAAGTTTGAAAATTTAAAAGTGTCATAATTATCGAATTTCTAAATAACAAGTTTCAAATTTCTGTATTAAAAAAGAGTAAATAATCAATGGACACATGATCTATGAGTTGTATAACAAAATACAAAATAACTTATGTAATCTTTGTAGCCTATCTCAAATGGAAGTGTAATTTTACACACCATTCAAGAGAAAAACTTGCTAGAGAATTCAGAATTTTAATAAAATGATTTTAGTCCAAACAATTTGGAGATACGGCGTGTTTAAGACACACTAAGACTATGGGAGAAAATGTTGAGATTGTAATGCAAAATTGACATCTCAAAAAAACATTAGGTGCTAGATGCCAAAGAAATGACCGAAATTACAATGATCATGTTATATATGGAGACTAAAATACCATTTTTTAAATTGTTGGATGAGATAAATATCATGACAATAGCATATCAAAAAAATTCATTAAGAAATAACACTAAACACAGTAAAAACTTGGATCACGAAATCTTTAAAAATCAACTCAAAAATCTATATTGCAATATCTTTTGTTTTGCAGATGAAATACAATATAGTTGTTAGTTGGATATGTAGTATTTTAAGTTATCTTTTATTGTTGATTATAAGCAGTTGAGATCTAAAATTTATATAAGATTTGATTGCATAACTCTTACCCACAAAAAAATATCAACACTTAATTAAAAAAATAATAATAATAATTCGAATATGTAATATTAAACCGCGCATTTTTAGTAGAAGGGAAAAAAAACATTTGGAGTGAGAAGACACTAACAAAATTAAAAAGCGTGTTGACAAAAAAGGAGCTCATACACAACCGTAACGCGGACGTTAGTTGTTACCCAAAAACGAGCTGGTTCGTGAACAGACACGTGGCTACGAGTCAAGAGAGGTGAAAAAAGCGTAGGCGCCACGTGTTAAATTTAAGATGGTGACGTAAACCACGTGTAAGTTGGGCCGTAATGGGCCCAAAAAGGAAACTTGCTTTTCTAGTTCTGATGTCTTTTTCCGACATATATCTGATTATCATTGTCTTTTTTTTCGTTTGTTTACAACGTTCGAGAACTATATAGACATTCAATCAAATTCAGATAGATATATGCACAACACATTTTATATATTTTTATTTCTATTGAAATATATCAAATTTTGATCAAGTAGATTTGCAATGAAAAATGATAGAATGACGTGGATTCAGAGGCTAAATGTGTAATTGCGGTTAATGCGTGAAAAAGCTATCATTTTGGTTCAACGATTCACTTGTGGGTTAATATTAGAATGGGCTATATGTATTATATGGTAACTCTCGCTGCATTTAGATTAATGCAATCAATTTTTATTTTTTTTAAAAATGTTTTTGGATCAGTAGGGTGTCTATGTCTTCTAAAAAAATAAAAAAAATATGTCTTCTGAATTTGAAGACGTTTGAAATAATTTAAGCATGATGAAGAGACCTAAGAACATGATCCGACCTCCTCATACCTACTTTAAACGGATCTAAAAATATCAAGACAGAATTTCAAAAATATCATTTTCATGATATCATTTTTTAATAATATATTGTTTATTGTTTATTTTCAAAAATAACAATTTTATAATCATAAAATTATAAAGCTTTATAAAACACGTCTGTCAAAATTTATAAATATGTTATAAATTTTATAAACATTATGAAACTTTATAAAACGTTATAAATATCTTAAAATATTCTTTAAAAATTTATAAAACTTTATAAAACATCTTTTAAAAACCCTTATAGATTTAAGTTCTTATAAAAAAATTTAAGATGTTTATAAAAGTAAACAGTAAACAGAGGTATTTTAAAAATTTGGTATTATAAAAGTTATATTCCTTTAAAATAAATTGGCTTTATTAAAATTTAACGATGTTATTGATGAAGAGTTAAAATCAGGGGACCCATAATAACTCATAATTAAATGACCAATAGAAGTTTGAGTTGTAAAGTGGACCCCGATACTAAATAAACGGTTGGGATTTGCTTTCCGGTGATCACTTTATTGGTGGTGGAGTTAAACAAATATTTTCATATTTTTCTATAATCAAATTTTAATCATCTGTTTATAAATTTTTTAATCATATTTCCTCCTATATGAATTAATACGTACTTGGGAAAAACAAATCGATAATTAACAGTATTGAGTGAAGAAGTAATGGTTTTACATCTACTTTTCTCTTATTAATAGATAAATAAATGAAAAAAGTAAAGGTCAAAATCATTGAAATTAAAGAAGAAGAAGAAAAAAAACAGCTAGACTTTGTTTTTGTCTTACAATAGGTTTTGGAAGGTTCGCCACGTGTATTCTACGCTGCACCTATGACGATTGACGAGTCACAACCATATACTGACGCAATGATGACACAACCGAAAATGACAAATTATTGAATTGAGAATGAAATATACAAATATGCTTTTTTCTTAGGTTCCAAATGAAGAACATTTGAGTATTTGACATATCGATGAATCTCATACGGTCATACTTTCTCGAGTCGCCATTTAATTTAAGATAGTTTTTTTTTTTTTGGGTTAAATAAATTTTTCTTACTACTGTTAATTTTTTATAATTATAAATTATGTATTTTTAAATGTAAATGTATAATAACATATATGATCATTTGATTAGAACACACAATCTAGTAGTTCATGTTAATATTGTAATTATATCACCATCGAAATTTAAATCTGTATATTATACTATTGTTCACAAAGAAAAACTGAAAATAAATTTGATAATTAAAAACAGTTTGAGGCAAATCATATTTTATGTAGATAGAGGCCTAGAATGATAAATTTAAGTATGGGTGACAGATGTATATATAATATAAAAGTACAATATTACTATTCATAGTCGTCTCAAATTATTTTGAGATTTTATACAATTTTTTAATGAAATAATTTGAATGTTGTATGAATATAAGAGGCTCAATTATGTGCAATTCAACTTTTTTAAGAAACATTGAAACTTACGTCGAGTGCATACTTTATACATTCAATTAATTAGTGTCTTTACTAAATTCGATCCTCTTTTACTTCTTCCGACGTTGCAATGTAAACCAACGACATACCAATGTGAACCTACGGTTGAAATGACAAATCAAGTCACTTTTCTTCTCTCTTTTAGTCTTTGCATTATTATTATTATATTGAGAAAACAGCCTGTAGTAACCTAGTTTTTTTTTGGTTTTTGTTGGTTTTGCTGGATACTTTAGTTTGGCAAACCATAATATAATACAGAAAGAGAGCATTGTTTTGATTCAATAATGAAAAAATCATGTGTGCCGACCACTAACTATAAGCTCATTTTGTCAAAGTCCACATGTTATCAAATTGACAATGATAAGACAACATTATATGAACATATAATGTTATAAGTCATCTGCATATGTGTATCCACGTATCCCAAATTTATTTATTTATTTTTCATTATCATATTTTGCTTTTTACATGATCCGGCTACTAAAATGCGCTACCAAATTTGTAACATATAAGATTTGATTGGTAACACATAGTAGTATAAATTTTTTAATAGTACGAAAAAGCGGTACAAGTTGATAGTACAATTAGAAACAATACTAATAGTGATAGAAGCAGTATGAATAGTGATAAAAGATAGCAGTACTACATCTCGTAATGCTATTTCTTTACTATTTTACTGATGGTTACACAAGAAGTGGTACAAGTTGAATGCACTTTTTAACCGTTACCAATCATAGCCATAATCTAAAAAATTAATCCGTTCAAAACCATCATAAACCGTGTGACAAAAGTTTTAGTGACTTTGCTGCAAATGTAGTTACAAATGACTAATTGCGGTTTAAGTATTTAGTAACAATTTCTTGGCAATTTTATAAAAAAGTATGTAGACAATTCCATAAGTATGTATAATATATTGCAACATATAGATATATGTTTGGTCTCTCAAACATTAATTTTGATTGGACAAGCATATACTATATTCATAATAGCTACGAAGGATGTCAAAAAAAAGAAGCTGCTATATGAAGTTTGTAACCACTATACGATATTCAAGCAGTCTACCAAATAAAAATCATGTGACTTATATGGTGAAAGCATTATACAAGAACTACTTCTTTATAACGTTGATTATATGACCATGATTCCATGAACTTTAACTACAAGATATTTAACGGGGGAAAAAACTACAAGATCCTATATTCACGATTCCATTCAATTCTCTTACATATTCCACATGCTACGTGAGTTTTATTGAGTTTAAGTTTTCATATTTTTCAATTGGTTAATAGTATTTTTTTTTTTTTTTGAAATGAATGTTAATAGTATTAATCTACCGAATAAATAATATTATTTTCATGTGAACAACATTACTAATATTATATTGGATGTAACCATAAATAATTGAACATTGATCAAATTATATACAC
The DNA here is from genome assembly GCA_900406555.1 of Pseudoturritis turrita. Taxonomy (NCBI): domain Eukaryota; kingdom Viridiplantae; phylum Streptophyta; class Magnoliopsida; order Brassicales; family Brassicaceae; genus Pseudoturritis; species Pseudoturritis turrita. The sequence continues at coordinate 175,468 of OVBL01000462.1, read as the reverse complement.
ATGTACAATATGCCAGCTAACAATAGAGGAAGCATCTATAATTATACGTTAAAGAAATGGGAAAGAGTGATGTGCACTAATAGATTCTAACAGGAATAAGTCGTGTATCTTATTTATATATGACCAGTTGGCCAAACCATGTATATTATTATAAAATGCATGAGTATAATTTGATAATTTCAAAACTGTTGATATCTCTCTATCACTTTATATATATAACATCCAATTAATTAACTTCCTTGTTTTTTATAGGGATTACTTAGTTGGTCGACACCGACGTTATTAGTCAAATCTTTATGTATTTTCCAGAAATAATTGTTGGAGACTTGCCCAAATTTTTAGCATTTGGAAGTTGGAACCATGTAAACGTCAAAAATATCAAATAATCACACACTGTTTCAATGATCAATTCTTATTTCTTAAGATTAAAAAACAAACCTTGAAAAAGAAAAATTAAAAAAAACAAACCTAACTCTAGTAATTCCTATTTGTACGACACGTTTTTTTTTTTTTTGGGTCTGTCATTTGTTTCTTTTTCATTGCAAAATATCAAAAGACCCATTACAAACCATGACCAAAAACATATACCGAGATACCTATAAACATCACATGCTTGCCACCCAAGGAAGACAAAACATTAAAAAAATGGCTAAGAGAACAAGAGCAAACAAATGCCTAACCAGAGGACAAGGCTTTCTCATTTAAAAACAAATCTTTAAGCCAAATGGAATGACATAAAGCGACATACGACTGAGATTGGTGATCCTTTGTCATGCTTTGTGCAATGAGAAAAGTTTCTCTATTGGCACTTCTTGCAATGTTGTCCAATTTCCAATCCGCAAAGTGCCTTAAAAATTCCAAAATTGCATTTCATTCATACCCAAAAGAAGGCCAAGCAATCGGTTGTTGCACCAACCAAAACAATATTTTCCACATCAAAAATTACTCTATTAAACCCATGGAAATGAATGCTCTCCATAGCCCACTTCATACAAATAAGTTTTGCTTTCCATGCAGTAGCATCTATAGCAAAGGGCCTGCGACTATGGAATAACACTGTGGCTTCAGAATCCCTAAGGACCCATGCTCCACCAACTTTTTTTTATCTCCTATCCCAAGATACTCATATGTTACACTTGACCCATGACTAAGGAGGCCTTTTCCAACCTAATACCAACTCTTCAGACATCACAGGTTGGTTAAAATCACCTTGTCTTTCAAAACTTTTGGCAGAGAATCACAAGAAAACTGCTTCTTGAATTTTGTCTCTGGTTGCATTAGCTAAGTACAATGTGCCCTCAAACAAAAACTTGTTCCTGTTTTTCCATATAAACCATAATATACACGAAAAAGACCTTATAATCTCCAAAGGAATATCAAATATTTTAAGGCCCAGAAGCAGGTATTGGAAGTTCACAAAAGCAGAAGACTGGTGGAGAGCATCAATTGGTTGAGGATAGTTTATCATGGCCCAAACCTGTCTCGCGAGAGTACATGAGAAAAGCACATGGTTAACCGTTTCACCCTCCAAACCACAAACTTGACATCTGGAATCAATACTCATACCCCTGGCTATAATCCTATCTGCTACTGGTATGGCTTCACAAAGGCTTTTCCATAAGAAAACTTTAATTTCTGGAGCAGTTTAAAGAGACCATACTTGTTCCTTTAAACCATTCAGTGGATGTAACATTTCAGCTTGAAAGATTAGGTCCTGTTTGGTGTCTTTGAAAGACAACCAATACCCTGATTTTACAAAATACTCACCACTCTTGTTGAATCTCCAAACCCAAAAATCTTGCATGGATACAATAGGTCTGTTCCTCAAAATGATCGCAGCTTCCCGTGCATAAAATAACTCATTGATCTTTTCATAACTCCAATTTTTGGTTTGAGGATCAATCAGACCAGCCACCATCATATCAATGTTGATGAATTGGTTCTTTATCAAAGGTGGTTTCATTCCCCCATGTCAATCCACGGATCAGACCATACTATGATGGTTTTACCATTTCTCACTCTTTTGACTAGGCCTTTGAATAACAGAGAGCGTCCATGGATGATGATTTTCCAAGCAAATGAAGGTCTCACACCAACCACTGCATCCTTAAAATCCTTCTGATCATAATACCGGCTCTTCAAAACTCTTGAAAACAGGAATGTTTGGGTTTTGGAGTAATCTCCAAGCTTGTTTTGCTAGTAAAGCTTGGTTGAAACATTCAAGATCACGGAACCCCAGACTACCTTGGCTCTTTGCTAGACATAACTTCTCCCAACTGATCCAATGGATCTTTTTCTTTTTCTCCAACGAATTCCACCAGAAATCTGAAATGGCACTTGTCAACTTTGTGATTGTTGTTTTTGGGAATTTAAAACAAGACATGGCGTAAATAGGCATAACCATTGCTACTAACTTAATTAGAATCTCCTTGCCACCCTGAGAAAGTATTCTTGCAAACCAACCAGATAATCTAGATTTTAGCCTATCCTGAATGTAGTTTAACATATCAACTTTAGAACCACTAAAATATTCAGGTAAACCTAGATAGGTCCCTGCCCCACCCTCATTCTGTATTCCCAAGATCTCTTTAACACTCTCACAAGCTTCCACATCAACATTTGACCCAAAAGTGATCGATGACTTACAGAGGTTTATGGTCTAACCCGTAGCATCTCCATAAATCTTCAAAATGAGCTTTAGAGTGTGAGCTTGGAAATCATCAGCTCTGCAGATGAACAAACTATCATCTGCAAAGAGCAAATGATGAATAAAAGGTCTAGATTCTGAGAATTGAATACCTGTCAACAAACCAGCTTGTTCTGCTCTATTGAGGAGATGAGATAACCATTCAGTACATAACACAAATAGAGACGGAGAAAGGGGGTCTCCTTGTCTCAACCCTCTCTAAGGAGAAATCAAGTCAAAATGCTAATCATTAATAAGGATAGAGTAAGTAACTGAAGTAATGCATCTCATTACCCAACTAATCCATTTTTTGTGAAAGCCTAAAGCTCCAAGAAGAGCCTCCACAAATTTCCATTCAACTCAGTCGTAAGCTTTTGACATATCATATTTGACTGCCATAAACTTCTCTGATAAGGTCTGATGAGTTCTAAGACTATGTACCACTTCATGCGCAATAATGATATTGTCTTGAATGAGTCTCTCTGGTACAAAAGCTGACTGGTTAGGAGAAACAATGTCAGGTAGAATACTTTGTAACCTTTTCACCATTATCTTGGATACACCTTGTAAAGTATTGAACACAGGCTTACGGGTCTTAAATCTGACATCTTAGTAGCATTAACAGTCTTTGGCAATAGGCAGATGTGAGTGTAATTCCATTCCACTGGAAAATAACTTGATTTGAATAATTCCATAACTTCTCTTGTGACTTGATTGCCAATAGTACTCCAATACTTTTGAAAAAACAATCCAGACATACCATCTGGGCCTGGTGCACTTGAAGGCTTTATGGCAAACACATCTTCTTTTACTTCTTCTGCTGAAACTTTCCTTGTGAAATTCTCATTCATCCTCTCTGTGACACGAGGAACAAAACCATAGAAGATTTGAACAGATCAGAAAAGTAGGACGCTGCCACATCTCCTTTTGAAGCTTCTCATTTCTGAAAATTCCCATTAACATCTTGAAGTTTCTCCAGCTTCTTCTTTTTTCTAGTTGATTTTACTGAAGCATGGAAAACTTAGTGTTCCTATCTCCTTCATCAAGCCACCTATCACTGCTTTTTTTACTCCAATAAGCTTCTTCCTCTCTGTAACCCACTATCAACTGATTTTTAAGCAACCTAACCTGTGACAACCTAGGCCACTCTGAAGATTCTTCATCTTCTAACTCCTTTTTTAGATTGGTAATCCTTTCCAAAGAGTTAGTCACACTAGCTTTCTTCCATTTACTCAATGCTTTCCTACAGTTTTTCAACCTTCAAAAGCATATTGTCTTGAGTGGGAATACTTCCAAGCTAGATCAGTAGTCTCTTTTACCCTAGGCTTGTTAAGAAACCTCTTGTCAAAACAAAACCGACCTATGTATTCCTCGTTTGAAGCTAATAATCTGACAAAAACATGTCTATGATCCGACCCTCTTTTTGCCAAAACATCTGATTAGCCACTGGGAACAGCTTACACCATGCCTTGTTTCCAAAAACATCTATCCAATCTGCATTATATCCACTTATTGTGTCTCCAACCTCCCCATGTGAAATTGTTCCCAGAACTAGGTAATTCACCAATTCAGATGCCTTCAACATATCAGAGAAAGGAACAAAAGATGCATCACTTCTTCTAGGCCCTCCTTTCTTCTCACCATTATGCAAAATTTCATTAAAGTCACCTAACATACACCAAGGTTCCATTATGTGAATGCCAATCCTAGAGATTCTTTCCCACACCATTGGTATGAACTCCTTTACCGGATGGCCATAAACATAGGAAACAAAAAACACATGCTCTCCAAACTGTACCTGAAGATTAATCAGATGTTTATCTGCATACTTAACTTCAATATCTACATTACTTTTCCAAAAAACTGCTAATCCACCGCTAAAACCAACCGGATTGACTGTAAAAACTCGTTCATAGCCCAACCATTCCTGAAGATCAACCAAAATATTACGCTTATGTTTAGTTTCCATAATAAACAAAACCTCAGGGAAATATTTTTTTCTGATTTCCCTGAGCCTGTGAATTGTCAATTCTTCGAACTATCCGAGTCCTTGATAATTCCAGCACAATATGCTCATTAGATATTGGACAGTCCCTTCTTTGGGACCATCTCTGGCTTTAGGCTTCTAGCACCATTAGGACCATCCTTTATCACACCCTCAGTCTTTCTTTTTACTCCAGAACCAAATTCTGCTCCCATCTTCTTTTCCACCTCAGATATCTCCAAATTGCTATCTCACACTTTCAATTTTCTTCTGCTCTTAGTTGGTCTTTTCCTAGGCTTTATCCCTTTTCCTTTGGTCCCGGAAGAGCTAGTTTCATAGAAACCTACTCTCTGAACCATTGAATCAACAGAAAGGGAGTGATTTCACTGACAAAACCAGCTTCAACACTAGCAGTTTGGGAAACCTCTGATTTCCACCTCATTGCATTTCCAGATCTTATTATCTTAGAAAGAATTTTAGAATCAGGACCAGTCTTCATTCCCAATTGAGATGATGACACAGCTAAGTCATACTAAAAAATAAGTCCCTTCCCTTTGTTTATATCAAGAGATATTATTGGAGCCGGTTCCAATCTTAACATAGACTTTTGAGCCTTTGGATCCCTCTCAACCTCACTCACCGTACTCTTAACTCTCTCTACTCTGATCAATTTATCATATCCATTCTCCACTAATAGGTATTGCCTAATACCTTTTAGAACATCTTCAGCTATCCTGGGTCTACCCGTCAAAGGGTCCAAACCCACTTGATCTTCAGTTAGTACACCAAACAAATGATCTGATTCAGAAATGAACTTCAAAGGAGATAGCAGTTTCTGAACTTTATTTCTAGCCCTTTTATCAGCAGCCACCTCCTATCTTTTTTTCATCAACAAGACATGAGTCTTTTTCATGAGTGAGCCTTTGGCATTTAAAGCATCTTTTTTGAACCCTCTCATAGTCATAAAAGACAGCAGTCGATTCACCAGAAGGAAGGTTAAAAGATTTTGATCTCTTTAACGGTTTAGACACATCAAACTTAACCGTCACTCTCACAAAATCTTGACTTTGAGCTTTAGCAGGGTCAAAAGCAACATCAGTCACCTGACCAACAAAATCTCCTAGCCAAGAAATTGCAGGAATCGTACGATGATTCACTGGAATACTCCTTATCCGTACCCACAACGAGAATGAATTGCAGGTAGTCTGGAAGAGGAAATTCCACCCACCTCTCCAAAGCCAGCGTCCATTCATTGTAAGTATGAACGCCTTTCTCTAAAATTTCTATCAGATCATGCTCATACTGAAAGAAAAACTGAAATCTCTCCTTTGAAAGAGCTATACTCCTGACTCTTTCATTCTTCTGCCATTTACGAGGTAAATCGAGTATAAGACTCGACATCTTGACTTCATATGGGTTGAGAACCCTTCCAATCAAGCTATTGATGTTATCCACTGTCGAAGAGAACTCCGGTAGATTAGGTATCATAGCTGTGACTTCGTCTTCTTCCACATTCATGTTAGCCATAGCTTTATCCATGGCTCCGTCATAACTAGTCTTAACTCACAAAACTGTTTTCCACACCTAAACACTGAAAAAGAACCCATCGATACTCTGATTCTCTAAGATCGAAAACCCAGCCACCGTAAAATAAGAACAAACCCTAAAACTAGTTTGATTTTCATGAGAACTCAATAAAATCTCACTTAATCACTTAGATTGTCTGTAAATCCCTAAAACGCGTTTTTTTCCCCTTAGCTCATTTTCAAACAAGAGCAAACACTTTTATCGAAAGAGAGAGTCTTAAGCCTAATATAGGGAAAACTAGTTGTATTTTGTTTTTATTTTTACGACATGTTTAAGATGAATAATTCAAATCGACTTGAAACTATGATTTTTTATTTTACACGTTTAAGATACTCTTTCTATTTTTATTAATTTATAATTTTTTCTCTTTGCCTCTCTATCATTGTCTAAACAAATTGGACACGAAAAGGTCGACACGAGTCTATAAGTTGTAGGCCTCTGGGCCGGATAATGTTTCTTTAGGCTCTCAGCCATGCAATTTATGGGCCCTTTCATACGCAATCTGGTTTAACATTATTGAAATGGAAGATAAACCAATCAATCTGCAAACCAAACCGAGAAAGCTAATCCAAACAAACCGTAACTAAAGCCAATGCAAACCGAGAAGCTAAATAAACCGATGTAAACCTAACATTTCTTTAAAAGGCCTTTCAAACTAAATTAAAAAACGAATTCAAACCGAAACTAAAATTGTATCAAACCAAACCGGACTGAAATTTCTAGTTTTTATTCACTTTCTATATCTACAAAAAAAAAAAAAACCCTAATAGCAACGTTAAATTCAATTACATGAATAATAATTTCAATTTTAGGCGATTAAGAAATGGGAGGTTGGATTTAATAATCTAAAAAAATTATATAATTTGAAAACTAACCCATGTTTTCAAGTTTTTGAAAACTAATTTTTTTAAAGTAATAATACAATAATTTTTTCATAAATTTTGAAAATTTATAATTACAAAAAATATATTTTGAATAGATTGAATAAATTGTCGACCACTGCTAGTCCAAATGATCTCCAAACTAACAGCAATTGTATCACTCTTGTTGTTGTTGGTTCAAGTAGCTGAAAAGGATTAAAATACAGTAGAATCAAAAAATTAATTTTCAATCGTGCATTTGAAAGACATTTTAGAGCAATCTATAATAGTGTTATACCTCAAATTGAGGTAGTAATATATAAACTTTTCCATCAACAAGTATTACATCAGTTGTTGCCCGTAGAATAAGATTTGATGTACTTGCCAGAATCACCAGTGATTCATGTCTCTTATGATTGTTCGTAAGTTCCACCATCACACATTAACTATATGTTGGTTAATTTTTCACATTTCTGACATTTTTCATTATTTTGACGATCTAAGGCTGCAACTCTCTCTCTTATCCCATAAATAACATAAGACAATTTCTTATATTAGAACCTAAAAGTAAATCCTTCAATCAATTATTATTGTGTAAAGGGAATAATGCAAAAAAAACTCCAAGTTACAAAAAAATGCAAGATCAACCTCAAAGTAAAATAAATGCAAAAAACTCTCTATCATATTAAAAACCAGCAACGTGAACCTCGGAGTAAACAGTGTTTATTTTTTTGACGGAATTAAAAGCAGAGTCGTTTTATCTAAATAAAAACGACATGACAAAAAAATGTAATGTCGTTTTGCTCTGTGAAAACGGCAAATGTTTTCATTGCATTATCAAACTCAACACATCATAAATTCCATATGGGTATATTAAAATGAAGACCAAACGACAAGTAAGATCATTAAAAATCATCTTTTACGGTATTACACTCTAGAAAGAAACACACACCAACACGATCTCATACTATTTGCAGTTCAAATGTAACAACTTATAATTGAGAAAACAATGTATCCCAAACTTTGAGATCATTACATTGCAATTTAAAGAAAACAATGTATCCCAAACGTTGGGATCCAAATGACCAGTTGTTTCCGGTGGCTTGGGCCATAGTGGATTATGAGAATAAGGATAATTGGATGTGGTTCTTTGAACACTTGGTCGAGGATTTAGAGCTAGGAACAGGCAATGGATACACTTTAGTTAGTGACCAGCAAAAGGGATCATTAGTTTCCTCTAAATTGCAATGTAATGATCTCAACGTTTGGGATACATTGTTTTCTCAATTATAAGTTGTTACATTTGAACTGCAAATAGTATGAGATCGTGTTGGTGTATGTTTCTTTCTAGAGTGTAATACCGTAAAAGATGATGATTTTTAATGATCTTACTTGTCGTTTGGTCTTCATTTTAATATACCCATATGGAATTTATGATGTGTTGAGTTTGATAATGCAATGAAAATATTTGCCGTTTTCACAGAGCAAAACGACATTATATTTTTTTGTCATGTCGTTTTTATTTAGATAAAACGACTGTGCTTTTAATTCCGTCAAAAAAATAAACACTGTTTACTCCGAGGTTCACGTTGCTGGTTTTTAATATGATAGAGAGTTTTTTTGCATTTATTTTACTTTGAGGTTGATCTTGCATATTTTTGTAACTTGGAGGTTTTTTTTGCATTATTCCCTTGTGTAAAATATAAGAATTTCAGTAGGCCAAAAAACTCTCAGCTTACTTTCCTATAATCAATTATTTATGGGAAACTGAATCAAGTGAACTAAACATTATATAACGTGAACACAAACCATACATTTAATGGAGTTCACCAATTTTAATATTTTTTCATGTGTGATTTTTTATGATTTTATATTTTACGTGTAATCTATATTTATTTCTCAATTGATCATGTGGAATGATATCTTTTTTAATCTTGTAAATTATTTTATAATAGAAGTAATTACCCAATGATAATACAATTTGACTTTAAATTTTTTTACAGATTTGATTTATTTAAGATATTTGATAATTTTAAAATACAAAAAGTTAGTTTTCAAAATTTTGAAAACATGGATTAGTTTTTAAAATACACAAAAATTTTGTAATATTTTTATAAATTTTCTCTTAAGAAATTGAGATTATCAAAACGTCATTTCAATCGAACATTAGAATTGTAATTTTTGTTGAAAACAAGTGAAAAGTGAACAAAACAATATTCCTTAAACCGAATGATAACCGGTTTTTGAGCGTCTAGCATATACAATCTGTATCATAACAGATCAAATCCATATAGAAATTTACATTTTTGTAAAAGAAAGTCTTCATTTTTTTCTACAATTAATCAATCATCTTGCCGACTAAATCCCAAAGAAAACTCTAATTTGAGTAATGCAGGAGATTTGTCCCATGGATCTATTGAATTTTTTTCTAAACATATATATAATTAGGTTAGATTAGGATTCGTGTGATATGTGAATTTTAAATAATAATTTTATTTATATACGATAAAAAGTAAGATAAAATATCTATTATTGGTAAACCGCATACTTGTTTTGAATTTTGATTAGTAACTTTATTTTAAAATCGGATTTCAACTCCATGCACTTCATTTTGCAATATAATCCAACTATTTTTTCCATCATATTAAAATTGGATACGCACTTAATATCAATCAATAAGACCCAAATATTTAATATAAAAAAATATATGAAAATTATCAATATTAAAAATAATTAAAAATTTAATAAAGAGATTTAATTTAAAAAAAAATATTTGAAATTTTATTTGTGAATTAGTTTTTTGACACATGTCGTAATAATGTCACACTACTTTTATAAATTAGAAATAATGTCTTATTTTTCCTTTTTTCCATGTCTTTTTGACTTACTATTTTCTTTTAATTATCCAATAATAAGTCATATTTTTCATTTTTTGATTTATTATTTCTTTTTAGTTATGACAATTTGATTTAAAAAATAAATAAATAATGTAAAGATGAATATATATTAATATTATTAATTAGTATATTAACACATATCACAATCTAAATTAACAATGACACGTGCCGCGATATGGTGAATTATAATTTTGCATACGTGTCGCGCTAACGTTGAGCTCATCTAAATTTATATAATAAAATATAAAATTATAAATTTGTTCCTTTTAATAGACTCGTTAGTCCTAACAGAATAACACCGATTTTTAATTTTTAAATATTTTTTATGCATTTTTATAATTTTGAAAAAAAATAAAATTCATTCAATATTTATTACTCATAAACTACAAAATCAAGATGATTTCATGTGACACCCGCCCCTCCGAGTAAAACGGAGACGACATGTCTAAGGGCATTAACTTTAAAAATACAAGAAAACACTTGATAGTTCAATGCCACTTAAATCCCAAGGATCGTTTTACAAATTATTTTACAAAATATAAACTTAAACTGTTAACGTAAACTTCAAAACGACAACGTCTTTTAAATAAATAAACCAGCGTTTTCCCAAAACCATCACCAAGCCAATGACTACTCCTGCACGTCCTCGGGCTTACCTGAAAAGAGAGGGGTGAGTAATTGGGAATTACTCAGTGAGTGTGGGCCCTAGGGACCCACGATATACCTTCTCAGATATTCAAACCCACAACAGACGAAAGTCCAAAGCTAATACACGCAGCAAACACGTCCGAAGACACTCACAGATCAAGAAATGACTTCCTAGACCCAACTGGTGGCATATAGCGGCACACACGCTGTCCGTCCTCCTGACGCTTACAGGCTCGTCAAGCCACCGACGAGGGAACTACGGGGATCCAGCTTCCATATTCCCAACACACACATAACGTAAAGGGATTCCACCTTCCTTACTTATGTCTCAAACATGCAACCCTGCCTCAAGCCTACAGCTTAACCCAACCCGCACAAATAATTTCCCCACACAATGCAAACACCCGCAAACACTATTCATAAATCATTCAACGTTTTCCATTTAACAATTCTATATTCTAGGTTCGTCAAACATCAACTATTCTACAACGAGTTTATAATATATAAATAATTATAATTGCGCATATTTATCCATATTCAATCAACAATCAAATACGTGTATTCATATAGATACCGCGTAGGTATACGCATATTAACCGAAGACTACTCAGTATGAAATAGATTTAAATATAAGAAGAAGTAGATCACGACCAGTCCTCACCTTAGTCACTACGCGTCCCTTTGGTGTAGATTACGGAGGTTAGGGCGACGAATGGCAACAGATTCAAGAAGACGACGTGACGGAGTAGCTTCCCGACGACTCCGACGGCTTCCCAACGGTGGTTTTCCGGCGATGGTCAACGGCTTAGCAAAAGTCAACGGTCCGGTCAAAGTCAACTGTTCGGTCAAAGTCAATGACTCGGTCAACGGCTCGGTCGCGGTCAACGGCTCGGTCAACGACACGGTCAACGGCTTGGTCGTGGTCAACGGCTCGGTCAACAGCTCGGTCAACGGCTTGGTCAACGGCTCGGTCAACAGCTTGACGGCTTCGGCGGCGGCTCCGGTGGTGGCTCTTCCTTTCTCTCTCTCTCTCTTCTTCTCTCTCTCTTTCTCTGTTCTTCTTGGTGTGAGATTTGAAGAGTTCCAACACTTCCTTTTATAGAGAAGAGAGGGTGAGTGAGGGGGTATAGTGGGCTTAATAATGGTGTGTGAGTGGGAGTTGGGTTTATTAGGTAAGTTGGGGGAAAAGGTAAGTGGAGAGGGTTGGGGGATGTTACAATTCTCCCCCACTAAACGAAAATTCGCCCCCGAATTCGAATCAACATCATGCGGTTCTCTAGCACCCCTAGAAAGCTCCGGGTAGTCTGTCCTCAATTCAAGCTCATGCTCCCAAGTTTCTTCCTGAATTCCATCCCTTTCCCAGCAAACACGAACCATCCTGGTTCTTTTTCCTTGGTTCTCCAACTCATGACATTCTAAGATTTTAACCGGTTTACCCATAACGGTCAGGTTTTGGCCCATGTCCACTGGCGGCTGAGCTAAGATCAACTCTGGTTCTCGAACCACCTTCCGCAAAGCTGACACATGAAATACATTATGAAAGTCTGATAACTCTTGTGGTAAGTCCAACTGATAGGCTACTGCTCCTATCCTCTCGATGATCTTATACGGTCCCATGAACCTTGGCCTTAACTTTTTCAACTTGCGGTTTTTATCGGTTCCTCTGAACGTCCTCATCTTTAAATATACATCATCCCCAACTGCGAACTCTAAATTCTTCCTGCGCTGGTCTGCATAACTTTTCTGACGATCGTGCGCCTCTTTTAGTCGGTCCTTGAGTAATTCTACTTGCTCCACTGTTTCTTGAATCATCTCATGCTCTAAGTCTCGCCTCTCCCCCACTTCGGTCCAACACAACGGGGTTCGACACGGTCTCCCATACAGAGCCTCGTATGGGGCCATTCCAATACTGGAGTGATAGCTGTTGTTATAAGCAAATTCGACCAACGGTAGATATTTCCCCCATTTTCCTTTCCAGTCTAACACACATGCTCTCAACATATCCTCAAGTGTCTGGATCGTCCGTTCAGACTGTCCGTCGGTCTGTGGATGGTAAGCCGTACTGAGGTGCACCTTTGTACCCAATGCTTCCTGGAAGGCTTTCCAGAAAATCGAGGTGAATTTCGGGTCACGATCCGATACAATGCTCACTGGCACTCCGTGTAATCGCACCACTTCATCCAAGTACTTCTGGGCCAACTGCCTTGCTCCATCTGTTTTCTTGATGGCAAGGAAATGTGCCGATTTGGTGAGTCGATCCACGATCACCCAAATTGCATCACTATTCCCGATCGTTCTTGGCAGCCCGGTAACAAAATCCATGGTTACCATATCCCATTTCCATTCTGGTAAGGGTAAGTTCTGTAACAACCCGCTTGGCACTCTGTGTTCTGCTTTTACCATCTGGCATGTCTGGCACTGAGAAACCCAAATGGCGATGTCTCGCTTCATCCCGCCCTAGTGGTAGTAGCGCTTCAGATCCCGATACATTTTCGTACTTCCCGGATGAATAGAAAATTTTGAGGTATGAGCCTTACGCAATATCTCATCCTTCATATTTTTGTTGTTTGGTACACACACCCTGTTCATGAACAAGAAAGTCCCATTTTCGGCTATGTGGTATCCGTCTGCTCCATCGTTAATCAACTTCCGTAAGGCATCGTCCTGTTCCTGCATCTCACGTATCTTCCACAGTAAATCTGCCTGGCGTAGGGCTTCCAGCCCAATAGTCCCTTCGTCAATAGATGTTGCACACAATCGCAAACTAGCCAAAGTTGCAACGAGCTCTTGTACTTCCTTTATCCCCGAGACATCCATCTTCTGCCTACTAAGGGCGTCTGCTACTTGATTAGCTTTTCCCGGGTGGTAGGTTATGTCTAGGTCGTAGTCTGCCAACAACTCCATCCATCTGCGCTGTCTCAGGTTCAAGTCTCCTTGAGTGAAGATATACTTCAAACTCTTGTGGTCCGTAAATACTTGTACCCTTTCTCCGTACAAGTAGGAACGCCATATTTTTAGAGCGAAAACCACTGCAGCTAGTTCCAAATCATGTGTCGGATAATTAGCTTCATGCGTCCTCAGTTGCCTCGATGCATAGGCAATCACTTGCCCCTCTTGCATAAGCACACATCCTAACCCTGTCCCAGATGCATCCGTATATACTACATACTGTACTTCCGGCTTTGGTAGTACCAGGACAAGAGTCTGTGTCAGGTGCCTTTTTAGATTCTTCTAAACTCTTCATACATGCTTCTGACCAAACGAACTTAACATCCTTCCCGGTCAGTTTTGTCATTGGCTTGGCCATACTAGCAAATCCCTTTACGAACTTCCGGTAATAACCTGCCAATCCTAGGAAACTACGAACCTCAGCAGCATTCCTAGGCGTTGGCCAATTAGTGATGGCTGTGATCTTTTCCGGGTCAACAGCTACACCGGCTTCTGATACTACATGACCCAAAAATCCAATCTGCCTTTGCCAGAAACTGCATTTGCTTAACTTTGCATACAGTCGCTGCTCCCGTAATTTCTGCAACACTATTCACAGATGTTGGTCATGCTCCTTTTTATTTTTCGAGTAGATCAAGATGTCGTCGATGAACACGATCACACAATTATCCAAGTATTCCCGGAACACGTTGTTCATCATCTTCATGAAAGCTGCTGGTGCATTGGTTAGCCCAAAAGGTAACACAACGAACTCGTAATGACCGTAACGCGTTCGAAAGGCCGTCTTCCTCACATCTTTCTCTTCTATTGGAATTTGGTGGTAACCCGAGGCCAAATCTATCTTTGAAAACCACGATGCTCCATGTAGTTGGTCTAACAACTCATCGATCCTTGGTAATGGGTACCTATTCTTTATCGTTACCTTGTTCAACCCGCGATAGTCGATACAGAGTCTAAATCTCCCATCCTTTTTCTTAACGAACAGTACTGGTGCTCCCCACGGTGAACTGCTCGGTCGAATAAACCCTTTATCGATTAGATCCTCTAGTTGCTTTTTCAACTCGGCCATCTCTGCTGGTGCCAATCGATATGGCGCTTTCGAGATAGGTGATGTTCCAGGTTCTAGCTCGATGGTGAATGCCCCTTCCCGTGATGGGGGTGGGCCCTTTAACGGCTCGAACACATCTGCATACTCTGCTACGGCTGGCACGGTACTTAGCTCTGGTGCCGAGTCTTTCTCACTCATGGAAATGGTGGCGAGGTATGCTTTGTTTCCTTTCTTCAATAGCTTTCCCGCTTGCAGCATCGAGATAATGGAAATCCCAGCATGTTTCTTGATCCCTTGAAAAACCAGTTTTCCTTCCCTCCTCGGAATATGAACACGTGCCCGCAGACAATCCAGCACCGCTCGATACTTAGTCAACCAGTCCATCCCCAGAATCACCTCGTAGTGGTTCAGCTCCGTTTTTATGAGATCCCCGTGTAATTCGATGCCTTCGATTACAATAGGTACGCCTTCGAAAACCCATGTGGACTTCACTACTTCCTTTCCGGCCGTTTCGATCTCCTTTGTCCTTTTAACAAACACGCTCACTACGGTCCAACACTTAGTTAGCGCCGGGCATACAAAGCTATGCGAAGCTCCTGTATCAAATAATGTATGGGCTGCTACTCCTCCGACCAAAACCGATCCTATATAGTTGGTACTATGGCTAAGCATGCTTTTCTAATTCACACAAGACTCACAATGAATGAAGAACGAGAGCTTGAAAGAGATACATACCAGCTATTGGTTCCTCTCCACCATGCTCCCCTGTGGTGAAGACTCGAGGTCTGACCGCTTGCCTCTCTGGTGGCGGTGGCAACTGCAGCTGCCCGCGGCCCCGTTCTCCAGGCTGCTGCCCCACGAGCGGAACCATGCACTCTCTTGCAATGTGTCCAATCTGACCACATCTAAAACATGAGCTCTTTAGTGGCTGAACCACCCTAGGTAGGTCCACTCTTTGTGGCTGAACTGCAGTGCAATCCCTCTTGACATGCCCAGGCTACTGACACCTGTAACAAATGATATTTTTAGAAATCGTTCCCGATGCTGAGTTTGCAGTGTCCCAATTCCTCTTATGAGTCTCTGCTCCTTTTCCAGCCTTGGACTGAGCATTTTTAGCCAACTTAGACTCTTCCTGAAGCCCAATTTCCAGCACAGCCGCGGTTTCCACCAAATCCACCATACTAGTGTACTTCCTTACAGCACATCAATTTCTGAGTTCAATCTTGAGTCCCTTCTGGAACCTACGGATCAATTCTTGCTCATCCATACGTCTGGTTGTGAACCTCCTCAGACGATTGAACTCCTCTTTGTACTCTCTTACGGTTCGGTTGTCCTGACGAAGATCCTCAAAAGCACTCTCCATCCGATCCATGGCCTCTGGTGGAAAGTACTCTCGGGAAAACTCGTCCCTGAAGTCAGTCCATGTTAACTCATAATGTCCTTGCGTTGCTTTAATCACGCCTTCCCACCAGATCAAGGCGTCGTCCTTCAGGTAGTGCACCGCCAGGTCCTTGCGGTATTCCTGTGGACACCTGATTGCATCAAGGTTCCTCTCCAACTTCTTCTTCCAGTTATCTGCAGCTACAACACTAGCCTTTCCGCCAAAGAGCTCCATTTGCATATCCCTCATGTGCCTCATCATCTCCCAGTACGACGGTCCTTGAACTTTTACAACCGGTGGTGGAGGTGGAGGTTGATATTGTGCTTCTCCGTTCTGATTGTTCACTGGTGTAGCCTGACGATGCACATCCTCTCCCTCTGACTCGTTACGCATCTGATTCCCAAAACGGTCGCGGTATCTCTGCAATTCCTCTATCATGTCTGCAAGTATGGCAGCTGGGTTAGCTCCTTGGGTCGTCCCTTCTGGATCCGAACCCACTGGCCCATGCTCAGTGTTGTTCCCATTGATACGTCCTGTTGAAGCAGACTGGTTTTCTGTCCTAACTTCAGGCTCCACAGCCGCAGTAGTTCTAGTAACACATGCTCGAACAACACGCGCTCTCTTTGGCGGCATCTGAACACATAAATCAAGCCGTCATTCTCTGTACAAAAATTGAGTTACTGATACCAAAAGAAGACAGAAGTGAAGTCAAGCTAGGTGATGCTCTACACTTTTCTTTCAAAATCCCCCCGTTTCCCAAATGTATATATAATAGTTGAAAGATTTTTATAAATTAGTAACTTTAAAACTTTGGTTTTAAAAACACTTTTTCTGTCACAAACTGCTTCCCGGGTCAGAACCGGTTTGGCAACCCTTGGCTCTAATACCAATTGTGACACCCGCCCCTCCGAGTAAAACGGAGACGGCATGTCCAAGGGCATTAACTTTAAAAATACAAGAAAACACTTGATAATTCAATGCCACTTAAATCCCAAGGATCGTTTTACAAATTATTTTACAAAATATAAACTTAAACTGTTAACATAAACTTCAAAACGACAACGTCTTTTAAATAAATAAACCAGCGTTTTCCCAAAACCATCACCAAGCCAATGACTACTCCTGCACGTCCTCGGGCTCACCTGAAAAAGAGAAGGGTGAGTAATTGGGAATTACTCAGTGAGTGTGGGCCCTAGGGACCCACAATATACCTTCTCATATATTCAAACCCACAACAGACGAAAGTCCAAAGCTAATACACGCAGCAAACACGTCCGAAGATACTCACAGATCAAGAAATGACTTCCTAGACCCAACTGGTGGCATATAGCGGCACACACGCTGTCCGTCCTCCTGACGCTTACAGGCTCGTCAAGCCACCGACGAGGGAACTACGGGGATCCAACTTCCATATTCCCAACACACACACATAACGTAAAGGGATTCCACCTTCCTTACTTATGTCTCAAACATGCAACCCTGCCTCAAGCCTACAGCTTAACCCAACCCGCACAAATAATTTCTCCACACAATGCAAACACCCGCAAACACTATTCATAAATCATTCAATGTTTTCCATTTAACAATTCTATATTCTAGGTTCGTCAAACATCAACTATTCTACAACAAGTTTATAATATATAAATAATTATAATTACGCATATTTATCCATATTCAATCAACAATCAAATACGTGTATTCATATAGATACCGCGTAGGTATACGCGTATTAACCGAAGACTACTCAGTATGAAATAGATTTAAATATAAGAAGAAGTAGATCACGACCAGTCCTCACCTTAGTCACTACGCGTCCCTTTGGTGTAGATTACGGAGGTTAAGGCGACGAATGGTGACAGATTCAAGAAGACGACATGACGGAGTAGCTTCCCGACGACTCCGACGGCTTCCCAACGGTGGTTTTTCGGCGATGGTCAACGGCTTAGCAAAAGTCAACAGTCCGGTCAAAGTCAACGGTCCGGGCAAAGTCAACTGTTCGGTCAAAGTCAACGGATCGGTCAACGGCTCGGTCAACGGCACGATCAATGGCTTGGTCGTGGTCAACGGTTCGGTCAACAGCTCGGTCAACGGCTTGGTCAATGGCTCGTTCGCGGTCAACAGCTTGGTCAACGGCTCGGTCAACAGCTTGACGACTCCGGCGGCGGCTCTGGTGGATCCGGCGGTGGCTCCGGCGGCGGCTCCGATGGTGGCTCTTCCTTTCTCTCTCTCTTCTTCTCTCTCTTTCTCTGTTCTTCTTGGTGTGAGATTTGAAGAGTCCCAACACTTCCTTTTATAGAGAAGAGAGGGTGAGTGAGGGGGTATAGTGGGCTTAATAATGGTGTGTGAGTGGGAGTTGGGTTTATTAGGTAAGTTGGGGGAAAAGGTAAGTGGAGAGGGTTGGGGGATGTTACATTTCAACTCAAATAATCATACTAAATTATATTACAATGATTTAGTCAAAGTTGCACCGTCACTTTCTTCCTTGAGAGAGATCACAATGACGATGTTGGACCTTCCCAGAGATTTGTTAGAGGAGATACTCTGTCGTGTTCCGGCCACATCTCTGAAGCGATTACGATCTACTTGCAAACGATGGAACAATTTATTCAACAATAGGAGATTCGCAAGAAAGCACTTCTACAAAGCCGCAAAGCAGTTTCGGATTATCATGCCGACGACAAACAAATTTAGGGTTTGTTCGAGGAGCTTCAATCTCCATGGAATCCCATCTATAGAGCTAAAAGGTGAGATTAGCCTAAACGATTCCCATTCTAATTCAGCTAAAACCAATATTATAGAGCAAGTCTTTCACTCTGATGGCTTATTGTTATGCACCATCAGTGAAGACTACACTAGAATCCTTGTAATTTGGAACCCGTGTACTGGTCAAACAAGATGGATCCAAGCCAGAGTTGGTTACAAGACTGGCGACATCTATGCTCTAGGATCCTACCAAGACAACAAATCCCACGATAATAGCTACAAAGTATTGAGCTATTGGGATGAATATGGCTATAAACAAGAATTCGCAGTTTGTGAGATTATCTCTAATTCACGGAGGATTCTTGATGTCATTCATCTGGACTGCAACTTATTGTTTATTGGTGGTACCCACGAGTCTTTGAAAGGAATTGAAGATGCAATATTCTTCATGATGACGTGGAAGGTGAAAACAAAACACAAAGCAAAAAAAAGGAAAACGTTAGAAGCTTGTAGAAGCTTGTAGAAGCTAGAAGGAAAAAGGAAAAATAAGAAGAAAATGAATTCAAGAGATGATAATAAAAAAAAGAAAATTATTCTTATCTTAGGAATTGGAAATTGTAAAAGAAGCATTGAGTTTATGGTTATAAATAGATGTCAATACTCTCTTTAGAAAATCAAAGATTAAGAGTTTGAGTTTTCTAAAGAGATTAAGGGTTTTTGGTTTTCCTTGTAAGGAAATCAATTGAGAGATTAGATTATCTTTGAGAGAGATACTTGTAAGTTCTCTATCTTGGTTTCTTGTAAGTTACCATTAAAGATAAATCTAATTGGGGAATTTGTTTGAGAAATCTCTGTGTTAGTATCTATCTCTAAAGTTCTTACGTTTTCAATTGGTATCAAAGCAGTCACCTGCGTTTATTTTCAGGTGAGATTCTGCTGAACGATGGAGAACTCTAGAGAAGTTGTGGTTGTGAAACAAACCTTGCTGAACAAGGCAACATATGGATGGTGGAAATCAAAGATGACAGCAACGATCAAAAGCATTGATGAAGATGCATGGACTGCTGTTGAAGAAGAATGGGCACCACCAACCAAAGCTTACGAAGAAGGCAACGTAATTCCGAAACCTAAGAGTGAATGGACAGTATCAGATAAGTTACATGCAAAGTTGAATTCAAAGGCCTTATGTGAAATTTTCAAATCTGTGGAAGTCAAACAATTTGAGTTGATTCAAAGCTGTAAATCTGCTAAAGCTGCATGGGAAATTCTACAAAGTATGTTTAAAGGGACCGAGACTGTTAAACGGAGTCGACTTGATCTGCTTGCCTCAAATTCGAGAACCTTATAATGGAAGAACATGAATCGGTTGAAGAATTCAGTGCTAAGCTGTGTGCAATTGCGAATGAAGCTGAAGTGCTTGGAAAGAAATACAAAGATAGCAAGCTTGTCAAAAAACTCTTGAGATGTCTTCCATCTAAGTTTGCTGCTCAGAAAACATCTATGAGGGTCTCTCTAAACACAGACACTCTTAAATTTGAAGATGCTGTAGGAATGATTGAAGCATATGAGATGGAATTGGCTGCTGAAGAACCCAATAAAACTAAAGGAATCGCACTGGCTGTCACAGAAGAAAAGAAAACAGAGGATCTAGAAGAAACAGTATCAATGTTGGTTAAGAAATTTACACGAGGGTTCAGGAAGGAGCAAGGAAATAAACAATTCGGATCAAATTCTAAACCATCAGAAACTGAGAAAAGCAACAGGAAATCTGATTTTCAGTGCTTCGAATGCAAAGGGTATGGACATCTAAAATCCGAGTGTCCAACTGCTAAAAGAAGGGAGATCAAGTGCTTTAAATGCAAAGGATTCGGTCACACTCAGATGGAATGTGTGAATGATCAGAAGGCAAGGGGAGACCGTTCGTTCATTGGAGTTGATGGAAGTGACTCTGAGGAAGACGATAGTGAGGAAGAGTTAAGTAACCTTGTTGCATTCATTGGAGAAAGTGATGGGATTGAAGATGAAGTTGAAATTTCTAACACTAAGAAAGAAATAGAGAGTATAACCAAGGATCAAGAAGAGGAGTATGACTCAACAGATGATGAAGGTGAAATTGAGATGAAACCTGAATACAAGGAAATTTGCGATACTCTGATAAAAATAACGAAGGAGAATGTCATTCTAATAAGGGAGAAAACTAATCTCAAAGAAATGGTGGATAAACTAGAAGCTGAGCTAATCAAGTAAAGAAAAAACTCACAACAAGTGCAGATGGATCTCGATGAGAAACTTAAGCAAATCATGATGCTTAACTCAGGAACAAAAATGCTTGACAAGATTTTGACAGTAGGAAGAACTGAAAAAACTTCCAGAGGTCTGGGATATCAAGGAACAACTCTACATGACAAAACTATGTTTGTTAGTGGAAGGAAACATGAAGATGAGAAATGCTCTTTTGAAAAGAAAAGTCATCACACTCTAGTTCAGGAACAATGCACAGTTCAAACTCAGCAACAATCTAGAAGATCAGGTTGTTACTATTGTGGGAAGTATGGACACATTAAAGCCCATTGTTACGGGTTTCAAGAAAAATTAGATAAACTATGGAGGCAGAGAAAGTTTACCTGGAATGGATGGGGAAATCAGTTCTGGGTGAAGTCAAGAGATCTATATGGTAGGTCTTATCCTCAGAGACAGGAGAATGAGTTTCGATGCAATGTTGCAATCATGTCTGACAAAATTTGCATCAACCTGGAAGATAATTTAGAAGAAGAAGAAGAGCTAGTCTGGGATTTGATTCCAGAATCAGGTTCTGAAGATGACGAAGAATTAGAGATTGATACCTCTACTGCCTTGATGGCTGTGGAAGCAGAAGAAGCTTCTGAATGGTACTTTGATAGTGGATGTTCGAGACATATGACAGGAAGAAAAGATTGTTTATCCAAGTTTAAGGAGATTAACAAAGGCAAAGTTACATTTGGCGATGGTGTAAAAGGAGGTATTAAAGGGAAAGGTGTGACAGAAGGAGTTGACCAACCTGAATTAACAAACGTGTACTTTGTTGGCGGATTAAAAGCAAATCTGATCAGCGTAGGTCAACTGTGTGATCAAGGGCTTGAAGTATTGTTCACAAGATATGAGTGTTCTGCTTTAGATAGCAATGGGAGTGCTGTCTTAAGGGGACTGAGGGCTGGTAACAATTGCTACATGTGGCGATCCTCTGAAAAATGTCTTAATGCACGAGATGACCTGCAATTATGGCATCAAAAGTTAGGACATATGAATGTGAGAAACTTGACAACTCTTGTTAGGCATGAAGTAATCAGAGGAGTTCCTAAACTGAAGGACGATGGGAAGCTAATCTGTGGTGCATGCAATATGGATAAACAAGTAAAAGTCCAGCACAAGAAAGTTCAAGATGTGCAATCTAAATCTGTTTTAGATCTTATTCACATGGATCTTATGGGGCCGATGCAAGTAGAAAGCATGGCTGGGAAAAAGTATGTATTTGTTCTTGTGGATGATTTTTCACGTTTTACTTGGGTCAGATTCATTAGAGAAAAATCTGAGATAGTGGAAAGCTTCAAGATCTGGGCACTTCAGTTGATGAATGAGAGAGGTAGAAGCATTAAGCAAATTCATAGTGATCATGGAGGAGAGTTTCAGAATGATATTATGATAAAATTTTGTGAAAGTCAAGGGATAACACATCAGTTTTCAGCTCCGAGAACTCCTCAACAGAATGGTGTGGTTGAGCGCAAAAACAGAACTCTACAGGAAATGGCTCGGGCAATGATACATGGAAACAAAGTTGCTACAAGATTCTGGGCTGAAGCACTAAACACAGCTTGCTATATCATAAATAGGGTCTATGTCAGAAAAGGAACAGCTAAAACTCCCTATGAGTTGTTGAAAGGGAAGACACCCACTGTGCATTATTTTCATATATTTGGTTGTGTGTGTTATATAATGAATGATAAAGACCAGCTAGGGAAGTTCGACTCTAGAAGTGATGAAGGAATCTTCTTAGGATACTCTGGAAATAGCACAGCATATAGGGTGTTTAACAAGAGAACCCGTAAGATTGAAGAATCAGTCAATGTTGTTTTCGATGATTTTTCTTTTGCTGAAGTAGTGAAAGATTCAGAGGAAAGTTCAAGTCAGCAACTTCAAAGTTCAAAAGATGAAGACTTACCAGAAAAAATTAGAGATCAGACTGATGATAAAGAGGTTGCTGATGATGATGATTCTAATACAAATCAGGATGTTCGAGTTACTAGAAACCATTCTTCTGCTCATATTATTGGAAATCTGAATGATGGAAGGCATACTAGAGGAGTCAAGCTAAATTTCACAAAACCAGTGTATGGTGATGCTAGGAAAGTGGTTCACTTTGCATGTTTTGTGTCTATGAGTGAACCTAAGAATCATAAGGAAGCACTTGATGATGATTTCTGGATCTTAGCTATGGAGGAAGAATTAGAGCAGTTTGTTAGAAACAATGTTTGAGAATTAATTCCAGGACCATCTGATGTGAATATTGTGGGAACAAAGTGGATCTTTAAAAACAAGACTGATGAAGCAGGAGTTGTTATAAGAAATAAAGCACGTCTTGTGGCGCAAGGTTACTCACAAGAAGAAGGGATTGATTTCGATGAAACCTTTGCTCATGTGGCTCGATTAAAATCTATTCGATTCTTGTTAGGAATGGCATGTAACATGGGTTTTAAACTTTATCAGATGGATGTCAAAAGTGCGTTTCTAAATGGTATTCTACAAGAAAAAGTGTACGTGTAGCAACCAAAAGGCTTTGAAGATTCTCAACATCCTGAATATGTCTACAAATTACACAAAGCTTTGTATGGTTTAAAGCAAGCTCCAAGGGCATGGTATGAGAGACTCACTGGATTTCTTATAGAAGGAGGATTTGCAAGAGGAAGTGTGGACAAAACACTGTTTATTCTTGAGGACGTAAATGATTTGATGTTGGTACAGATCTATGTGGATGATATAATCTTTGGAAGCACATCACAAAGTCTTGTAGACAATTTTGTGAAGAACATGACGAGTGAATTTGAGATGAGTCTGGTTGGAGAGCTTAAATACTTTCTGGGATTGCAGATTATTCAAAGAGAAGAAGGGATTTATGTGTCTCAAAGTACTTATGCTAAAAATCTAGTCAAAAGATTTGGACTTAACTCAAGCAAAGCGGCGCAAACTCCTATGAGTACTACAACTAAGCTATCCAAAGATGTTGCATGACAAGACGTGGATGAAAAGCTGTATAGAGGGATGATTGGGAGCCTACTTTATCTTACAGCAAGTAGACCAGATTTGTGTTTGAGTGTAGGCTTATGTGCACGATATCAAGCAAAGCCAAAACTGTCTCACTTACATGTTGTTAAGAGAATCATCAAGTATGTCAAAGGCACATTAAACTATGGTTTATTCTATTCAAGAGAGACAAATTGCAACCTTGCAGGATATTGTGATGCAGATTGGGCAGGTTGTATGGATGACAGAAAAAGTACAAGTGGAGGCTGTTTTTTCTTAGGCAACAATCTGATTTCATGGCATAGTAGGAAACATAATTGTGTGTCTCTATCTACTGCAGAGGCTGAATACATAGCTATGGGAAGTTGCTGCACTCAGTTACTTTGGATGAGACAGATGGCTGAAGATTATGGAGTTAAGTCAGATTCTTTATTGGTGCAATGTGATAACAAGAGTGCAATTGACATATCCAAAAATCCGGTTCAACATTCCAGAATTAAACATATTGATATCAGACATCACTTCATCAGAGAGTTGGTTGAAAACAAGGAGGTGGTGATTGAGCATGTTGAAACTGATTTTCAACTTGCAGATTTGTTCACAAAACCACTAGACTTCAATCAGTTTGTTAATCTGAGATAAGCTATTGGTGTATGTGAATTCTGATTTTATCAGAAGAGATGAGCTGAATTGAAAGGGATACTGACTCGGAAGAAAATGGTTGTAGAGTCAGGCTGATTTGGAGATCAATCAAGGTTATATGGTTCTTTCATTCAAACAGATGAAGTTATTATTACATAAGTGGTTAGTTATGGTTGTTACAAGAAAAGGAAAGTCTAAGGTGATTCATGGTTTGCTCAAACGTGTATGGAAGGCATGGAATCATGAATAATTAAGAAGAGAATCCAGTTTATATATTTTTTAATGATACTGCAGACAGAAGGTGTTACCTCACATTAGCAGAAGTATGGAGAATATTGTCTCCGCTCATAATTAGTTCCAGGAAATGCCATTGTCAAAGGATTTACTCTCGCATAAGTTTAAGACAGAGAAACAAGTCAGTTTCAGGAGACTGTCTCTAAAATTCAAGTAGAGACAATGAAGAAAGGAGATGATTCAGGTTCAAGTGGGTTACCTGAATTTATTGTAACAGCGGAGAAGACAAATCAGCTTGTCGGAGAAGCTGCAACGAAGATGAAATAAGACTTTATGATTTCTGAAAAATCTCAAAAGTTTCAATATTGAAGTCATCACATGAAAGAGATAGATTAAAGGTGATGGTTACCTGAGTATTTCAGAGGAGAGTCATCAGAGAAGATGACCGGAGGATACCATTTTTGGATTGAAAAATCTGCATCCAAAATTCACTATTAAAGGAAGAGTCAAAGGGATTAGGGTTCTGTGGCTATCTAAAAATTGTCTAATAGAAGGAGCAAAGTGTACCTGCGACCCCCATAAGAGAAGACGACGGAGATAATCGCCGGAAGAGACAAAGCACAGTGAAGTTGTAATGGAGCTTGTTAGAGAGGTGATAGAGCTCGTCGGAGACACAATGGAGCTCGACATAAAAGTGGTGGAGCTCGCCGGAGAAACCTGAAATGATTTTACAAAATCCGAATATATATGGTTCTAGGGTTTTAAAATTTCAGATGAGTCTAATCTCTACACGTTAAATAAAGATATGAGAGAGATTATATGTACATGGGATTGATAGAGGAAGCGGCGGTCCGATTCATCAGAGGTGATAAAGAGCTGTTGGATTCGTCTGGCTTCACGAAGAAACAAGGGATTAGGTTTTGACAACCTAAAAATTGACTGAATGATGATGTCTAAAGGTACTTACGGCTATCGGAGAAGGACCGACAGCAACAATATCGCGGGAACTTGCAGAAATTTTGGCAAAAATTGTATTTGTTTCCTTCACCGTCGCAGAAGAGAATAGAGGGAAAAAGGCTCGCAGAGGTTTCATGTGCCACTGAATCGATAGGTGGAGACGGAAGAGATTTTCAATTCGCCGGAGAACTGGTGACTGTAGTTGGAGTTCCAGAGATGCTCGTCGAAGAAGAAGCTTCGCGTGTTCGGTTACACAGACATCTTGGTTTGAGTGAAAATGGAGCCACGAGCTTAGGCAATCGCAGAGAAGATATGTGACAAAGAAATTGCTCTGATACCAATTGAAAACGTAAGAACTTTAGAGATAGATACTAACACAGAGATTTCTCAAACAAATTCCCCAATTAGATTTATCTTTAATGGTAACTTACAAGAAACCAAGATAGAGAACTTACAAGTATCTCTCTCAAAGATAATCTAATCTCTCAATTGATTTCCTTACAAGGAAAACCAAAAACCCTTAATCTCTTTAGAAAACTCAAACTCTTAATCTCTGATTTTCTAAAGAGAGTATTGACATCTATTTATAACCATAGACTCAATGCTTCTTTTACAATTTCCAATTCCTAAGATAAGAATAATTTCCTTTTTTTTATTATCATCTCTTGAATTCATTTTCTTCTTGTTTTTTCTTTTTCCTTCTAACTTCTACAAGCTTCTAACGTTTTCCTTTTTTTTGCTTTGTGTTTTGTTTTCAGCTTCCACGTCATCATGAAGAATATTGCATCTTCAGGAATGACTTATTGGTGTGCTTGGGATGAAAAAGAGAAACAACTCGGCATATTCTTAGTCAGTTTTGATTATACAACAGAAAGATTTAAACGTCTCCTTCTTCCGTTTCAGTGCCTTATGGGTAGTTATAAAACTGTGGCTCTATCCGTTATTAGAGAAGAGAAACTTTCCGTGTTATTACAACGCAAAAATACACGAAAAAGAGAGTTATGGGTAACAAATAAGATTGATGAGACCAAAGTTTTGTCATGGAGCAAGGTCTTAACACTGGATAGCCCTGAACATGATGTTTGGAATAAATTAAGTTGCTTTTTGGTCGACGAGGAGAAGAAGAAAATCAATATCATGGGGTATGAGAAATGTATATCCTTCCTCAGTACCAAGATCAAAGATTTAGTATACATTGTTGGGGAGGTTAATAAAGTTACACAAGTGGATTTTGGAGTAGATACATTAACGAATTCATGTTGGCCCTTTTTTCTTAATTATGTTCCAAGTTTGGTTCAAATCAAGTGAGCTGGACCTGGTGCCTAAATAAGCTACATTCAATCTTTTTTTGTGTGTGTGTTGTTTTTCTTAATTTATCTGGGTAATGTCCTTTGAATAATCCTTTTGAACTGATATTTCATTAACAAGTGGTATCCTAAGATGTGCTCTGACTTAGAATTTAAGTTTTCTGATCAAATCATGTTTTCTAATTATAACCTTTTAACTGAAATCTCAATGCTTCGAAAGAGGAAGACAAGAGTAAGATAAAAAGAAACATAACCATACACAAGAAGATATATCAACCAACCATGCCATTACCTTTCACGAGGTAGAATCATGTGGCCTTCTCTAATTAATCCATGTTGTTAGTGGTTTCTCGAGCCCACCCAAATAACTTTAGAAACATGAAAAATCTCCTTATAGCAGCAACGTTAAATTGAATTGCATGAATAATCTTTTCAATTTCAGGCGACTAAGAAACTGACATTAACAGAAACGTCACTCTCAATCAAACATTAGAATTGTAAGCTTTGTTGAAAGTGTGAAGTGAAAAGTGAACAAAACAATATTTCCTTTAACCGAATGATAACCGGTTTTTGAGCTTCTCTCTAGTAGCATACACAAATCTGTAACATAACAGACCAAACCCATATAGAAATTTACATTTTTGTAAAAGAAATTTACATCTAATCAAATCATATTGCTGACTAAACCCCCAAGAAACCTCTAATCTGAGAAATCAACCATGATTGGGTAAAGCAACGACCTCAAAATCTTGAAGAAGAATCTGATCTTTAAACCCAGCAAGAAACTGACATAAACCTTCAAGAAACAGAGCAGCTTGATGCTCACTCGTAGCTCCAACAATTTCGATGATCACACTCTTCCTCAAACGATTCGCATCAACGAAGATACTCACAAGCTCCTCCATCTCTTCCTTCGCCGCCACATCCACCGACGAAGCTGAAACCGCCGTTACCGTCTTCTTCTTCTTCCCGACTTGATACGAGGAAACCCAATTCTCAGAGACACGAGACACGAAACCTCTCTGTGTTTTCCTCACTCGATCCATCAGAACAGGGACCATAAGCCTCATCGTACACTCGATCTGGTCGATCCTCGTAACCAACTCATCAGATGGGTCTTTCCAAGCAGTCGCGATCTTCAAAGGTTGATTCACAAGATCAAGAGTCAGGTCAAGAGAATCTTCGTAATCGGAGTCGGAATCTTGATTCTCTCGATCGATGAAAGATCGGAGGAGATTGGTGAGGAGATAAGGATGGATATCGCCGAGGAAGAGAAACGGAGTCTCGAGCGAGTTGCGCCATGAAGGGAAGAGAAGGTAAGGGATGGTGTTGTGATCGGCGGCGAGATCTAGGGTTTCGTAGTAGGTGACCAAGTGGCGGAGGAGGAGATCAACGTTGGAGGAGATGACGGTGGCGGAAGCGGCGGAGGAAAGGGATTGACGGAGGTGAGGGAGGTGGGTTTCGGTTAGGGTTTTTGACCAGTCGGCGTAGAAATCATTGAATCGACGAGAAGGTTTCTTGCGGGAGAAGATAGAAGAAAAAGGCATTTTTTTTTCTGAAGAAACAAAAATGGAAGATTTGTGAAGGTTTCTTGAGGGCTTTATAGGGTCGCTGTGTTTTTGGAGAGAAGCCAAGAAACTGATCGATTGTTATCGGTTTAATTGTAACTAAACCGAATCACGTTCGGTTCGGTACTATACCAATTTCAACCCAATTCGCTTTTAACCGCGACTACGGATTCTTTGAGAAGCTAAAAAGATCATGAAGATAAGTAAAGACATTATTATATCATTAAAAGATACTGTTACAAATGTTAAATTAGGTAATGTTCAATGAAAGGTTTGATTCGGTTTAATTAGTTCTGATCGGTACAGATACTTTCAATCAATTTAAATCGGATAGCTGTTATTTGCATGTAGACACTAGACAAGTCTTAATGGGCTTTATTTTCTTGAACCCATTAGTGGTGGTTCCTTTGGGCACCCACAAACATTAGAAGCCAAGAACAGATTTACAAGATTTTATGGACTAAACACCAGAATATAATATGAACCTAAGTAAATAACCTTAACAAACATATCTAAACAACATCACAAGCACATGGATAGAACTAAACGAACCTCCTATAATAAATCAATTCTACCTTAACAGATAAAGAATATAGCTTCAAGTTTCGGCAAGAAGGAAGTACATCCATGTACTTCAACCAATCTTCCAAAAACAGCGGGAAGAGCCAAATGCATACCACACCTGCAATAAAATCCAAAGATGGAAAAGATCTCGTACAGATCTTAATAGTAGGAACAAGGAGCGAACGATCCATAGCCTGGATGAAATCGCTCCCGACAACGAAAAACCGCAACATATACGGATCCGGATAGAGACCACGCGACGAAGCAATGCAAAGAGACCTGCAAGTTAAGGCAAAACACCGAAGCCCACAGACAGTCCCGATAAACTAATAAGAACAGAACCGCCTTGACCGGAAGCAATCCAGGAAAACCCAATCGGGAGTCAGGCTGAGGGAAGACCAAGAGGACATGAGAAAAAACGAGCAAATATCAGAAGGAGAAGCAACCGTCGCCACCAACGCCATCACACTAACACCCGAGCCTAGAAGGAGCGACACCGAAAGGAAGACACAGAGACAGACACCACCAGCACGAGAAGGAGAGGAAGCACAGTCAACGCCACAACACCTAAGAGAAGCAACCGCGACGAAGGACCCAAACCAAAACCAGACTGGAAGCAGGGACAGAGCATATCTAACGCCGGAGACATCGTCAAGCACACCCGAGATTTTAAGACCGTCCTTAAATCCCAAAGATCTCAGAAAAACTGACGAAGGCAATAAATCCGGAGAACCGACACCCATATCGTCGATGCCACCTCCACCTCTCACCACCACCGAAGGAATTCGTCACCACCCCACTGTCTAAACCAGGAACCTCCGCAACCCTAACCAGCCCAACAGTCAGATCCAGAGGAAGCCTCGATCGACCTTTTCCCATCCTCAAAGAAAGAAGATCTAAGGAGAAGAAATCCACTGCGAGCCAGCAATTGGAAGCCAGAGTCACCACCACCACGCAGACTCCAAACAAAAGCAGATCTCCAAAAGCAAGGACCAAACCCTCAACCACAAAGAGAACAAGGCAAAAAGAGGAAAGAGGAAGAGAGGGAGCCCTCTCACAACCACCGACAAAGTCACCGGAGACTGGAGAGGCGGAGAGAAACTATTGCCGGAAATCTCCTAGGGTTTCCTATTTGGGAGATGATAAGGAACGATAGGCAAAAAAAAAAAAATTACAACTCTCAACACTCAATTAGTTGTTGAGGTAGTCTACCGATGTTCTCTTTTATAATTCATCCTAATTTTTTTTACTGTTCATCGTGTTTGAAGTAGGGCAATTTCAGAATAGTAATGTAGTATGGAATGATTTCCAAATACTATTTTCATTTTTTGATCAACATGATTTCTAGTACTATGTAAGTGAAAAAATAATATATATATTTTGAACGACTTATCAAAAACAGACATGAAAAATTGGAAACCCATGGAAGGTGGTAGCTGAGACGATACAATATATTGTGCTAGAAATATTATGAATAGTAAAAAGGTGAAATCATCTCATACATAAAATAATGCTAGAAATAATCTACTGTTTTTATTCCATATTCTAAGGGTATATGGTGAAGCTACAAGACAAATAATCAATCTCAATAAATTCTCTATGACTTTTGGTAGCAAAGTGAAGGATGATTTGAAACTTAGCCTTAAGAGGATATCTGGTATAGAGAATGAGGGGGGTGCAGGGGTGTATTTAGACCTTCCAGAGTGTTTTAGTGGGTCTAAGATAGATATGCTTGCTTTTATTCATGAGAAGCTGAAATCTAGAATATTGGGCTAGTTTGCTAGAATGCTTTCCCAAGGAGGCAACGAGATTCTGATTAAGGCTATAGCTCTATCCTGCCCATCTATGCCATGTCCTGCTTTAAGCTTCCCAAAGCCACTATCACCATGTTGACTAGTGCCATGTCTGACTTTTGGTGGAACTCTAGACAGGGAAAAAAGAAAATACAATGGGTCAGTTGGGATAAACTATGCTTGCCTAAAGATCTTGGTGGCTTAGGATTTAAAGATCTGGAGTGTTTTAATCAGGCTCTTCTGGGAAAACAGGCATGGAAGTTAATTCAGTTTTCTAATAGCCCTGTGGCAAGGTTCTTGAAGAGCAAATACTATAACCAAGAAGGCTTTTTGGAGGCGGCAGAAGGAAAAAAATCCATCTTTTGGTTGGAAAAGTGTGCTTCATGGAAGGAATCTACTAACCAGAGGTATGAAAAAAGAGATTGGGAATGGTAGAACACTGAATGTTTGGACAAAACTGTGGATAAAAGGCCAACCTATGTGAGCCCCTTTGATCCGGGATGTCACGATTGACCTAAATCTCATGGTGTCTGATCTAATCGATGCTGGTTCCATAGGATGGGATACAAAGAAGCTCAATGAACTGTTTTACCGGGTATATGTGATCAGTATTATGTCTATGAAACCGGTGGTTAATAGAGAGGATTTATAGTCATGGAAGCTTAATAAAAGTGGAGATTATACTGTCAAATCAGGCTACTGGAAAGCCTGTACAGAGAACAGGGGAAAGCTCATAAGAGAAGCGCAGATGCTGCCCTCAACAAATGATCTCAAGAATCAGGTTTGAAAAATACAAACTTCTCCAAAGATAAAGAAAACTTTCTTTGGAAGGCTCTAAGTGAAGCAATTCCTGTGGTGGATCTGCTGGCTAAAAGAGGAGTGAATCAGGATTCTAGATGTCAATTATGTGGGCATGAAGATGAATCTGTCAACCATATTCTTTTCTCTTGCTCCTTAGCCAGAAAGGTTTGGGCACTTTCCTTTTTTCCATTCCCTGATTGTGGCTTTGATAAGGTGGCTATTATGCCAAACTTTTCTTACTTAGTGCAAGTTGCCAAGAGGAGTTCATTCCACATGAACATAAGAAGAATCTTTCCTTGGTTACTTTGGTATATTTGGAAGAATAGAAATAATTTTTGTATTGAAGGCAAACAATTCTCAGCATCAGATGTTGTTAATAAGGCCAATGAAGAGACGGATCAATGGTTTGAGGCACATGTAGTGGGAAATGAAAGGAATACAAATCTAGAAGGGAATGATGAACCGAAGGTATCGAAGAAGTGGAAGCTTCCTCCTGAACCTTGGATCAAATGTAATGTTGGAGTATCCTGGTCTAAGAGGAATAATATTGCAGGGGGTTCTTAGGTGATGAGAGATCACAATGGCCTAGTTATGCTACATAGCAGACGATGCTTCTCTAACATCTCTTCCCTTGATGAAGCAAAGCTGTGTATTTTACTCTGGTCCCTTGATAGTATGAAGAGTCATAGGGTGTCAAAGATGATGGTGGCTACGGAAGCTTGGAATCTGGTGGATGCGGTTGATAGACTTCAAGCATAGCCATCTTTTGGATATCAAGTTTCAGAAATTGTTTTTGGAGCTGATGGGCTAGTTGAATGAAAGTTAGTTAAAGAGTTAAAAGAAGCAAATAGAGGGACAAATCTCATTGCTCAAAGTGTTACACAAGATTGTAGATATCACTCATATGTAGTTGCGAAACACCCGTCTTGGCTAAATGGACTCTTTGTGAGTAAGAGTGTGATACCCTCTGTGAATGGCTTCGGTGGTGACTCGGTTTAGGAGTGGTACTTCTCCTCTCGATGGTTTATAAGAAGCTCTTTTTAATTGTCTATTTCCTGAGGCAGGGTTAGGATTTTTTGGTATAGAATATATATATGTTTTTATGAGATGAATATAATGACACTCTTATCCCATTTCTAATATTATTCAGGTGCAAAAAAAAATCTACTATTTTTATGTAGTCATGACAAACGTTTTATTTTTATTCTCATTAGGTGAGTAGCTGCGCATATGCGCGGGTTTGATTTCATAGACAATGTATATATCCAAGCAATAATATGATCTTTAAAATATATAGGACTCAAATATGTATGAAAACCTCAAAAATCTCATGATCAAATATCTTATAAACAGAAAAGAGATGATTCCAAAAGGGAAAAATCTTAATGTAAAAACCTCAATTTTTTTTTTAATTAGATTAACATCATTTAACATTTATATAGTATTTAGTAAACTATATATGTGTAAAACAAGAACTGTTGAACTGCCTCCTCCAGGTCTTCCCATGGCTCTCGATTGGCAAGAGTTCCATCGTAATCCTAAACCCAAACGTATTTCCATTTTAGCACGAATGAAAGCAACACAAAGATTAAGTTGGTTTTGGGTGAATATAAGTATAATTTGAAAGTTGCCCGTTTTCTCAAAGGAATTTTCATGTGAGTCAGCTATCTTGGCTGCTAGTGTTTGGAGATATCAGGTCGCTTGATGTTTCCGTTGTTCTGTTCTTTGGATTTACATGTTCCCTTAGCTAACAGCTCGATGTAGTACTTAGTATTTGCATCAAGTTCCTTGGCCTGCCAGAGGATTAAACATTATAGTACATGTGAAGAAACTTGAGAGCAAAAAGGGTAAAAGAATGCGAGTATCATCTTTATCCACATGTCTATTGCAGCTCCGCTCGATCTTTTTACTTTCAGCAGATATAATTTTGCTGCACCATTAACCGTCAAAACTTAGAAGTTTCCACAAGTGGACAAGAGGTACTAATATGCATATCCTGATCTACATGCAATGTTAAAGTAAAAATGTTTTGAGGGAAGAGAACCATACTTGATGACGCTTTTTCCTATAGACAGAAGCATTGCTGCTTGACCAAAAACCATGCCACAATTGATAGTGTATACATAATATTTGCAACACTTGTAAGCCAAAATAAAATAGAAAGAATGAGGTGAAGAGAATTAAGGCTGGTTTAGAGTTATTCGCACACCATTACTTTATCAAAACCTAGATTAATGACAAAAATAAACTTCGAGATTGGATAAGTGAACCAGAATATGGCACATTAGGTGTATAAATGATTAGCTTATCATCACAATAACGATTAAATGCATAGTATTTTTAGGTGAGATGACTTACATAAATGATGTCAGCCATGGCATAAGTCTCTGTTTCTGACCCAAAAGTCTTCATCTTCTTATTCTACATGCATTAGCAAAAGGAAATAGCTGATTAGATATCACTATATCACTGGTTCTTGACACAATGAGGTGACTTCTTATATGAAAATTACATTTGAAGAGAAATTGTTGCCTCTTCGTTCAAATACACACGGAAGAGAAAATAAGTTGCATTATGCAGTGTGGCTTATTTAAATAAGGACATAAAGATGAAGTATTTCTATAACTGTTATGGGTTATGTCAGCTTTGAATCATTTGTTCAGGCTCTGCAACCATGTGCATGTATGATTAGGAGGTGGAAAAATTCAACGAAGCATCATCTTAAGGGCACGGGTCACCAAAGATCTGATTCATGTATCAGATGCTGAAAAGACGATACATGATTAAATCTTAATATGAGAGATGATGAGTGAGGTTTTTCTTCTAAGATGTTATTTGTTCTACCAAAGAGCCTCAACAAAGTTCCTCGCCCCCACCATTACTTGTAATATATTTTATGATTCAAACAGAAAATAAACATAAACTCATGTTATGAGACAACACGTGTTTATTCCAAAAGAATGTGTCTAGCTCTTTGGTTTACTGGTGGAACTGATAAGAGAGATATAAGAATTTAACCAACTTGGATAGGACCGGTTGCTAGAGAGAGTCCAGCTAGTCCTCCACCAAAGACACGGCCGCCTGGT
Source organism: Pseudoturritis turrita (assembly GCA_900406555.1). Taxonomy (NCBI): domain Eukaryota; kingdom Viridiplantae; phylum Streptophyta; class Magnoliopsida; order Brassicales; family Brassicaceae; genus Pseudoturritis; species Pseudoturritis turrita. Next base: position 140,499 of record OVBL01000462.1, on the reverse strand, counting down.
CCTTCAAGGCCAATACTAATACCCATGAAAGATCCCTTATAAACATATTTCATAAATGAACCCATGAAAGAGAGTATCTCAAAACGACCTTGATTAAAATAAATATAACCCCAAAAACATGTGAACGAAACCCACCTGAGAGATACTCATTCTTTTAACATTCAGACCTCATAAGTTATAATGGGAAAAAGGGAAAGAACAGTGGGAGCTACAAGAGGCGATGTTTTATTCTCAATTTAATACCTAGATAATATCATGTCTACTCTTTTCAACCCCAAAAGAAACTGTTCCAGGAAATTGAGAAGTTTTTCCTCTTATCTAAGAAAATTGAGACACAATGAAAGGTCCAACATAATATAACAAGGAAAGATCAGATGAGTTCCAAATCTTATGGAAAAATGTAGAATTCCCCGAAGTAGACTTCAAAATGGCAATACTCTATTAAATATGAGTAAGAGGCAGTCTGTAAATTGAAAAAAGGTTTTTCAATAACCATTATGTGGAACTAATTAAGAACCCAGATAAGACAAAACACATAATTTCACAGTATATGCAACCCAAAAGGAGAATTATCTTACATCCAATGTTCATGATTCAATGCATAGTAACCATATACTATGTCGGAGGAGATTGTCAGAAATCTCACAAATTTTACAGTTAACGATGTTACTTGTTAAAAGAAATTACCTTAAACCGGCTTAAGTAACATACTGCTACGTAGTGTAAAAATAATAGAAAACTCAAAATTCTATGAATGTCGCCGAGAACTCTAATACATAACGTTAGCTCAAAGGCAAGACTCTCAACTAATCAATGCCCAAAAAATTAATATTGAACACTGGGATTTGATGGTAACCCATCATTCTGTTTCACTGTTATACTAAACAAATTTCACCTAGATCTACAGTATGAGTACCAGAGAAAAATAAATATTCTAATAGGCCTTCATAAAAGGTGGAGTCTTTTCTTGCAAAAAAGCACACAATTTTGAGGTTTAACTCGATCAACTTTCATTTAACGTACATAGCTAAGGAAAATGGTACTTGGTGAAGCATATTATTGTTGAAAAATTCATGGCTTTTAGGAGTTTATTTGATCGGCAGTACAGATAAAAGCAATGGAAACCAAATGACATAGTGGCCTAATTAATTCGACTCCATGCATCACGCGCAACAAACTTGTAAAAACCTTAGCTCAAGTTTAGGCAGGAGATTCTCCAATTCTTTAACCTCACACTGTACATTGTAAAAATATAAATGAAGAACTTACATAAGTAGCCATATGTCTCCAACCAAAGGTATCACACCCCACACCAATCCGCAGAGTTATCCAACCACTTGCCTGATCCAATGCAATGCATCTCCCTGTTGATCCTGTCCCAACAATAACCACATACTTAAAAACCCATTTTAGAAGCAAAAACCTAGCGGCGATATTGCTTCACTTTCTTAACATAGTTGCAATATATTGAATTTAAGCTAATCCCCAATACGGAAACATACTCATTGTTTTTCTATAACAAATCCTTATAGTTGTAGCTATATATTTAAGCTACAAAATCAGTGTAAGACACGTAGTATAAAGAAATCAAATTTGGAGTTCTCAATTGCAACAATTGAGTGCGTACCTTGTCCCACAAAGCTTCTGAATCAAACAATTTAGCGAGTTTGAAAGAACCTAAGTGGCCGTTCAGATGATAAATCTGTTCATGGTGGTTTTGATGATTCAACTTTGCAGATTTTCCTTTTTTCATATTTCCAATGTGATTTCCAGGAAAAAAACCTGATTCGATGCAAAACCAGTCTCATCTGCATCGATTACTCGTTTGCAACCAATGGTCTCATGTTGTTTTCAGTGTCTTTTCTAGGATTGAACGGAGAGGAAGAGAAAGAGCGTACAGATTGGACTTGAAACCCTAACGTCAAAACTGAAGATGAGTCGTCAATATTTGGTTTTTTTTTAGTGAAATAAAAATGCCACGTGCCAGCCTCTCAGCTGCTGACATGGCGCTCCCTAGAATAACTATTATCATTTGTTCATTTCCTGAAATCAAGTAAATAGTTGGATGATACATAACTAGTATAGATTATCGTTTAATTGGTATAAATAACTATTATCATTTGTTCATTTCCTGAAATCAATTAAATAGTTGGATGATACATAACTTGAGACTGGAGAGATCATTAAACTAATTATATGACATAAACGAATCTTAATTACTATACGAATTGTAATTGATGAATGATGGATAATTATTATCTAGATTGGTGTTGGATTCTAATGATTATAAAATTCAATTCAGAAAAGGTCAAAAGAATAAGAACATGATTTGAGATTCAGCAGCAACACATTAAGATCCGTGATTGGTGGATAAACAACAAAGTTAACAAAATTGGGAAAATCGCATCTCATTTTTTTTTTTTATTTGATCATATGGTCTTCTTGTCCCCAAACATATCTGACATTTTACTTACCTTAGTCTTTCGCTGTTCCTTTTTGTAGCTTGTGCATATCGTTCAACAGTAACAGTGCTACCTTAGTATTATCCTATTACACAGTGTTTATAAATGGTTCATCACAATTAAGTTGTTCTTAAAAAAATATTCTTATTATGTATAATCAAGATTCTTATTGTATTATATGGATCTGGTTTGGTTCACAACATAACGTTGTTGGGGTCGCATGCTAAAGCCCATCCGACTAATAAGAGAGTGAGAGATCAGTTTGGGCCATAAGTTAATATTGGTGTCACGTCATTATCGGGTTGTTAACAAACTATTACAACCGATTACAAGACGAAGAAAGAAACAGAGGAAGCTATATAAAGGAGGAGATCAAGTTTTGGTCGAATCATCACAATCACAAGTCTTCTTCTAGATTTTACAGAGTAAAAGATTATCTTTTTCTCTGTATTGTTTTTCTTCTACGATCTCTCTTCAATCTCTTGTAAAGAAATCCTGGAAACCGCCATTAAAAGCGTGTGTAGCTCTTGATTCTTTTAGTGGAGTTTGAGAGCACCGTCTCTCACAAGAAATATCAGATAGCGGCTGGAAACTTGTTAATCGTTTGTGTCATTACATTTATGTTCAAGCAAAACCTACAAGATCAAACAAAGTAGAGAGCAAGTGAGATAGTTTCCGTAAACGCAAATCTCAACATATTATATTTTCCAAATTAATTTAATTTAGTTCGTTTCGTTTAATACTTATTTTATTGACTAAGAGTCATTTTAGAAGTTATCTATGGAGGATTCATGTGTCGCATGAGATTTCTTTAATATAATTATTTAATTTCTTTGGGTTAATGTGTCACATGAGATTTCTTTAATAGAATTAAAACGCAGTTTTGATTCGTTTAAATTAATAGCGGCAGAAGCACAATTTGAACACTTTTAAAAATCTTCAGGATTTATTTTTATAGTTTGCAAATTTTAGAAAAATAAAATGATATATAAAATATTATGGGTATTAAACGATCAAGTAGGAGTTTTTTTAGTCATTTTCCTTTAACACAACAATGATTATGTGATATAATGTAATTGATGTACACATAATTATTCATATTGTCATTAAGAACTCGGAACTATCATCAAAAGTTTCATCTTGAGTTATTGAAGACATAATAATAGTTCCGGAACTGGTTATATAAGATATTCCTCCTGGATCATTTGGTTATGTCCCAAGATTTTTATTCCTTTTGTTGGTGGATAAAATGCTAATTGTGATTATTAATGTAAATTCCTTTGCAATTTGGGTGGGATGTTTTTTGTTGTCATCACAGTATTCATATAAGATCTATATATACTGTATCAAGTTATTGAATGAAGCCGAGAAAAAGTTGCATTAGAAAGATATCAAAATCAATACACAGATGTAAATTTCTCACAGTAATCATATAGTTTACGAAAAAAACATGCAAAATTAATCGCATGCATTAGTTCATAATCTCAGAGGTTTTCAACTTTAAATATGTTGTGATCACAACTCAAATATGATTTATCCAATAGAAGAAGTAAATAAAAACCAGCTTGTCCATGTTAGCCATAAATGAAATTGGAGATTGGAAGGTAAAGGAAAAATGCATAAGATAAGAAGAACACATCCATGACGGATCTATTGTACCGAATGCTTGAAAATTAGGTACACAAAAGTACTTAAATTTTGTATCCTTCCTTTGGATAAAGCCTCCCAATTTCTTCCTTTTATATTTTCTTTTTTGCCAAACAACTTTTTTTTTTTTTTCGAAATAATTTTGTAGTACATTGGATTTTTTTTAAATCTATAATATTAGTATATAGTTCGAAATTTTTATTAAAATTTGTAGACACAAATCTTACAAATTTAGAGGAGTAGTAAATGGACCATTGGATGAAGATATAGATCCACAAATCAATATTGGAAAGAGATATGTGTGAGATTTAGGAACCATTTTTCTTAACCCTCTATAAAGTTTTTTATTAAACGAAGTTGCTCTGGCCAGTTTCAAACTATCTATCGACTCCTATCAGATATAGATTTATCAACTAAAAAAATCTATAACTAGTGTGAATATGAGCAAAAAATCTTCAAATCGGTAATAAATGGTTGGTAAAAAAAAATCGCGGTGGCACGTAAATAAATGGTGTGTTTTTATATAGTGTAATATCATGTAAAATAGTATGTTATCGTATAAAATAATATTATATTTTAAAAAAAATCTGTATAAAATCCATGTTATTTTAAGATGGTAGAGTTTGGTCTGCGTATACTCTAAAAAACAACATAAAACATGTCTTATTCATATATATATAATATTTATATATAAATATTTTAAGTTGCTGAAATATTATGATTTTAAGAGAGAAAAATAAAGAGAGGGCACTTTCTGTGAACCAGAGCATGTTACGCAGATCACACGCGCCGTGCCGACTGCCGACCAAATCCTCACTTCATGTCTCTCCTACACACATGCTTGGCTTTTGTCTTCTTCATCCTCCGGTCTTTTCATTTAAATTTTCATAATATTAATTTTATTTTTACTTGGAAATAATAATATCTGTAGAAAGGTTTTGTTTGATCTCCATATCTGGGCTATATCTTAAAACATGGCCGTTTATGTTATTCTTTATTTTAAAAAAAAAATGTAGATCTTTTATCAAAACACATTATTAATTTTGGACCAAGACTTGATTAGTCCATATACATAGACTGATAGACACACCCATATGTGCATGTACACTAAATGACATATTGAACATTTTTAATGATTAAATGAGTATAATAACAATAAACTCAAATCGGGTCCTCTAGATGCAATTACAACAACAAATATAGTTTTTACTCACGTATTCATAAGTTCGAGTAGCTAGAAGCTATTGTTTTTTTTTATCATGTTATTTTTAAGGACAAGTGTACATATATGGGATGTGTTTACTTTTAATCTTTCAAATAAGAGTTTTGACCTTTCAAATGTAATTAATTAGAAAAATGATGTAACGATGATATACGATTTAGAAACATATATAACCTCTGGCACCATATTAGCTTGGTAGTTCTACTGATTTTTTGTACTATGTTGCCATTTAAAGGAGAAATTTTTCAAAATCACGAGTTTCCAATACCGAAAATAGAGAAAGAACTAATTTAACTTGTTATGAATTATGATTCTAAACTTTGTTTTGTACATTTTGTATATACAACAAACTTGTGACAAAAGAAATATTTTAGAACGAAACTCTTTTTGGTCAACACTAAAATTGCATATTACCGTACAATAGCTGAGATTGACTTTGAAAACGCTTGTACATTAATTAAGATTGACCTTGAAACCACTAACACGGTATTATGACTAGTCACCAATGAAAGACATCATACAAAAAGATCTCGTCACCAAAAACCTTTAGCTTAACCGTTAATTTCGTATGCTAATTGATTACTAACCAGCACCGGTTCAGAACAACTTCCTAATGGTTTTTTCTTACAACGTCTTCCTAATGTCAACTTCTCAGATAGTTCATCACAGTAAGATCGTGAATAGCATGTTATTTTTTATTCAACCATTTGACAAATATTCTGAAATTAAGAGTTTGGTCTTAACTGAAAGTATAGCCTCGTGCATAAACAAGAATCGATAAACATAAATTTCTCGTGATAGGAAGAAGTAAAAATCTAAATGTTCCTTCATTACATTTAATAAAATCTTTCAAAAAAGGACAATGAATTAAAAGAAAAACAGATATAACTTTACGTAAACAAAAAACACAAAATATTTAATATTAATGACATGTTAAATTTGAAAAACTATACATCATGCACATGTATACACGCACGCACACACAAATTACCGTTCAACGGTCACACCTCAAGAGGCTATAAATAGAGGTTGCTTTGCTCTATTCCCATAATCAACACAAACCAGTCTTCTATATTTTCAGAGAGAGACAGATAGCAAATCAAAGTTTCGATATTTTCAGTCTAATCATCTTCTCCGGTTAAAGCCCATTTCTGAAAACGCAATTTCAGACAAACCCGTTTCATAATTTCTCCAAAAGGTTCCATTTTTTTTGTTTTCTGGGTCTCTGTTTTTTAACTATGAAGAGGCTCCGTGGTGTCAAGATCGGACACAGATTCGTCAAGATCTTCAAATGGATAATCCGAAATAGGAGAATCCACACCGGGAAACGCCAATGCCTGACCCGAATTCTCAACGCGGTTCCAAAAATCTGCTCTTTAGCACGGTGTCTCCGTCGTGGAGCAAATAGACTATGCGGAGGAAAGAAAACGGGTCAGACCCGGTTAGGTAACGACCCGAAAACTCCGGCTGTTCCGAAGGGACATTTAGTGGTTCATGTCGGAGAATCAGGCGACGATACGCGGCGCGTGGTGGTTCCGGTGATTTACTTTAACCATCCTCTGTTCGGTGAGTTGCTGGATCAGGCGGAGCGGGTTTACGGGTTTGATCAACCGGGTCGGATTACGATACCTTGTCGTGTATCGGATTTTGAGAAGGTTCAGATGAGGATCGCCGCATGGGATCACTGCCGACGGAAGCGCACTTTCAAGATTCTATAATTTTGACTTTTTTTTTATAAATAAGTTTTAGCTTTTCCTCTACTTTGTGTGAATATTAGTTAAATAGGTTATACGGTACAAATTACAAATACATTTTATGTTATCCAAATAAAGTTTTCTAATGAGAAAGTAATTATTATTTTTATATATATCATAATGCATAACTCTATATGTATATTATGGATAATTTAGATTTGTCTTTGTTGTTTTATTTAGAGTAAATATCACATAAAAGTGATTTGTATGGTATCTATCACGTATCGAATATCTCATATCAACATGACTACATGAGTAGGTCAAAAAAAAATTTGTAACATGGGGTTAGTTATAATATTTAAAGTTATTTAACATGTGCAAAATCAAAGTTGAGGATATCGTTGTCTCGGAATTTCTATAGGTACAAAATTGTTGATGCGGTTTTTGGTAATGACCAGTTTAAGTTAAACAAGGGAATTGTTGGTTTTGTAACATTAAGTCTTAATGAATTTGTAGCTCTCTTAAGTTTATTTGATTCAAAGATTTCAATGGAACTTCCAATTAAAAGACAAAAGCTTCATATATAGTTTAAATATCAAACATTCGATAAGTGAGCATAAAGCTGGGGTAGCTCAGTTGGTTAGAGCGTGTGGCTGTTAACCACAAGGTCGGAGGTTCGACCCCTCCCTCTAGCGTTTTTAATAATTTTAATCCCTTTAAGTTTCTAAACTAAGCAATAGCAACGACCAGTCATGATCCTGAAACCAAACACTCCAATCCTGAAACGAGAAGCAGAGAAAATTGAAACTGGGATGCATCAATTTTTGTTCCTTAACGTGTTTTTTTTTTAAATGGTCAACGTGGAATCAGATTAAACCGATCTAATTTGATTTTGGTTCGATTGTGTTATGAGTTTATTTGAGTACCGGTTCTTTATTTGAGTTTAAATTTGGGAAAACTGTCAAAAAAAATTTCCAAGGACAACTAAAAACTTCAATTCTCGGGTCACAATAAAAAAACCCAAACTATTGTTGACTTTCCATTATATTTAAATCATAAATTTCATGTTGAATAAATCGAATTAGACACGTTGTTAACTCGAGTAACATAATAAATTAACGGTGTTAAATTTCGTTTGAACTCTTCATTAACATAAAACGACGTTATTTTGAATTTTAAAAAAAAAACATAGGGTATCTGTTACCATTGTGCCCCATTCACTTTTGTTAAAATAATAATTTTTTTTGAATATAATCACTAATCACTAATTTCTCTTTTAAGATTATTTCTCCACTAAATCCGAATTTCTCTTCGTTGTTAGTTTGCGATTTCACAAATCTCTTAACCGGAAAAAATCGAGCGAGATTGTTCTCTGTTTAGATCGAAATCAGGTAATTGGAGACAAATATCTCGGCACGAGAGTTTGTTGGATTAACGGAGAAGACGAAGACGGCGAGAGGAGTTTCGTTTTGAAGATTCAAAAAATAGATAAACGGAGAATTCTCGGTTCATATTTTCTAGGACGTGAAATCAGATTTACAATCGTTTTTGAAAGGAAAGCAATTCTACAATCGATTAGGAATTGTTTTTGTTTTCCTTACCAGAGAAGAAGAATCGGAAGAAGAAGAAGAAGAAGAAGAATAAGAGAAAATTAGTGATTAGTGGTTATATTCAAACTATTTTCTTTAGGTTAATAAAAGTGACCATGGCACAATGGTAATAATTTAATTTTTGATTCAGAGGTCATGAAACTTTTTTTGCATAACTTTTTTTTTAAAATCCAAAACGACGTCGATTTGTGTTAATAGAGAGTTCAAACGGAATTTAACATCGTTAATTCATTCTGTTATCCGAGTTAATGACGTATCTAATTCGGTTAAGTCAACATTAAATTTATGATTTAAATGGAAAGTCAACAATAGTTTTGATTTTTTTTTAGCGTGACTCGAAAATTGAAGCTTTTAGTTGTCTAAATGTGAATATTGGGAATTTTTTTGACAGTTTTCCCGTTTAAATTTTAATTCATTTCAATTTTGGACCGAGCGACCAATTGTACGAGATTCTTCTTTTACTTCGCTTGTAACTCTAAACAAATACGTTGATTTGACTGTGTCACCCATTTGTATTTGAATGATCGTATTTTTTTTTCTTTTTTTGTTTGTGCAAAGAATTATCGTATTTAGGTTTTTTTTTTTTAGGCATCTAACCTTTTTTTTTTGTTTTCCGCGATACTCGAACTCGGATCCTCCAAAACTCTTTCTTTTTAGATGGCTAGAGGTTAACTGATTGTGCTACATGCACCGAGTGTTTGGATCTTACTTGCACTTGTTTTTCTTGTCTTCATTTATACCGAAACTGTTCTTTAAACAAACGAAGCTGTTTCATTTATATGAAAAGATGCGAGTTGAGAGTGAGATGAGAAGCAGAGAAAATTGAAAGTATTTCCTCTGGGGTTTGTTGTTGTGCTTGCTGGAATGCATTAATTTGTGTTCCTTGAGTTATCTAACGAGTTTTTGTTTTGTTTTGAATGGTCAAAGTGGAGTCAGATTTAACCGATCTAATTTGTTTTTGGTTCGATTGGTTTATGAGTTTATTTGAGTACCGGTTCTTTATTTGTGTGGATGGATCGGTTATAAACCGGTTTTATAGGTGTGGTCTCACATTTTATACACAAAATGCTTCACACGTTGTTCATAATCTTACGCTGCATCACGTAGTTTATGACGTATTTGGGCAAAATTTCATAGAAAAATTATGATTATAGGATATAGTTGACTATAGTATATGGACATAAATTAATAAAAAATAGAATTATAGTATTAGAGTACTTGGACACATATGAACATAAAAAAATCATTAAAAACATGATTTCTAATATCCTATTGACACATGATTTCTAATTAATAAATCCTATAGGGTATCATTGAAAGCATGATTTCTAATATCCTATAATCCTAATGCCAAGTATTTGAAAAAAAACTTAGGATTCTAGGATAGTGAAATTCTAAAACACACATATGTTAAATTAGATTTTACATAAAAAAATAGATTTAACAAAAAAAGTAATTGTAAATTCGAATTGACTGATAAAGAACGTTTGAGGCATCACTAATCACTATGCACATTTTCATCATACAATGTGAATACTAAGTTACTAACGAATTGTCTTATAGATACAAATGCCACCCAAAATTTAGTTTCATTTTCTTAAATAATAATAAAAAAAGATTTCGCCAATATTTATCCTTTATTATATGGTCAGCAAATCTTTTTTATACAGGCCATTCTGATTTTTTTGATTTTTTTTTTTTTTGTTACTGCAAAAAATGTTCTGTCTTCTTGTAAATTATATATTCTCTGAACAAATCAAAATGCGAGGAACGGATATAGAAAGTCGTAGAGATTTGGTCAACAATGAAAAGCAAACTCCTCTATATATATAATTATATATATATAATCTACTTTTGAGAAGTCACATACGAAAAAAGAAAAGAAAAGCGAGCTAATAATAGTCACTCAAACTAAAAACAAATTAAGCCTTTGTTTTTGACGGCGTTAGAAAACTATCATGGTTTACACTAACAAAATTCCGTCAGCGGTTGCGTTTGCGACAACGGTGCTGTTTCTAGCGATTACGATCGCACCTCAGTGGACGGCGGCACAGCAAACGCCGCCAATGCCAAAAGTGGATCCAGCGTGCAGGTTAGAGATCCCTGACATCGTTCAAAATTGCTACTCAACGTTGAGTGCGTTGCCATCGGAAGAATGTTGCAAGGGTCTCAAATCGGCGAGCAAGACGCAAGTGACTTGTCTATGCGACAACTTCATAGCACATCCTGTCTACGGCAACATGAGCCGACCTTTCTACAACCAAATCAACGTAGCATGTGGTGTTCTTGACAAATACGCCTGCGATGGTACCAGTAAAGGTACATACTTTTTCCTTTTCTTTTTATATTTAGGATATCAAAGTTATAATCTTGTGATTTAGTTGTGCATGTTATGTTATTATATACAAACACAAAATTTTATTCTCTTGTTGTATGGTTTACGTAACTTACATTACAAAAATTATGACATCTATAGTCGTTATGCAAGCTTGGTGAAAAAAAAAAAACTTGCGTTAAATTCTTCGATTTTGTCGTCAACAATTAGATCCTATATGTATATTTGCACTATATAATGTTTTCGGTAGAAAAAATACCGATTACGCAATTTGGAATAAGAGTTATAGTAATTTTATGGCAATTAATCGATTTTGGTTTTGTGTGGCAAAGGAGGAGACGCCAACGGAGGAGCAAAGCAAATTTAGTTTTGTAAAGGTGATGTAGTTTATATATATACAATACTTTTTCGGTGGGTTTGTCTAGCCTTTAGATTAGTCGGGCAGCTTATAAGTCGACTGAGGTTGGGACAAGTTCTAGTCTTGGAAGCCTAGTCTGATGCTGACCCGAATCATCCAAGGTTAACAAAAAAAAGAAAACTATATGATCGAACCATAATTTGTCTTATGTACATACACAATATACAATAGCGCATTTAACAACAGTGATTCCCATAATACGACATTGTTTTTTTGAAGGCAATGGATTTGTGATTTAGTTTTGTAACATCCGTCCCTATCACACAGGTTAAGACATCGTGTTATCTGCTTGACTTCGTCTAAAATATTTTCCTTCATTGAAAATACACCAACGTACAACAACTTGAACCACAACTTCTGGAACTCTTATTAACCTGAAAAAAGAGAAAAGGAAAGGAGTGAGCAAAACAAGTTTACTTAGTGAGGAGATCATCTCTGTCCACCGAAACATAATACACATTTCTACTACTATACGACAATCATCATAACACATAAACCTATGAACTATCAATCATATAGCATGTTTTACTTGTCAAGGTATAACACACATATCATTCTTCTTGCCCATTATGCAAGACATTCATAGATCGTTAAGTTCAGCCATCCTCGTGATGACTTTAGAACCTCCTGCCTGGAGGCTAGCCCTCGTGACTCAATCACTCCCATACCAGGCTCTTCAACTGTTTATGAGCTAAAATGAATCCGTTAATCCACTGCAGACCATTATCTGAGAAGACCTCTATTCCTCTCTTATCTCATATATCATCTTATCATATCATATTATATCATACCATATCATATCATAATATTACATCATCATTAAGCATACCATCACATAACCTAAGTCTAACAATTATATCTAAGCCTACATGTCATGAATCATGTAATATAATATAATAAAATAAAATATGAATTATGTTTCAACAGATCCCACCCTCACTTTGGCCACTTTGATTATGAAGAACAATTCATTTTTCTCCTTTCCTCTTCTTTAGACAGATTCGTTGTCTCAACTTTGATAACATGTTTTCCCATGTCCTGAACTTCAAATCAGTTCTCATTCAACCGAGACCTTTCTACATGAGAGATTAAGGCTCTTGTAAAGTTTTAGCCAATTCCGAGCTCGTTTTCCCAACCAAACAACACAACTCAACAAACTCGTCTGATCTGGATTCTGCACAGTCCTGGAGATACAACTATAACTCTCAAACTACTGAATGAAATGAAAAGATATTTTCCATAATACTAGATATAAGGGTCACGAAGATACTCAGAAAGTTTTAGCTTCATCGGAATATTTTTGACATTCCAAACGCTTCTTGCCAACTGACTGGTCACAGATCTGCACAGATCAGGTCTGGGAAATCATTCATAACTTTCCACCCACAACTCGTAATGACGAACCACTTTTGATTATGGCTAGATCATAGAGTCATGTATATGCATACCAATTTTGAGCATGTTATGATCTTGTTGAGCCTTCATTTCTGGTCTACATCGGGATTGGTCGAATCTATCTCCGGTTCACCCTCTCTTCCAATGGCTGTCTCTTTGTGCCTCTGGATATAGGGCACGGAAATTAGAGCTAGAAAACCTAATTCTCCTTTAACATATGGGTTTTCATTAAACCTTTTCCACTTGAGCTTCAATTTGCATAAAACAAGCCCCAACTCTTTCTTTCTTGTTTCTCTGGCTCAAACTCTTCATTCCGCTACTTTATTGGCCCAACTTTTTTTCTTACCAGATTAGAAACGATTTTATTGCAGTCCAACAGACTTTGATCCAAATTTAAAAGCTCGTAATGTTGTTTCCTCTGCAAGCTAGAGTTTTTTCGGAATCTTCGAATTTGGGATGTTACGAGTTTGGAGCATACTTTTGGATTCTCGTCATTATTTATAGTTTTGGTTGTAGCCTTCTGGTACAACTTCTCCCTTTTCTATGATCTTTCGCTCTAAATATCAACCTCAGTTAAAGAGAGATAAACAGAGAACATAGAGAGAGGATATCTTAATTATTGTTAAGTATACAATCTATTCATTATTATTGAAAATCGACTATCATTACGCTTCTTCTAGAAGAATGTCTGAAACATAACTATAAATATAATCATTAGAAAATTTGGATACTAACGTACGAACCTACAAACTTATGTTAAATAGTTTGGCGATTTTTTTTGGTAAAATCTGTCTTTATGTCTTTAAGCCTTTCTTCCTCTTATGGAGTCTGAGTTATCTAATAATAATCTACGTTTTGATATAAAAAAAAAAAAATACAAATGCTCTACACGAAATGTAGTTATATTTCCTTAGATAAAACAACTAGAAAAGCTTTTTGAAGTTAAAAAACCTCTAGCCACCTGAGAGAGAGAGAAAAATGAGATTTTTCGGTCAACAGTTCCGGTAGCTTTCATAGCGCCGAATTTGTGTCTTTATTATATTATTTTTATGTGGTTTTGTTAGTTACAAATCGACTCTCTCTGATTTATGCCTCTTTTTCTTTTATACGGTGGATTTTTTTTTCTATGAGTGGACGGCTAAGTTGGCGAATAGATTGATGGCCTAGATCCGGGAAAGTGATGAGGCTAGTATTCGTTTTCTCTACTTTGTGAGATTTTTCAGTAGATCTAGTTGTTTTGGAAATTGTTAAAAGTACAAAGGAAGGCGAAACCCTAGGGATATTGATCGACTAAATGAAATTCTTCAAGATGGTTTTATATATTCAAACTGCTATTCAAGCAATGAAGACGACGAAGCATATTTGATGATAAATCATCTTCACATTGTATTGGATTGTGTTATGTTTTTAATTAAAATCTAGTTGTGTGTTTCTGTTTTTTTTTTTTACAATCTTTTGGTTGTTGATTCATTACCATAGTCTCTACTGATGTGTGTGGAACTGTTTCGCTTCTTCTTATCCGTTAATGTCTCTTGGTAAACGGTAATGTGGATTTATTATTTGGAATAAAGAAATTTTCGGTGTTAAAAAAAAAAAAGATTTTGCAAACGTTTACATATACATGCATTATATGGTCAGCAATTATTTTTTATACAGACCATTCTGATTTATTTGATTTTTTTTTCTTTTTGTTACTGTTAGAATGTTCTGTTTTCTTATAAATAAATATATATATATATATATATATATTCTCAGAACAAATGAACAAATCAAATGCCAGGAAGGGATATAGAAAGTCGTATAGATTTGGTCAACAATGTAAAAGCAAAAACAAAGTATATAACTTCATGTTATAATCAAAATTATCAAATGATTAGCAATATCAATTATATGTATACTCTCTCTCTCTCTCTCTCTCTCTCTCTCTCTCTCTCTCTCTCTCTCTATATATATATATATATATATATATATATATGTATGTATATGAATACCACTTGTTTTTTTCTTTTTTCTTTTGAATACTACTTGTTATAATAAAATGTTTAGCAATGTCAATAATGTAGATTCACTCTTTCTATATATGATAATGTACATACGATAAACAGGAAAGCGAGCTAATAATAGCCATTCAAAAGAAAAAACAAATTAAACTTTTGTTTTTGCCAGGAGTTAGACAACGATCATGGCTTACACTAAACAAAGCTCCGGTAGCGGCTGCGGTTGCGACAGCCGTGCTGTTTCTAGCGGTTACGATCGCTCCTCAGTGGACCGAGGCCAAAAGAACAAAAACGACGCAAAATGCTGAACCAGAAAATGCTGAACCAGTGTGCGCGTTGGTGATCCCTGAGATCGTCCAAAATTGCTACTTAACGACTAGTCTGTTGCCATCTGAAGAATGCTGCAAAGATCTCAAAACGGCGAGCAAGACCGAAGTGACTTGTCTCTGCGAAAATGTCATTGCAAATCCTTCTAACGGCAACCTAACCCGAGCTCTCTACGATCAAGTCAACATCGCCTGTGGCGTTCTCGACAAATTCGCTTGTAACGGTACCTACTTTAATTTTTTCCTCTTTTTTTTATTTTTCTTTTATTGTGGTTATAAGATTTTTTTGATCTTGTGATTTAGTTATGCATGTTATTTTCTATTTACACATCTTTAGTTTTATTATATGGTTTACATAATTTACAATAATTACAAAAGAATCATCATATGATTATCGCCGTTCAATCTGCATGTTTGATGAGTAATTTGAAAAAAAGAAAAACTTACTCTGCGGTTTTGCGCACTTGCTCAATGTTTATGGCCCTGTTCGGGAGTAAGTCGCAACAACATCAACAAACGACCAGAAAAACTGTGATTATAAGTTACTTGAGACTCAAATTTTGTTTTTTTCTCTCATGGTTTGTCAAAGATAATATGTATTTTGTTTTCGATAGAACAAATCTAGAGATATGCTAACGTTCCCGCTTGATTGGATTGGTAATTTCAGATAGATGATTATGCATGTTATTGGATTATATATAAAACCTATGCATGTCGATTCGTACATCCGTTACTCATCATAATTTTAAGACTTTGAATGCACCTAATATGTCATTAATTGCTGATAATATGAAAACAAATTATAAGAAATTATAGCCTACTAGTTTGTAATGCATGTTGGAAAAAAAAAAAAATCATGCCGTAACATAAAACCCTAAAACAGAAGTTGTATATCAACCTCAATGGATGTAAAAAGCAAATAATAATAAATACAATCCTCAAAGATTAAAATATGTAGGTTAATGGTTTGTGTTAATATCGTCGTTATGTCATCAGTCGAATTCAAATATGCATAATGCATATCATTAGACAAATTTTTTTTTATTGTAACGGTTGAGCTAGTCAAATCAAAAGACAATTTACTCGTACGTCAGAAATTAATTTTGCCTCAAATTTAAATAATGTATAGACAAAAATTTTAAAGAAAACTCACAGATTTATTAGAATCCTTGATAAAAGGATTGGCGAGATTGTAAATCCATGGATTTTTTAGATTCATAGTGCAATTTGAACAAGAGTTATGGTGATTTTATGGTAAGCAATTGAATTTTGTTTTATGTGACAAAGGAGCCAATGGAGGAGCAAGGAACAAGATTGCTGCATCAATGGGTCTATTTGGTTTGGTTGCAAGTCTGCTTATTTAATTCATTAAAATTTGGGTTTTACCAAATATTAAGTAATTCTCCATTTTTGTTTTTTTTTGTTTTTTCAATGGCAATACATCTATATATCTTTTAAAATCTACTTAACTAATAAATTTCTGAATTTATTGAAGAGAAAAATTAATGAGAGTGTGCACTACATATATAGATAGCGATGTGTAACTCGATTTTTTTTTTTACCGTCTGAAATGAATTCCATTAAAAAGTTTAAAAACAAAGAGTTCCAATAGAGAAAAGGCAAAAACAGAACATGCATGGCACAGAGCAAAAAAATCAATCGCCATTATGTGCCTCAAGAAGAATACGATCATGTAACTAAGTTGGATCATCCATTACAACTTGCAAGGTAGGGTTGGTAACAGCCATCACTAGTAACACTCTTCACTATGTCTCGAGCAATAAAGTTGGAATTGTGAGACACCAATACAAAAGCGCATCTTGTAAAGAAGGGTACAACTCGAAAGATCTGTTCAAGTAGTGATATTTGTATATTTTAGATATTCTTAGCATTATATTTTTTTCGGTTTTGATCACATCTCGTTTCATTTAGTTGTTTTTCTCTCATATTTGAGTCACATTTAGTTTTACCTTGTGTTTTAGAGTCCTAGGCTAGGTTTTGTGGTATTTGCATGTGTTTTTAGTATTTTTCAAGTACTATGGAGCTAGGATATCTTTGGAAGCACATGAGGATGGAACTTGGAGAAAAACCGAAGAAACATCACGATTGAGAAAGAAAAAAATTTGATTGGGCAAAAAGGAGATCAAACTAATAGCCCAGATTGACACATGAAGAAGTTTTACTGCGTCATCGTGAGCTACCAAAAGAGGGATCAAAAGCACAAATCAAATTGACGTACGTCCCACTGAGCTATCAAAAGGGGGATCAAACCAACCAAACAAGACTGCATTTTTCCTATAAATTTTGAGTCCGACCCGGTTTGTCTCGGATCGACCCGGTTCAGTTTTTATTTACTATAAATATGTTTTTAGACATAGAAAAACCTAAGTTGGATTTTGCTATTTTTCTCTTTGAGCTTTGAAACCATTTCCTTATGATTTGTGATTGGATCTTTGTTTCTTCCCATTACTAGTGAAGATTTCTTAACCTTTTATCATTTATTTTATGTTTATTATGTTTATGTGTATAATCATGCTTATCTTTGAGTTTTGCATAATGATTAGTGAGTAATAATCTTATGGGTTTTTGGATTTAGTAGATTAGAGATGTTTGATGGATGATTAGTGATGCTTAGGGTTGGATTCATATGATTTCTAAAGTTTAGGGTGTAATTAATGATAGATTTGACTTAGCTAATCAAAATCTAGATCATGGATATTTTATGCCCGGAAGGTGTTCGATAAAATGTCTAGAAAATCCTAAATTTGCTTTTCATTCTTAACCAACGGAAATTGATGCTTAAGCTGATTAGTTGGCTCTATGAACTTATGCTTAATGATTAGTGATCATTTAATTGCAATTGGAAAATTAGCTTAATTGAGTAATTAGTAAATGAATTTTTGTCATGGAAATGGACTAGTCTACTTTGTGTGATTCATGTCATGGAATTGAGTTTGAATTGTAGTCCTAGCATCATTAGTTAGTAATTGATCATCCCAAGTCAATTTCTTTGTCCAAAGCCCATACTTTTCCATATTTGATCAAGTTCTTAGTCGTTGACTTTACGGTTGAATTTTGTTGACTTTTAGTTGACTTTGCATTTAGACTTTGTTTATACTTTAATCCTCTTGCTTTGATCTTGTTTAGTGCTTGCTTACTTGTTTGTCTTTCATTTGCATTATCATTTGCTCGTTTCACTTAGTTTTATTTCGTAATTAGGATTTTAAAAATCGAAAATACAATCTTTGAATCGCTTATCTTAGTCTTTTGCTTGGATTCCTAGTGTAGTTGTTCTAAGTTCCCTTGGTTCGATCCTATACTATGCTACAACAACTATAGTGTGTTGTTGGCTAAGTATAGACATAAATTTAATTTGACACACATCAAGTAACGTAAAGGTACAACTCGAAATATCTGTCCAAGTAGCGTAGGTTTGGATATCGCCAAGACCGCTGTTTGACAATCAGAAGATAACATGTCAGTCTGGTGAAGATCACGTATATGCTTTGTAATGTCCAAAGAATAATCCTTAGTTCAACAGTAATGCGATTTTTGGACCTCGTAAAAACATATCTCGCATGTAAAGGTACATAACCCGAATAATCTCTAGCTAACCACAACCATCTGAATATTGCATTTAACCACAACCATCTGAAGAGGAGACCAGCTTTTCGGTAAGTTAGAATGTATACCAATTTCCATTAATATGGAAAACATTTTTTTTTTTTTTTTGAATACTAAGAGGTTCTGGGCCTAGACCCGTAAATTTCCTCAGACCGAAAACCAGAGCATTAAACAAAAATTGTTAGTTATTAATTCAAATATGGTTAGTTAAATCGGTTAGAAAATATTGAGTAGCCTTATTGATCAAATTTGAATACGAAATTACACTTGAAAGCTCAACTGGAAAACCCTATTTACATAATTTGTACTCAGTACTGATCAAAATCTGAAGGCTGCAAATCAATAATGTTTAAGTGGGATAAATTTACTCTGAATACGGTCCTATTCGTTTGGCAGTCGCCAGCAATTGCGACCAGCGATAGCACACTACAAGAAAACAAGACGAATCCGACGGGCAAAACCGTCGGATATCCGTCGGAAAGAGCCAATTCCAACGGAAAATTAACGCGAAAATCCGTCGGATCCGTGTGGTCGGAAAAAAAAAATCCGTCGGTAATCCGTCGGAATTTCCGACGGATTACCGAGGTTTTAGTTCCCTCGGAAAAACCGACGGAAAACCGAGGCTTTACATCCGTCGAAAAATCCGACGAAATACCGACAACTATTTGCGTTGGAAATTCCGACGAAATACCGATAACTATTTGCGTCAGAAATTCCGACGGAAAACCGACAACAATTTTGGTCGAATTTTTCGACGGTTATCCGACGACCTTATCGGTCGGAAAATAAATCCGACGGTTATCCGACGGATCAAAAACCGACGGATTACCGACGGTTTCGAAAAAATATATATTAATTAAATTGAAAAATAATAATTTAAATATATTTTTGAAATCAAAAATAAAAATAAAATTTAATTGAAATTTAATTATAATAATACCATTAAAATTAAAATTAAATTTGTCTTAAAAAAGTAATAAAATTTAGTTTTGAAATTATAAAAATATAAAGCGAATTTAAAATAATATCATGTCTAAAACTTGTGTCCCGGGAAAGTTGACTCGAGAAACGCCTTCATCCTCTCGAAACATGCTCGGGTTTCTTCATTTTCCTTATCCTTCCTTTCTCGCTCTGCCCGCTCCTCGTTGAGTCGCTCGGTCAACCTTTCGATTTCATCCACAAGATGCATAGAGCTGTAACTGCTAGAAGAAGACGTCGCTTGGTCTCGATCCGGAAGTCGACCAACCCCAAACTTACGCCCTTTTTTTGTTGGAACATGCTACAAAAAGAGAAAAAAGAATTAGTTTTGCAAAACTTAGAAATTTTAGAGAAAAAAACTAAATAAATTGAATACTTACGCTCATTACGATACGGTTCATCTCTTCGCGGGGTAAGTCTTCCGCGTTTGATCCAGTTTGAGAGAGCTGAGTCAGCTGGGTCTGGCGCTCTTCCTCAATCGCGTCGAGGGTCTCTGCAGCCAACTGATCTTGAACAACCATGGTCTTTCGATTAGTGTGCGTGTCTCTCAGCAAGACCCCATAATGCGGTGGCACACCATCATTAGCGATTGTCTGCAAAAGACAAAACATATGTTAGTGGTATTTAAGTGATAAATATTAGAAATAACACTTATATGAAATTAATAAATCTTACCATAGCTCGCTCTCGGCTTTCGATTGTCTTCGGGCCACCGTTTTGAGTAGCGATCCCTTTTCCACCTCGGTTGCTCTTCCAGTTCCTTGAGTTTGTCTCTGATAGCGCCTTTGTCTCGGGCTTCATCCAGTAATGTATGAGGCCCTCCCAAACGTGCAGTGGCAAGTCTATTGGCTTGTCTGCCGGGTTCTTTAGCCACTTCTGCTTCCACTCAAACTTATGGTTCTTGTATGACTCTCGAACCTGCTCTCCGAAACCCTTTCGAACCTGGGAGGTCAACGCTGGGTCCCACGTGAACTGTTGCTGAAAATATGTAAAACGAAAAAAAAGAATTATTAATATTCAATAATATGAAAAACACATATAAATACAGATGCTTGAAATAATATAACTTACCGAGAAAGTACGCAACCATTTTTCTATCTCGGTCTCGGGGATCTTAGAGGCCTTCTCGTACGGGTGAGAGAGCTGCGTCTTGAAAATAGAAAGAATTGCCTTACTGATTTTCCCCTGCGGATCACATCTAAACCTGAAAACATAAAAAATAAAAAAATATCAAATTACAATATTTGGTAAACAAAGTAATAAAATATGAATTTGTTATACTTACCAAATGTGCCCTCCATCTAGCCGGGTAGGATGCAGCGGAAAGCAATGCTCACGTCCGGGTAGTAGGACAATTTCCTCGAGTGACAATGAACGTCGAGTACCGGACGTCTGTGACTCCGGCCCCTCGAATCGAGAACCGCCTCTAATGGATCTACTAGAATGAGACCTACAAAAAAAATTTGACATTAGTAATATAAAAATTAACAAAACTTAAAATAAAATTAAGAAAAATATTTTATATTTATCAAGCTCAAAGTAATTAAAAAAAATTTGCAAAGGCATCTAAAACGATTTAAAAAAAATCGTTATATAAAAACTTTTCACGAGTTAATATTATTTTAAAAACAGTGACGAAAAATTTTATATGATAAAATTTTATATCAAAAATTGCATACATATAAATTATATACAAAAACATTTTTATATACCAAAATCCAATAAACTACAAATTGTTAAAATCAACAACAATAAAAACTAAAAATATAGACATTAGTAACAAAAACTAAAAATCAACAACAATAAAAACATTTTTATTGTCCAAAATTCCATATGAATAAAATACAAATTATTAAAATCAACAACAATAAAATCTAAAAAGCATAATAATTCATAAAATTTTGTTATCCAAAGATTTCAATTAAAATTTTGAGTTTTCTTAACAAATCAACACTATATAACAATCTAAAATTTTATATAGTAAAATTTTAGTTTGATAAAATTTTATATCAAAAATTGCATACATATAAATTATATACAAAAAACATTTTTATATACCAAAATCCAGTAAACTACAAATTGTTAAAATCAACAACAATAAAAACTAAAAATATAGACATTAGTAACAAAATCTAAAAATCAACCACAATAAAAACGTTTTTATTGTCCAAAATTTCATATGAAAAAATACAAATTATTAAAATCAACAAAAATAAAATCTAAAAAACATAATAATTCATAAAAATTTGTTATCCAAAGATTTCAATTAAAATTTTGAGTTGTCTTAACATATCAACACTATATAACAATCTAAAATTCCTCAACAAATCCAACTAATCCTCCTACTCATCACTAACCAATAAATTTGAAGAAGTTATCCTAAATCTACCAAACTAAAACTAAATCTACCAAACTAAAACTAAATTTATCAAACTAACAATGAAATCATAGAGATAAAGAAGACTTACATGGGTTTTTTCGCCGGATTGAAGAGAGAGTAGAGAGAGAAATCGAGTTAGAGTGAGAGAGAAAAGTTTCGGTTGTGGGGAAGAAGAAGATTGTGTGGATTAAATTTTTTTAGAAAACCGACGGCCATACCGCCCAAATAAAAAATAAGGCGGCAATTGTTAACCGACGGAAAACCGACGGAAAACCGACGGATTTAATTATTTTATGCATGCAATGCGATTGGTCGGTCAACATAAAAGATTATCTAGTATCCGTCGGAAATCCGTCGGTTTTTAGGAAAAAACCGACGGATTTCCGACGGCCACAACTCAATTTGGTGTTTACGGATTGCGATTCTCGCATCGAACATGTTTAAACCACTTACAACATTTCTTTTGTGTAATAGATTCAACCTATAATCAATTTTATAACAATGAATTATTTGATTTCATCACAATTTCTAATCCTAGTAAACATACATGTACACTTTATGATTTATATTCAAATATGTACATATGTTATGAAAATTAGAAACATGCTTTAAAAAGTGTTTGAATAACTTTGTCAACAACCTAATTTGTTTATATTTGGGAGACGTAGGCCGTAAACTACCAAATTTGTGACAAAAACAAAAAAAAAACATAAATCCGTTGGAAATCCGTCGGAATTTCAAGAAAAAAACCGACGGATTTCCGACGGAATCAATAAAAAAAAAAAGAAAAACCATAAAACCGTAGAAAATCCGTCGGAAATTCAAGGAAAAAACCGACGGATTTCCAACGGATTTATGATTTTTTTTTTTATTGATTCCGTCAGAAATCCGTCGGTTTTTGTCTTGAAATTCCGACGGATTTCCTACGGTTTTATGGTTTTTCTTTTTTTTTTTATTGATTCCGTCGGAAATCCGTCGGTTTTTTTCTTGAAACCCTAAACCCTAAATCCGATAATTTATGATTTTTTTTTTATTGATTCCGTCAGAAATCCGTCGGTTTTTGTCTTGAAATTCCGACAGATTTCCTACGGATTTATGGTTTTTTTTTTTATTGATTCCGTCAGAAATCCGTCGGTTTTTTCCTTGAAACCCTAAACCCTAAATCCGATAACTTATATTTTTTTCTAAACCCGAATCCGTCGGAAATCAGTAGGAAATCCATTGGAATTTCCTACGGATTTCTGACGGATTTATAAAAATCCAATTAAAATTACTGAATTATAAAAGCTTGGACGATTTTAAAAAAATCCGAAAACTTGCTTATTTACATTAAAAAAATTACTGTTTTAATAATAATATTACAAAAGCTTGAAAAGACTTCTAAAATATTACATATTATAATTAAATAAACCGAAACATTCGAAGAGATTATGGTAAACTATAATCTGAATCTGATGAGTAGTCTGAAGCCGCGGAATCAGAATCTTCATCAAATTCTCCTAACTCTTCCTCAGATTCGGGAAACACCTCCTCCTCTAGTCCGATTGTAAAATCGACAACCAGCTCCACGTTGAGAGAAAGATCAATAGTACCTAATCCACCCTCTGTGTCTTGTTGCAAAGGATCGTGCTCAGGTACCCCAACAAGCGTTCCTCTGGGATGAATTTGTGTGACTGTGATCCATGGGTCGGGAACAGACGTTGACACTGTAGGGGGGCGAATGTAGCAAACCTGATCTGCCTGTGATGCTAGGACAAACGGATCATACTTCTCGAGATTCCTTCCAGAATGGACCCATGTAACACCAAATTCGTCATGTCGTACTCCATAGCCGTCTTCTGGGTTATACCAATCGCAATTAAATGCAATGAACCTTAAGTCTAATATGCCTGGGAAATGGACTTCCAATATCTCACGAAGTACGCCGTAGTAAATCATGTCACATGATTGCGATGAAACACCCGAATTAATTGTTGATCTGGTACTTTCTTCTTGAAACACCTTAAACTTATATCCACGTGTAAAATATGCCGGGTACGAATGTGCAACATATAGGGGGGGGGGTTTAGCAACTCTTCGAACCATGTGGGAAATGTATGTCCTCTAGTCATCATGTCCTGAACCTGTGGTCATTGCATGAGTGAAGAACTTGTATACATAATAAGGAAGATATGAAAATAAATTCATTAACTTACATAAGAACTAATCCATCCCGCGAACTCATTTTCCTTAAGCTCTTCAATTTGGTCCTCTGTTATTGCAGGGTATTTGTGCCGTTGTATAGCTTTGTAAATCCTGATGTCATTAACCATTGTAAAAAAATTATATACTAAAAAAAAATGTATGTATCCAAAGATTGAAGTTAAATACCTCTCGTACTCCAAGACTTCTTCACAATTTGTAAGGATATACAAGTGTAGATGACCTCGTTCCTCCTGTGTAAGCCTTCTCTTACGGCTTCTTCCACTAAGATGTCCAATTTGGGCGAATTCATTTGGGACATTAGCAGAGTAAGTTGGGGCTACGCCACCATCATCATTTCTCGTGGGTTTGCGACTCTTTGCTTGCCTTTCAGGTGGGAAGTAAAATCCGGCAAAGTTAGCACTTTCTTCATTGATGTTTTGCGCAACGATAGAACCCTCGACTCTGCTCAAATTCTTCACCTTCTTCTTTAGATGGAACATATACCGCTCAAATGGATACATCCATCGGTAATGAACAGGCCCACCAAGTGCTGTTTCCCGAGGGAGATGAATCGGGAGATGCTCCATAACATCAAAGAAGGACGGTGGAAATATTTTCTCTAAATTGCAAAGGATCTCGGGTATCTTCTCTTCCAAATTCTGAATACCTTCTTCTGTAAGTGTTCTAGAACTTAAATCCCGAAAGAACGAAGCAATCCCTGCAATATAAAAAATCTATGTTATCAAATGAATTGCAAAGATTAAAGAACATGGACATAATAAGACAGAACATACAAAAGAAATAGAGAATATACCTGCGATAGCTATGTGTACTTGTCGGGGTAAAAGTCCTCGAAAAGCGAATGGCAGGAGGCGTTGCATAACAACATGACAATCATGACTCTTCATCCCTGTGAATTTGCCTTCTCTTTTATCAACACAATGCCGCAAATTTGACACGTATCCATCCGGAAATTTTACGCTGTTTAATATCCACTCGAAGAACTCTTGTTTTGCAAGCCTGTCCAACCGAAAAGCAGGGATCAGAGCTTTCCCTTGGGAATTAACGTGAAGCTGCGTTCGAGAACAGTGCTCCTTAAGGTCCAACCTCGACTTCAAATTGTCCTTCGTCTTTTTTTGCACATTGAGGATGGTGTTCATGATGTTATCGAAAACATTCTTCTCAATGTGCATAACATCCAAATTATGCCTCAGAAGATGATCCTTCCAATAAGGCAAATCCCAAAAGATACTATGTTTCTGCCAGTTGTGGTACTCTCCAGCACCATCTACACGGACATGTCCATTACCACCACATTCAACAGTCCGATCCGCTCCAAAATCTCGTAACTGATCCAACATAAACTGCCCACCTAACACAGGCGGTGGACCATGTAAAACTTTTACATCCTTCCTGAACAGAGTGGTGCTCTGCCGATAGGGATGGTCATGGGGGAGAAACCGTCGATGGCAATCAAACCAACACGTCTTCCTTCCGTGCTTCAACTGGAATGCATCAGTGCTTTCTCCACAGGACGGACACGCCAATTTCCCATGCGTTGACCAACCGGAAAGCATCCCGTAGGCCGGGAAGTCGCTTATCGTCCACATTAAAACTGCATGCATATCAAAATTCTCCTTCAGTGAGACATCCCACGTCTCAACGCCGTGGTGCCATAACATCTGCAACTCCTCGATCAATGGCTGTAGGAAAATATCAAGTGATTTCTTAGGATGGGATGGCCCGGGGACTAGGATACTCAGGAACAAAAACTCTCTCTTCATGCAAAGAGATGGCGGCAAATTGTAAGGTGTCACAATTACAGGCCATAGTGAATATTGCCTCCCATGCTTCCCAAAAGGGTTGAAGCCATCAGTGCTCAATCCGAGGTATACATTCCTTCGTTCTGCCGCAAACGTGGGATAGACTGAATTAAAATGTTTCCACGCTTCTGCATCTGATGGATGCCCTATTTTTCCTTCCCTTCTATGCTCTGCATGCCATCTCATTGCGGTCGCAGTTCGCTCAGATTGGTATAACCGCTTTAACCTTGCTGTCAATGGTAAGTACCACATCCGCTTAAATGGGACTGAAACTCTTCCTCCTGTATCCTTATACCTAGGATGACCGCAAAATTGGCAAGACAGAAGGCCCTCGGTCGCTTTCCAATACAACATGCAGTTCTCCTCGCAAATGTCTATCATCTGAAATGGCAAACCAAGACCAGCAACCAATTTTTGTATCTCATAGTACGAAGCTGGTGCAAGGTTATCCTGCGGCAAAAGACCTTTAACGAAATCCGCAATCACATCCACAACCTCCTCGCTCAGATTGTAATTCGACTTAATGGTCATTAACTTAGTCGCGGTTGACAAAGGAGAATCACCCTCTCTACAACCTTCGTATAACGGCTGTTTCGCTGCATCCAACATATCAAAAAATCTTCTATCATCTAAATTAGGCACATGTACCCTTTCAACATCCTCCCCGAATACCCTTTCAACATCCTCTCCGAATCCTGATAAATTTTCCTGAAATGCATCATTGACCATCTGCACCATACCTATGCTAGGAGGTTCTGTTGCCGTTTCTTCTATCATATCAGTTGCATAAGATTCACTACAACTACCATAATCTACCATTTCCTCTGTTTCTCCATGTGAATACCAAATTTTGTAACCCGGCATAAATCCATGATTATACAAATGCCCATATACACCTTTATACGTTCCTCTCCTACGATTCAAACAATCCGTACAAGGACAAGGAAATTTACCATTTCGAATGGCTTGCGGATTTTGCCCAACAAATTCCATAAATTCCTTAATCCCAGCCTCGTACTCCTCTGTTACCAATCCGCTCGCTTGATCTCGCATCGGCTTGTCCATCCACGATCGAAAATAATTAAACGGATTTGAAGAAGAAGAACACATTTTACTCTCTCTCTTTTTTATAAAATGGTGTTGCATAAGAATGAATGAATGGAAGAAGATGTCTGATGTAGGATATATACCTAAAAACCGACGGATTTCCGACGGATATTTAAATTTCAAACAGATCTATTAAAAGGCTATTTTGAAATTACGATCCATCGGAAATCCGTCGGAAATAAACCGACGGATTTCCGACGGATGTTTAAATTTCAAACGGATCTATTAAAAGGCTATTTTTAAATTACGATCCGTCGGAAATCCGTCGGAAATAAACCGACGGATTTCCGACGGATGTTTAAATTTCATGAAATTACGATCCGTCGGAAATCCGTCGGTTTATTTCCGACGGATGTTTAAATTTCAAACGGATCTGTTAAAAGTCTATTTTTAAATTACTATCCGTCGGAAATCCGTCGGTTTATTTCCGACGGATTTCCGACGGATGTTTAAATCTTACTAACCGTCGGAAAGCCGTCGGATATCCGTCAGAATTTCCTACGGATTTTTTGCGGTCGGTAATCCGTCAGTTTTTCCGACGGATATCCTACGGTATTTGGTTTGTCGAAAACTCGTCGGAAATACGTCGGAAAATTACCGACGGATGGAATCCGTCGGAAATTTCGTCGGATTTTGTCTTGTTTTCTTGTAGTGGCAACTAAACGTTGTTCGTTTGGGTGTTGCAGCGACCATCGACCAATCACAGCAACTCATAAACGAACAACACAATATGTCATTGGCAACTAAACGTTGTTCGTTTGGGTGTTGCAGCGACCATCGACCAATCTCGCTAATCGTTATTGTTGGTCACTATTACTAATCACTATCGCCAAGGACTAAAAAAATAGGGCCTATATCATTTTACGGTCTGGCCTAAAACTAACCATAAGAAAAGAAAACAATTCCACCTTATTTCTTAGATGAAAAAAAAATCCTTTTAAAACTTTATCCCAACTCCAAGGTGCAGAGGAATGATAGGGATTCATTATTCCATTAATATAACATTTTTATTTCACCCTATTCATTATCCCGTTTATTTTTATTTTTATTTTTTTTCATTCTATTCACAATTACGCATTTTATACAACATATCTCTTTAATAATAACCTGTTACACCTGAAATTCATTTAAGAAAATCATTCTACTCCAAAAAAATTCAGATATTTATGGGGTGGGATTGAAACTTATGAATTTTGGATCCTAGCTAGTGCAATTTCAAATAAGAATTGGCGATTCAATACGATTACAAAAAAAATATATATATTATGTTTGAGTTCTTCTTATTCAATTTAGGGTTTAAATTTAGAGACTGTGAATCATTCTGATATGTCGTTACATTTTAATGTATATTTTAATTCATTTCAATTTTGAACTGACCAATTCTACGTGTGATTCTTTTTTTTCCCTCCTAATTCTATTTGTGAATCTATTGTTTTTCTTCTCCCAATTCGACCAATTCTACGTAACTCTAAAAAAAAAATACATTTATTTGACTGTGTCACCCGCTTGTATTTGAATGATCTTATTTAAGTTCGTTTTTCTTCTGGCAATGACATCAAGAATTGAATCCGAATACTAATTCGCAATGAGTACCTCACGATTTGTAGAGAGGTATTTGTAGTACTTTAAAGTTTGAAAAGTATAATCTGACTATTTTTGTTGTACATTTGCTTCTTTTTTAAGTCTATAAGAAATTCCATAGAATGAATAATATATTGGAAAATCATATACGAAGTACGATTAGCATATAAATTTTTGTATATAGTGATCTGCATGGTTAATTGACAAGTCTTTCAAAGTTTCTTTTTTAAATTGAAAACCAAATAATAGAGAAAATAAAAAATCAAAATAAATAAATAAATAATTGTACGCGGTGATTTCGCATCGGCATTCTTAATCTTGTTTTTTTTTTAATTTTCACGGGTGAACTGATTTTGTTTTTCAATTTTTTTTTTCAATTTTTTTTTTCACGGTTTTTAATATATTAATTTATAAACCTATGTATACACGGATTCTAATCTAATATCTTATAAAAAGACATTTCAAATGCTAATATAAGCTCCAATCTAAGTCTAAAAATCATGAGAGCTTGTAAGTATAGGAAGTACTCATAGTCTCATACATGGCGGGCCAAACGAGAATCAAATTTTCTTCATGCATCCACCTTAATATAGAACCTGTTGGTGGTTCAATTTCTTCGACAACCAATCCGTACAATACTACTAAAACTTTCACCCCTATATTTTTTTTTTGTCGTTATCAATTTGGAAAAATTTAGATTATCAGTTTTGGAGACTATGCGGAGACTCGAGAAAAGAAACAAAAATATTTTCTATGGATCA
Source organism: Pseudoturritis turrita (assembly GCA_900406555.1). Lineage (NCBI taxonomy): Eukaryota > Viridiplantae > Streptophyta > Magnoliopsida > Brassicales > Brassicaceae > Pseudoturritis > Pseudoturritis turrita. The sequence goes on along the minus strand of OVBL01000462.1, from coordinate 110,955 downwards.
TCTGGATTTTATGGAAATGTATGAATGATAAAGTTTAATGGAATTAATAGGTATCTTCCAGATATTTTAAAACATGCGACGAGTGAGGTTTCAACATTGTGGCAATAAATAGCAAATTATGTCAGATTGATTGAGTTAGTGTTGTGTGAACACGGATGGATAAATCTTCCTACGAGGAGGCAATGGACAACATCGAAGCTTCCCCTTCACACAGAGTTAAAAACTTTGATCTATGCGATGAAATGTTTGTCGTTGCATTATGGGCCATTTCGTTTCAGACAGATTTTTTGGAGTAAGTGATGATGACGAAATATTCATTGGATTGCCGGTGTTTGCAACCCTGCTAGCAGAATTTTTTGGGCAGAAAATTCGTTACTTTTCTTTATCTCATTTTTCTCGTATTTCAAACAGATTGTTTGACACAGTGATAGATCCTGCTCTAGTTTTTTTTTTTCAAATTATAAATTTAGTATATGGCAGACTGGATTTTATTATAAAAAGTACCATATTTTGCAAAATCGTCTAGAACACTCAAAAGGTTAGGCAAGACTCCATGATTTCTCCCTTTCTTGCTCATACAATCTTCCAAATTTTAAAACCAATTAGCATAACGCTTCTTCTAGAAAAACGTCTTGAGACATCACACACCAACACTAACAAATATGGATACTAACGAACTTTGTACAAACATCTGTTAAATTCGAATTGACTTAGATATGAAAAAATGATTTTTAGGATTTTATTGATTCGATAAAATAGAAAATAGTAATTGTTGCTTGATTGAATCGGTTGTATTAAAGTGGTTCTCACGTCTTGACACAAATGCCGGACACGAAATTTAGTCTTATTTCCTTAAATAAATCAATAAAATTGTACTAACGTGTATATATAAATGTATTAGGGTAAGCAGATCTTTTTGAAACAGGCCATTCTGAGATATTTGATCTTTGGGTTAGACTATAAGCTCCGGTCAATATTTGTTTTTCTTATTAGTTATATTAGTTATTACTTATTTACTAGGTGTTTATCCACGCTATACATAAAATTAAAATTCATTTAAAAAAAAAATTTATAAAAAATACATAATATGTTTTTTTTTGTCACGAAAAAATACATAATATTAATACTGTTTTAATAAGAAGCTAAAATGAATGTAACTCAAATAAAAAAAACTAAAGTTTATAGTTAACTTATCTTTATTATATCACATATAATAAAATAAATGGAATGCTTTATTTTTATTAATTATTTTGTTATAATTAAAAATAGAGATTCTTAGTAAAATAGTCTAAATTTAAACCGTGAAATCTAAATTCTAAACCCTGAATCCTAAATCCTAAAAACTAAACCTTAAATTTTAAAACTAAACCATATATCCAAAATTCTAAACCCCTATCCCCTACAATTTAAATATTTAACCAAAAAGCTAAACATAATGCTATATTTTCTTAATTTGAAAGAATTAACTTATTTTTTAATTAAAATATTTTTTATAAAGATTAAATTACATTGTCTTTAAGATAGATTAAATTAAAGATAACTATAAATTAATAGAATATTGTTTTGTCATTGTTCATCATTTAGGTGATAGTTTTTAATTTGAATTATCCTATTACAAATGATAATCATATCAATCACGACATAATAAGCGAAACTAATTTCTTGTAATAATTAGAAACATGACGAACAACTTCGTACACGATTGTACAAAGGACAATTTATCCATACCCAAAGATTCACAACAGATGGTTTTACAAACAGCTTACTCACGATGGACAATTTTTACATTTAACTCATATTTTAGGGTATTTACACCACATTGGAGATCTCTAGCATGACTGTCTCCATTAATATGAAAATTTCACTTTTTTGAAATCGAATCCCAAATTTGGTGTAGAAAAATTAATAAATATTTGGTCAACCACAGACTAAAAAAATCTCTACGAACAATTTTTTTTAAAAACCTTCTTTTAATTAAATATCAACAAAGTTTAGGTCAAATGCTAAGAACGCATATAAAAAGTCAAATGCGAAGAACGGATATAGTTTAGGTCAACACTTTTATAGAAAGAACAAAGATAATAAATAAATGAAAGCTAATTTGTTTTTTTTTTTTTTAATTTGATTTCATTGTTAACTTTTGGTTCGGCTCATAGTTGCTTTTATTTTATTTTTTGGTCAAATGTTGATTTTATTAAATTTTGTTATTAAAAAGAAGATATTTTCGGTTTTAATTTCTATTATCAACTATGTACATTCGTAGACTCCTCTATAAATATGATAATGTACATTTGAGAAGTCACATACGAAACAAAAAACCAGCTAATACTCATTCAAAATAGAAAAAGACTAAACCTTTGTTTTCGCCGGCGATAGATCATAAAATGGCTTACATTAACAAAGTTCCGGCCGCGGCAGCGGTTGCGACAGCGGTGCTATTTCTAATGCTTACGATTGCTCCTCAGTGGACAGAGGCACAATTGCCTCCAATGCCAAAGGTGAATCCATTGTGCGCATTCGCGAATGTCCCTAACACCGTCCAACTTTGCTACTTATCGGGGAATTTGGTGCCATCTGAAGAATGTTGTAACGATCTCAAATCCGCGAGCACGGCCCAAGTGACTTGTCTCTGCGACAATATCATTGCAAATCCTTCTAATGCCAATTTCACCCGAGCTCTCTTCGACGCAGTCCACACCGTTTGTGGCGTTCAAGAAAAATTCGCCTGTAAAGGTATTTAGAATTTTGATCTTGTGATTTAGTTATGCATCTTATTATATAATTACACATATCTTTACTATTATTATATGGTTTGCATAACTTACATTGATAGCATCATGCGCCATCTATTTTCGTAGATTTAATCTTCTTCTTTTTTGTTTTTATGGTTTGTCATTTAGTTTGTTCAAAATAAGAAGTATAGGCAAATGAAACTATTGCTTAGGGTCTCAAATTATATTGCCAAAAATAAGTAACAAAAAGGGAGACAAATTTTTCAATATTATTAAACATATATGAAAAAAGCACACTTTTCCAATATTAAAGTAGGACATTCGGAAATATTGGACCAGATGATTATGTTTTTGCAAAACCTATGTAAAGAACACGATTATCATATTTTTATGAGTTAGAATGCAACTACTATGTTTCATTAATTGCTGATAACATGAAAAAAAAATTATAAGAAATCAAATTATGCCCTAAATTCATAAAATCCTATATCAAAAATCAGTTTTGCCTCCAAATTTGACAAATGTTAAAGAAAATTCATAAATTTATTTAAATCCGCAATTATAGGAAGGCGAGATTTGTAAATCCCTTGATTTTTCTAGATTTTATGGTAATTAATTGATTTTGGTTTTTGTGTGGTAAAGGAAGCACCAACGGAGGAGCAACGAACAAGATTGCTGTATCAATAGGTCTATTTGGTTTGGTTGCAAGTCTGTTTTTTTAATTAATTAAAATTTGGGCCTAAAAAATACTATGTAATTCTTTCTTTTTCTTCTTCAATGCTGACAACTCGAAACTAATACATTTAGTTGATTGCATTTATAACAGATTGCTTTTAAATGATCGTATTGTAGTCCTCTGCGTCTGAAAAACAATATTGGATGTCTTTAATTAATATTAATGAAAATAATGTAATAAAAAGAAACTAAATTACTCATCCGAACCTTGGCGGACATGAAAAACTATAAAATCCGTTAATTATAGTAATTAGTTATGTTTTGTTATCGTTGATATATATATATTTTTTTTTGACATTTATATGAACGGCAACAACATGCAGTTTATAATATTTTTATTTTACTATCGTTACTTTAAGCATCAACCATCCATTTTTTATTTTAAAATTCATATTCAATTTAACCGTGTAAAACATAATAAAAAACAACCGTATAAAACATGGTGAAAAAACAAAGCATATGATAAAATATACAACGATAATACAAATGTATATACATGTATAGAGTACAATAAATGAATATTTATATTATTTAAAAATTATATAGGTGCTATAATAAATTTTTATTTTGTGAAATGTGATATAAACTAGGGTTCCCTATATACTAAAGGTTTCTTGCTTTAATTTAATGTACGAATTCTACTTACAATTTGGAAACACATGGCAAAAAAAAAAAGAAAAAATCTCTAAAGTGAAAATATCCTTTCGATCATGTGACATGTGATAAAAAAAACAATGAAAAAAGGTAATGTGCTTTCACCTTCTCTCACTCGACTATCCTTTCGATCTACGCAAATTAATCAAATCTCAATTGTGACTTCATTTCGATTCGACTCTGGCATCGATATTCCTTGCGAAATAATTTTGTTCCTCGTTTCATCGGTGTGAGCAAGAAAATATTTTGTTGAAACTTGTTTTTAATAAAATGGTTTTGACAATTTTTCCAATGGCTTTTCTGGTAAAGACATTTGTCAAAATTACTGGATTTTGGGCACAATGAAATCGTCGCCGCGAGCACTATAACATAGTGTATTTATATGTCAAAAAGAGAGTTCATGTGAATGAAAAATGGAGGTTCGAATTAGATAGCTAGAAAAACTTAAAAATTTGACTAGATACCAAATGTCTCCCTTTGAAAGTTAGAGTTGAAAGTTTTCTTGTATATAAAATAAAAAATTCATAACAACGCTATAGTTTTGGGTACATAATAGTGTATTGGAGAGACGAAATATCATGGCTCGAATTTTGAACTTCGAATTTTGAGATTTAAGATTTCAGATTTCAGATTTTGAGAAACGGACTAACAGCCTAAAAAATTAATATTTTGACCCAAATTAATTTTAAATTATGTTGTTGATTAATTAACAAAGATGATTTTGAGAAACGAACCAACGGCCCAAACAAATTAAAATTTTGGCCTAAATTAATTTTGAATTTTGTTGTTGATTAATTAACAAATATCTCTTCTAATTAACGACTTCTAACAGTTAACGGGGTCTATCGCCTCTTCATACGAAACTATATGAACTACTATAGGCCATGTCTAACTTAAAACGGAAAAAACATTTTTGTTCGATGTTTATAACTGATTCCAAGGAGTTAACCCTTATAGTGTCAAATTTGGAGGACTAGCCATGTTTCCAATCGAAACTAAATGATCTAGCGGAATTGTGGAAATAATTTATAGTGTTTATTCTTGTCCATTTCCCTAGGGATAAGAATGTGAAAGTATACCTATTCGCTAGGAATCCCGGCTACGGTAAAAAAATTTTTTTTTTATTGACACTTTTATTTCTTATTGATTTATGGATACAACAATATATTTGTGTAATTAACAATAAAGTCCGTTCGTGATAAAAAAAAAAAAAATTAACTTCTAACAACTTCAAGATGGGCCATAACAATTTCGAAGCCCGTCTCTTTCTCGCGTTGCTTATTTTGTGAATTTGGGCCTAAACTCTTTAGAGCTCTTTAATCCATTTCCGCTCAAAAACCGGTTTATCCATCGAACCAGACCAACCCGAGAGATGAAATCGAACCACTCCTCACACTATATCATCATTATTAACAAATGATACTAACGTACTCATAAACATATGTTTGTCTGCTTAATTTGAATCGGTTGTACAAAAGTTGTACTCACGTCTTAAATACAAATGCTCCCCACGAAATCTAGTTTTATTTCTTTAAATACAGTATAACATCTATAAATTAATATTCTATAAATCAATAAATTTTATTGGTCCTAACTTAATTTTACTAACCAATTAATATTTCGATAATTTTTTCTTTCAACTACTTAAAAATAAATTATAATTGTTTGAAATCCCAATCGGAAGTACAAAGTTTATATAAGTCATATCAAAGTCAAGCACTTCGTGCTAACATGTCTGCATTTGCGTTAAAAATGCGTGAGATCTATTCGATAGAGAAAAAAGTTAAGATAGACTTTGTTAAAAAATGCGGCTCAACCTCAACCTTCAAACCTATATATATATACTAATCTTTTAAGGTCCTAAACCTAGAATCTTTAAAATATTTTCAAAGATTTGCAAAAGGCATATACTTATTCTCCAACTTATCATTTCCAAATAGTGTTGCAGTAGAATATTCAATTTCATGCGTATTTGGACAGCTCAACAAATCTTTGCCATGTCAGCTTTTATGCTCAAACAAGTCATATGCTTCTTGAACGTATGTTTGATCCAATTCAGCAAGTCCTTGACACATCAGCTTCTGCGTCTTGTTAAGTCTTTTGCTTCCTGATCCGTGTTGATCCATCTCAGCAAGTTCCTTGACACGTCATCTTCTACGACATGCCAAGTCCTTTGCTTCCTAATCGCATATCTGAAGCATCTTCCTTTGAGTCCCCTTTATCGCGACAAATCTTCTGTTCCATCAGTTTCTAGCTCACATCGCATGTCTGAAGCATCTTCTGTTCCATCAGTTTCTAGCTCACATCAAGTGCATCTTCAATCTCGTCTGTCTGATGCATCTTCTGTTCCATCAGCTTCTAGCTCACAGCAAATGCAACTTCAATCCCGTCTCATCTGTCATAGCAGTTGTATCACGTCCTATTCCAGCAGTTGTGTTACGTTTCGTTCCAACAGCTGTATCACCTAATGTTCTAGCAACTTCTCAACTCAGTCAACAATACACTAACAATCTCTCATTTTGTTTATAAATTGTAGAGCTCAAACACAGCAGAAATACTTCATATAACACATCTCACATACTAATTTCCTAATTTTGAAAGAGTTAACTTGTTTTCAACTTAGATATTTTTTTATAAAGATTAAATAAAAACAGTCTTTAAATTAGATTAAATTAATAGAACAAATATTTTTGTTTTGTCGTTTCATCATTTAAAAGATACTTTTTAATTTGAATGATCATATAAATCACGACATAACGAGCGAAACTAACTCTATGTATCAATTGGAAACATGAAGAAAAATTTCATAGATACTTTCACAACATACAATTTACCCGTGCCACAAGGATTCATGACGTAAAATTCTACATACATCATACTCATGATGTACATATTTTATCCTTAACACACGAGACCACAACGAACAACTCTATTTGCTCTATATTGAAAATCTCCGATAAAATTGATTCTATTAGTCTGCAAAATTCACAGTTTTTGGAATCAAATCCCAAAACCAGGTGTAGAAGCAATAATAACTATTTAGTCAACCACTGAACTACAGAAACCACCACGAACACATTTGCTTCAAACCCCTTTTTAAATTATACATCAGCAAATTTTAATTAAATCTATCTTTTATCATCTTTTCAGGGGTTTTTTTGTTATCAGCAATAATTATGAGAAATGTCCTAAAATAGCATAAAATAATTTTTGTTCCAAACTTAATATACCAAATTTAAAAATTCCAAAATAGTACAAATTATCGAGTGAAAAACACTTATTTACTCTAAATAAATTATAAAAAAAAATAAAGCATTATGTTTGGGTTCACCTTTTTTTAATTAAGGGTTTAAATTTTTCACATTAAAAATGTTTTTTAAATTATTTTGATATTCAGTTCAGTTTGTGCTATTTTAAAAAATTTAAAGCTAGTGATAATATTTTTAGAACAAAAAATTAAAAATGTAGTTTTTTATAATTACCCTAATTAATCAAACGGTTCAAAAATCCAAAAACTCTTACAAATCAAATGCAAAGAACGGATATAGAAAGTCGTAGTGTTTAGGTCAACACTTCAAAAAATAAAAAAGAACAAAGATAATAAATAAATAAATGCTACTTGGTTTTTTCTAATAATTTGATTTCATTATTAACTTTTGATTTGGCTCATAGTTGCTTTTATTTTATTTTTGGTCAAATGTTGATTATATTAAATTTTCTTATTAAAATGATGCTACTTTCTGTTTTAATTTCTAATATCAATTATGTACATTCGTAGACTCCTATATATGATAATGTACTTTTGACAAGTCACATACGAAAAAAAAACCCCAACTAATAGACATTCAAAAAACAAAAACGACTAAACCTTTGTTTTTTGCCGGCGTTAGATCATAAAATGGCTTACACTAACAAAGTTCCGGCCGCGGCAGCAGTTGCGACAGCGGTGCTATTTCTAATGCTTACGATCGCTCCTCGGTGGACCGAGGCACAAATGTCAAAGTTGAATCCAGTGTGCGCAATGGTGGATATCCCTAACACCGTCCAACTTTGCTACTTATCGGGGAATTTGGTACCATCTGACGAATGCTGCAACGATCTCCAATCCGCGAGCACGACCAAAGTGACTTGTCTCTGCGACAATGTCATTTCACATCCTTCTAATGCCAGTTTCACCCGATCTCTCTTCGATGCAGTCCACACCGTTTGTGACGTTTTTGACAAATTCGCTTGTAAAGGTATGTAGAGTTTTAACTTGTGATTTTGTTACGCGTGTTATTATATAATCATACATATCTTTACTTTTATTATATGGTTTGCATAACTTACATTAATAACATCGATATTATATGTCGATCCAATTCTTTCGTTATCAGATTATCGCCATTTATTTTTGTAGATATAATCTTCTTTGTTTTTCATGGTTTGTCATTTAGTATTTGTTCAAAGTAAGAACATATGCTTGTTTTGTATATTATATAATAAACCTATGCATATCAATTAGTCCGTTAACACGATTATCATATTTTTATGACTTAGAATGCAACTTACTATGTTTCACTAATTGCTGATAATAAGAAAAGAAATTAATTATGCCGCAAATTCATAAAATCCTATATCAAAAACCAGTTTTTTGTCATAAATGTTAAGGAAAATTGATAAATGTTAAGGAAAATTCACAATTTATTAGAATCCGCGATTTGTAAATCCCTTGATTTTTCTAAATTTTATGGTAATTAATTGATTTTGGTTCTTGTGTGGCAAAGAAAGCACCAACGGAGGAGCAACAAACAAAATTGCTGTATCAATGGGTCTATTTGGTTTGGTTGCAAGTCTGTTTTTTTAATTCATTAAAATTTGGGCCTACCAAAGAGTACTATCATCATCAAAGTATGTGTGTATTCTACTTTCGTTTGCTTTTGTGTTATTGTTTTTAATTTTATTTTATTTGTATTTCCTTTGTAATGAAGTTTAAATTTACAAGTACAGGCGAATTGCCAACCATGCCTATATTTCCTTCCTCGTCTGTTGTTTTATCGTGACACGGAGTAACTGATGTTGTTATCATCATCTAAACTTGATTAGTAGATAGAAATTTTGAAAACAGACTTGTTGTATAATAGATATGAAGCAACTTGCTTTAGTATCGTAATATGTTCTTTATATAATTTTTAAAAAAAGTGAAGGAGGCTAATAAAGTCCAGATGCTTCTCTTCATTCATACATTGCCATCATAGCTGAATGAATGAAGAGAAGCATCTGGACTTTATTAGCCTCCTTCACCTTATAGAAACTCTTTTTAACCATTTTTCATGAGTCTAAGTTTTTGTTGTGTGCTCAGTTTACTTTTCTATTATATGGTTGATCTCTGTCAGGTTTCTTAACCCAAATAAGAATGTTACTAATTTGATTGGAAATGATAAAATGAAGGACAATTATTCTACTAAAATGTATGACACATTGTTCTTCCCTGTTATTAGCAAACCATATCTCGGTTGATTTATACCATGTATCCTTTAGGTATTAATTTCTTCGCCACATATAATGAAGGATAATCTTCAATTTCCGAAAGTTCCTCCTCCTCTCAGCTCTTCTTGACAATGTTCCCCCCAACGGCACGATTACTACAAGTGCTCCTCTGTTTCTAACTTGAAAAATAAAGGCAATGGGGGTGAGTTTCTGCTGCCTTATATTAGCTTATTATTTTTTTGGGTTAAAGTTACTCCTTTATAATAGCACTTGTAAAAGATTAGAGACAATTATAAAATGATTTATGGTTCTCTGGTTTTTCATGCTTAAAAGTGTCCGTTTAAGTTTTACCTTTAGCTGCCATGTTTGCTATTGATTGTGCATCAACTGATTGTGGTTTTAATTTATTTACAAAGTATTAACTTGTGAAAAAACCATATTTAAGATAAATCTGTGCGTGTATGCGTGGGTACTTTTCTAGTTACATCAATGAGAAGCTTGTACATTTCCTTTAAGCTAAACATAGCTTCCATCAACAACGCTAAAGACAAATACTTTGTAACGTCTGTATGAATAAGGACACGAACAAGCTTGCCATTATCCACCATAAACTGGTTACTGATTCATCACATTGAAAGACAAAAATTAGTAAATAGTAGTTGTATAATCAGAATAAAAATAAATATGAAAAGTAGCTTTAGTTATATCTTATGTGAATTATGACAATGCAACGTCTCCATAGTAGTTCTTCGCCTAGCAAATAAATATCAAAAGCCTTTGTATTTTTTTTTTAAAGGAATGGTTCGTCTTACTATAGCCTTAAATAAATTTTAATCTGGCTCTACGGTTTGTTTTTTTAACTTCCGGTCAAATAATAAAAACCAACAACTGAAAAGATGAAGCAAAATTTCTTAGAAACCAACACTACAAGAAAATAGGGTATATTCCGACGGCCAAAACCGTCGGTATTCCGTCGTAAAGAGCATATTCCGACAGAACTCGGACAGAAATGATCCGTCGGAATCAAGTCGTCGGAAAAACAGACCCGTCCGAATTCCGTCGGAATATTCCGACGGCTACCGATGGATATTATCCGTCGGAATTTTCCGACGAATTTCGATGGGTTGTACCCGTCGGAAAATTTCGACAGAATTTCGATGGGTGTTACCCGTCAGAATATCCCGACGGAATCCTGATGGGTTGGATCGTCGGAATATTCCGATGAATTCTTTTCCGACAGAATTATGACGGATTTGTCCGATGGCGTTTTCCGACGGAATTCCGACGGACATATTATATTAAAATAAAAAAAATATTACTTTTTTTTTTAATTATGAAAAATAAAATAGAAAAAGAAATAGAAAATTTTATATTAAACATAATATTTGAAATTGTTTTTAAAGAAAAAAACAAAAACAAGATAAAAACATTTATTGTCCGCTAGAAGGGCCTGCGGGTGGGGGGGAAAACACCCAAAAATTCCGGGAATTTGGAGCGAAACCACTCGTTCTGGAGGTGAAGTTGTTGCTTCAAACTTTGACTTTCAGTCTGTAAAGGATCTAGTAAAACTGTGTTGACTGACAGGATAGCTTCCAAAACCGAAGATACGACCCTTCTCGTTCACCGGAGTTTCCTACGAAAAATAGATATTAGAATTAAAATTAAGAAATATAAGTAAAAAAAATAATTTTTTAAAAACTTACTTGTAGAACTAGGGCGTTCAAGTCTTGGGTTGGTAGTTGGTTTGATGATGATATCGAGCCGTCTTCCGACATCTGGTATAGCTGGATTTCCATTTCGATCTTCTTCTTTTTGATCGACTCATACAACTCCTCAGCGACCGCATCTTGTATTTTCCCCGTTTTCTTGTTGGTGTGCGTCACCCGCATCAACTCAAGCAAATCCGGATCCTCTCCCGTCTCCTCCATCTATGAAACAAATAGAAAAAAACTAGTTAAAATCTTTAAATTATAAAGAAAAAAATGAAATAGATAATTTACCATCTCATGTGAAACACGGTCAACTGACTTCGCTCCCAAATTATGCGTTGTGATCCCTTTCCCTTTTCGTTGGCTATTACGGTTCTGCGAGTTTGACGACGAAGTTGCAATGGTCGCCTCATATTGCCAATAAACTATGAAGTTGTCCCATACATCAAGGTTCAGCTCCTTTGCGATCCCTTTCTTCTCAAGCCACCTCTGCTTCCATTCGTAGGCATGGTTGCTGAACGAGAATGAAGCTTATTTGTGAAACTCCTTCCTGACCCTTGCCGTGATTGACGGATCCCATGTGAATAGTGGCTACAAATAATAAAACATTAAAAACATAATTAACAAATTTAAATAAAATAATTTATATAATATTTTTTAAAAAGACTATTACCGCGAAAGTGGAGAACCACAAGTCCCATGTCTCGGACGGAAGTCCGTTGTACATATAGTACCCCTTCGGAAGTTGGATATACATCATCGTAGAAATAGTGGCCGTGATCTCATTTTTTAACCGGAACCTGAAAAACATTAGAAAACATGTCAAATATGTAAAAATGTAAGTCAATTTACGTTTTTAAAAAAAAAACTAATAGCTAGATCGTACCAAGTTGTATTTGGTTCCTTGTTTGGGGAAAGAACCACACAATGGCCTCGACCAGGCTGCCGCAGTAACGCATCAATATCTATTTATTGTGGAACAGATGCCTGTGTCTCAGAAATACCACTACTACCTCCCGTCGGTTGTGGTGATGGCGTGGCCGTCGAAGATACTGTCCGACGATTAAGACCACCATGAGCAATCTCAAATCCCTCTCGTGACCTATAAAATATATATATATTGTAAATAATTAAATTATATACTTATACATAAAATTTAAAAATGTTTTAAAATATGAATGATTTTATAATTATATTGTAAAATTATAAATACAATTTAAAATATAATAAATGTGATTTTTTAAAATTATATTTTAAAATTATAAATACTATTTAAAAATTATATAATTATCAATAAATGTCAAAACGTTTATATAATTAAAATACGATTTATTTTTATAAAAACATGTCAAAAATTTTTTAATATGATTTATATTTCTAAAGACTAAATACATGTCAAAAACATTTTTAATATGATTTTTAACATTTTTAATATGATAAATATCATAAAAATATTTTTATACAACAAATTACACAAAAACAAAACTAAATCTAATACATTAAATGTGGAAAGAAAACACATCCCTCGAATTAAGGAAACACATTCCCACTAGTAAATGAAAAATTAAATCAAACAATTGATTTGTTCTTTGTGGAGGCCACGACATCATCTTCCTCAAGTTGTATCTCATCAGAATTCTACACAATAAACATCTAAATCTAACAATTCTACACCATACAAAACAAAATCTATCAAATTCCAAACCTCAATCTAACCACAACAAACATATCTAAACAACTTTAACATGAAAACATAAGTATGACCATAAAACTTACATGTTTAGGCCGGTGATTGGAGGATATATGAGGGGATTTCGGGTGTATTTAGAGAGAGACAAGAGGATATGAGAGATTTTTAGTGAGAGAAAGTTTTTTGCAAATGGAGAAGAATAAAGCTGTGTCCGTGTATTTATAAAAATATTCCGATGGGTTAAATCCGTCGGAATTCCGTCGATACCTAAAAATTTTGGCGGTCCATCTCCCGCGGTAATGAAAATCTGGCGGGGAGTATCAAATCCAATTTCGGTAAAGATGTTTGGGACATATGCAGGGTAATAGGAGCGGACTCCTCCATCATCATTCCGACCGGGTCTCCTACTCTTGGTTTGGACTGCTGATGGGAAGTAGTAACTTCCGAAGTTACTGGTTTCTTCAATGATGTTTTGCGCAACTATGGAACCTTCGACTCTGCTTAATTTTTTCACCTTCTTCTTTAGATGGAACATATACCGCTCGAAAGGATACATCCACCTATACTGGACTGGCCCACCTAGTGTAGCTTCACGCGGTAGATGAATAGGCAGAGGTTCCATAACATCGAAGAACGACGGAGGAAATATCTTTTCAATGTTGCATAGGATAACAGGTATCTGTTCCTCTATATTCCAGATCCCGTCAACAGTAAGTGATCGGGTGCAAATATCTCTGAAAAACGAGGCTATGCCTGCAATCGCTTCATGGACGTGTCGTGATAAAAGACCTTCTACAGAAAATGGAAGAAGGCGCTGCATCAGTACATGACAATCATGATTTTTCATTCCAGAGAATCTCTCTTCTCGACTATCAACACAATTTTGTAGGTTAGACGCGTATCCATCCGGGAATTTCACACTATGAACGATCCAGTTGAAGAACTCTTGCTTGGAAGGCGCATCCAATCTAAAACAAGGGATATGGGCTTTCCCTTTCGCATTAACATGTAGTGCCTTACGTGAGCATATAGTTGCCAAGTCTAATCTGAAGTTCAAATTGTCTTTTGTCTTGCCTTTCACATTGAGAATGGTGTTCATTATGTTGTCAAAAAAGTTGTTTTCAATATGCATGACATCCAGATTATGCCTCAATAGATGATCCTTCCAGTACGGGAAATCCCAGAATATACTTTTCTTGTTCCAGTTGTGCATCTCACCAACACCGTCAAAACGGTGATGCCCATTACCACCACAATCGACCATTCTCTCAGCTCCGTAATCTCGAAACTGATAAAGCATTGAAACACCGTCAACTTCTGGAGGTGGACCTTCATACACTTGTTTGTTCTTTGTAAACAGAGTGGTGTTGTTTCGATATGGATGGTCCATAGGTAAAAATCGCCGATGACAATCAAACCAATACGTTTTTTGACCGTGCTTCAGTTGGAACGCATATGTACTATCTTGGCAATGTGGGCAAGCTAACCTCCCATGCGTTGACCATCCAGACAACATACCATATGCTGGAAAATTGCTTATTTTCCACATAAGCACCGTATACATCATAAAAGATTGTTGGCACGAGACATCGTAAGTCTCAACCCCATGCTCCCATAACTGTTGTAACTCATATATCAAAGGTTGTAGGAAAACATCCAGTGACTTCTTAGGATGCTCTGGTCCAGGAACTAGAATCGTGAGAAACAAAAACTCTCGTTTCATGCATAAAGTGGGGGGCAAATTATATGGTGTCATGATAACTGGCCACAATGAATACTGTCTCCCATGCTTTCCGAAAGGATTGAAACCATATATGCTTAATCCGAGGTATACGTTCCTATTCTCTGACGCTAACCAAGGATACACATTCTTGAAATGTTTCCATGCATCTGCATCTGAGGGATGAGCAATTTTCCCTTTGCTTGTATGCTCAGCATGCCATCTCATAGGACCCGCAGTGCGCTCGGATTGATATAACCTCTTCAATCGCTCTGTTAATGGTAAATACCACATCCTCCTAAATGGAATCAGAACTCTTCCACCAGTTTCTTTATATCGAGGATAATGACAAAATCGACAATGTAGCAGGTCTGAATCCGCTCTCCAATATATCATACAATTGTTCTCGCATACATCAATCATCTGATATGGCAACCCAAGACCCTTCACAAGCTTATGTATCTCATAAAACGAAGCTGGTGCAAGGTTATCTTCCGGCAATATACCTTTCACAAAATCAGCAATATCATCCACACACACTTCGCTCAAATTATGATCTGACTTTATTGTCATCAATCTGCTTGCTGTTGATAAAGGCGATACCCTCTCTCTGCATCCTGCGTATAGCGGAAGTTTCGCTGCATCTAGCATATCAAAGAACCTTCGAGCTTCTAAATTAGGTTCTTCTACTCTATGCCCATCCTCAACAAACGCCGATATATGTTCACGCCACACATCATTCACCATCTGAACACTTCCTAAATTTTCTAATTTCGTGGTTCGTTCACCTAACTTATCTCCAACATATTGGTGACTACTACAAGCAAAATTCACCATCGAATCATCTTCCCCATGAGTATACCAAATCTTGTAACCCGACATAAACCCATTATTGAACAAGTGACTCCAAATCTTTTTTTATCTCGAAAGTTCTACTATTCTTACAATTAGCACAAGGACATACCATTTTACCGTGCGTATACCAAATCTTGTAACCCGACATAAACCCATTATTGAACAAGTGACTCCAAATCTTTTTTATCTCGAATGTTCTACTATTCTTACAATTAGCACAAGGACATACCATTTTACCGGTTTGCAAAGCCGTGTCTTGGTTTGTCGCAAGTCCCATGAACTGCCTTATCCCAGCCTCATACTCTTCCGTCAAAAGACCCGTGCTTGGAACCTGATGAGGTTTGTCCATCCACGAGCGAAAATAATCATTGGGAGGAGAATTGGACATTTTTATTGTAAGGTAAGAGATTTTTTTTCTTTAGCATTTTTGTGAATGAGGGAAAAATTGTATTTAAAGATGAAAAATCGTTTTTTCCGACGGAATTCCGACAGCTATGTGACCGTTACACAACGGTCCTATAACGGATATATACTCCGACTGATTTTCGACAAATCCATCGGAAATCGGTCGGAATGTGCAACAGCCATAAATCCGTCGAAGTTCCGACAGACTCCAATCCGTCGGTATGTTCCGACGGGATATCGACAACTTCTATTTCCTCAGAAATCCGTCGGTATTCCGTCGGAAAATACCTATGGATTCGAGTCCGTCGGAATTTCCGTCGGAATTTCACCTATTTTCTTGTAATGCAACACTGGAAGGTTTCTTAAGCTTACAAAGACACCCCAAACATCAAGAATTTTTTTTTAACTATTAAAAGTTTTCTTAGAGAAAATATAACTATCAAGTGATTTATGATCTGTAGACAATGGTGTGTTTAGCACTTGAATTATTTGGCCTGAGATCTGTACACTCTTTTCCAATGGGTCCAGTGATTGTAGAACCTAAACGCACACAAATCCCCATGCACATATTTTAGAAAAAGTCGTATATATCCCAACAAATCTGCGTTAAGCCAAAATGTATGTGGTTAATGAGTAATGACTGATTGAAATGAATGTGTAAGAAAAATGAATGAACAAAGAAGAGTTGTTTCTCCCCTGGGGCGCACAATCACTCTAGTTAGCTACAATCGACAATCAAATAAGTATAAATCTCGTTACCACAAATATAACCATAATCTTCCGTTCAACTCAAGGAGATGAGAAGGTGTAACAGAATTGTGAATGCAGTTTACCTTCAAACTACGTGAAAACATCGTCATTTAGTGCCATGGCTAGCGCTACGTAACTACCACAAAGAGAACAACCATTTTCCTAAGGGATGGCCTACCTTTCTTGACTTTGGCCATATACATGTCACCAACACAAGCAGAAGGCAATCAATTGGGAAGACACTTGATACCTTTAACCAAAGTGATGTAAAGATTCTTAGCACGAGTTGTCTAGAAGGCTCACTATAGCCGCCATCAGAAAATCCAGTAACATTCCTTACCTCCACGTCCTAATCAATCATAAGAATTTAATCACCGTTAGAGAAGAAAACAAATATATTATCAGTTTTGTTACAAAAACATCAGCTTAACCGAATGTGTGTATTATGAAAATTTGATAGTTTCGATATGAATATGTTGATAACGAACTGTGTTGATAGATGAATCAGATCCAATGAGTAGACCGGAATCATAGCTTTGTATAATTATGGTGTAATTACATAGCTACGACTAATTATTCTTCTTTCTTTTTTGTTGATAACCTAATCAAGTCTTCTTACTACGTTTCATGAGCGTGGAACTGAAAAGCTTGTGAAATATTCAAGTCACTGGCTAAACCTTGGTCCCTTGAGTGAAAGGCTGGTGATGTATAGCATTAGTCCTTTGCTTTTATCTTTGATTCAACCATTCGACTCATCCTCCAATGATAGAGAATATTTACCCGTTAGTGAATATTTCATGAGTCTTCACCGTGCTTAACCTCGGGATAGGTCTTCGCCAACCGGAAGACAAGTTTTTATACTTTTCAAAATACGTAGAGAATTAGCAGAAAATGTTATTTAAAAACAAAGATATCATAAGATACTTAAGAACTCTTCTTACCAGAGCAGCCAGTCCTATAGTTGTGAGGATGTAACCAGAAATGAATTAGACCATATAATATCACAGCATCTGATTCCAATATGGCATTCCTGAAAAACAGAAACAAACATTACTAATAACTAATGGAATATTGTATCAAGTGTAACATGAATGTCCACAGTAACATTACGTTCTGTGAAAGTTAGCATCGTTAGCTTGTATGAACCGGCGTCCAGTCCTCATCGTCTTTCACACCGTTCTGGATAGGGTCTCCATTTTCTCTGTGTGGAGAAGAAATTTTGATTCTATAGGAAAATCAGAAGAGAAAAAGCCATAAGGAAGCGATTATTCCGGAAGTGGAAGGATTTCGATTCTGAACTAAGCTTACGGGTTTAAATTATCCATGTAGACTATGATGGCATTAAGTAGGAGATTTGTTACGTTTTCTTATCATTCGTTAATATATATATATATATATATATATTTTTTTTTTTTTTTTTTACTATTTATATGAACAGTAACAATATGCAGTTTATAAATAATAATAATTTAATTGTTATTTTAATCATCAATCATCCATTTTTTATTTTATTATTTATATTCAATCTAACCGTATGAAATATGGTAAGAAACAAAGCATATGATAAAACATATAATGATAGCACAAAGCCACAAACGTATATACATGTGACATGTCGTATATACATGTATAACGTACAATGATAGATTATTTTTATTATTTTAAAATTTATATAGCTACTATAATAAAAAAATTTAAGTTTTGAAATGGGGTATAAACTTAAGGTTTTATAATGAAAAAGATAAAAGACTTGACTATTTTTTTTTAATTGCGCAAATTAATCGGCCGTGACTCCATTTCGATTGAGATAGGTATTCGACTCATGCATCGATTTCCTTGTGAAATAGTTTTGTTCCTCGATTAATCTATGGTTTATCGGCCACGGGTAGCTTCTTGTTATTAACAAGAGGATTTTAACAAGAGGATTTTAATCGACCTGGAAATTTTCACTTTGAGCTGGATTGTTACAAATCACAAGAAGCTTGAGAGAGATACAACAATAGAGGTCAAAAGAGATAAAAGAAAGTCGAAGATGGGCCATAACTTGGTAGCCCGTCTCTTTCTCGCCTTGCTTCTTCTTTGTATATGGGCCTGAACTCTTTAGAGCCCATCTTGAGTGAACCTCCACTCAAAAACCGGTTTATCCGTCGAACCGGATAAACACGAGAGATGAAATCAAACCACTCCTCACACTATACACATCATTGTTAACAAATGTTGATACTAACGAACTCATAAACATAATTTTTTATTGTTTCAATATATTAGAAAGGTAATTGTTGTTTGTCTGCTTGATTTGCATCGGTCGTACCAAAGTTGTACTCAAGTCTTAGATACAAATGCTCTCCACGAATTCTAGTTTCGTTTCTTTAAATAAATCAATAAAAATTTACTAAAGTGTATATAAATTTATTATGCTCAGCATATCTCTTTGACACAGCCCATTCTGAAATAGTTTTTTTTTTTTTTTTGTTATTGTAAGAGTGTTCGATTTTTTCCTCTTCTTTGTCAACTATAACACGTATATTATTGAATTTAAATCGGTTTATAATAGGGGAGACACTAATATAAAATACTAGAATACAAATACGAGGAACACATATAGAAAGTTGTATCAACACCGTAAAACAAAATCAAGCGGTTGTGTTTTAGTGGCAAAATGATTCAGAAAAATGAATAAATTTTTCCAACCTGAGTTCGATTTTTTTTTAGAACACTTGCACTTCATTTGGCCAGTCAAAATGGTACCACGTTTTAGGTCCATTAGAAAATCCGGTGAATGGGCTACTCGACGGTTACATTCACCCTGGATAATTAGTCGGGTGGTAAAAATCCGAATTACCTCTGGTTATAAAAAAAAAACCGTAAAACAAAAACAAAGATAAGAAAGAAAAAACAATTTCTTGTTTTGATAGATAATCCTTTTATTTTTACAACGTTTTGATTAATATTTTAATAGTATCAATTAAGTACATTCCAAGACTCGATTACTAATGGACTTTTGAGAAAGTCACATACGAAAAAGAAAGAAAGTGGGTTAATAGTCATTCAAAATAAAACCATTTTTGTGCTTGCCCGCGTTAGACAGCAATCATAAATGGCTTACACTAACAAAGTAACGGAGGTTGCGGTGGCGGTGACAGCGGTTCTGTTTCTAGCGGTTGCGATCGCTCCTCAATGGACGGAGGCACAACCAATGCCAGAGGTGGATCCAATATGCGCGGTAGCGATCCCTGAAATCGTCAAACATTGCTACTCAACGATGAGTGTTTTGCCATCCGAAGAATGCTGCAAGGATCTCAAAACTGCGAGCAAGAGGGAAGTAACTTGTCTCTGCGACAATTTCATTGCTCATCCACATCCTCTTTTCGCCAACATCACCAAAGTTTACTTCAACCAAATCAACACCAATTGTAGCGTTGTCGACAAATACGCATGCAACGGTACGTATAAGAATTCTAAAAATTTAATTTTTTCTTTTGCTAAAGAAATTTTAATCTTGTGATTTAGTTATGAATGTTATTATGTACTTACACATATCTTTACTATGGTTTACATAGCTTATAATACAACAATTATGCCATGATGATCATCGTCGTTATGCAAGTTTGATGAAAAATAGATTTTAGAAACTTACGTTATTCTGCGGTTTTGCAAACGATTATGTTATTTTATTCATATTTTTTCTTCTTCATAATTCGTCATTTCGTATTGTGTGAACAATCAGAACCTAGACAAAAAAAGATTGATTATTAGGCATTTTTTCTGTTTAAGAAAAAAAAGATGATTATGCATTATTGTATTATATGTATAAAACTATGAATATCAGTACTCGGTTAAGAACGCGATTATCATATTTTTATGAGTTAAAATGCAACTACTATATTTCATTTGGAAAAGACAAAAAAGTAGTCCTGCCACTACAAGAATGTGTAAGCATAGCTACAAATTTTTGCGTAGCTATGAGGAGGTTTTTGTAGGAAAATTCGGGTTGCAACGAATAGTTACAAAGTTTTCGGCGAAACTATAGGGTGGTAGCAATGTTGATTTTGTAGCTACGCGTAGCAATTTTGCCACAAATTACTCACAGATTGAAATGGTAGCAATTTGAATCAAAGTAGCTACTAACAGAATGTGTAACTTATTTGTTACAAATTGTTTCAAACAAAATGTGGTAATTTGACACAAAAAACTACAAAATGTGGAAAAAACTCACAAAAAGCAACAAATTAATCGTCGCCAATAACGACAGAATAGCGACGATAAATTTTGGAACAAATTTGTTTCGATTTTGTTACAACGATGGTGTGGTAATTTCACACAAAAAATGACAAAGAAAATGTGGGAAAAACCCACAAAAAGATACAAATTAATCGTCTCCAATAACGACAAATAGTTTCAAAACAGCGTCGCAAATTGTTACAATCTCTCACGACATGTTTGCAGCAATAAGATGTAAGAGTAACACTTTTTGTAGCTATGAGTAACTTGTACCCACAAATAATTAGTCACTATTAGTTTCAAAATGCTTCGACAAAATTGTGAATATTTTCTACAAACATCTACTAATAAGGTGTAACAAATTAGATACAAATAAGAAAAAAACTGTGTAGCAAAAGAAAGAAAACGTTACATTAAAACATAAATAGCTAATTAGAAAAAAATCAGAAATACAAAAAAACTTATCAATACCAAACATCCGTTAATTTTACAAGAGTACATCCACCGATTACATTAGCCGAATTAGTATAAGTACAAAAGCCGAATATATACTACAAATGCACAATTGATATGTTAAACTATTGGTAACACATCAAACATATATACCAAAAAGAGTTGAAATTTTCATAAAATTAACTATATGGACCATGAAAGCAGAGTAGATGAGATGATGTCATTACCAATTTCAAGAAGCTGCATATCCGTCTAGGTCGTTGCCTTCTTCCTCTTCAGTGTTCTCCTCTGCTGCATCCTGGTTTGGAAGCTGATCCGGCGCAACACGAACAAGATTCATGGCTGCGTCAAGACTGACCTCCAAGTCGCTGCGCTGTACCCGAGCAGGACCTGTAGCTGAAGCCATCGTCCGGGGAGTGGAGGACCTGTTCCCATCAGCATTATCTACCCCATCTGGAGGCATGTAGCGCTTCATGAAGTCGACAACTGAGGACAACTGCTCTTGCAAAGCAGATACTTGGCGCTCGAGTGTTAGCCTTGTCGCAGCCATGTGTGAGCTTTCTCCGCGCTCCCGAATTGGCTGGTTTCCACCGACACCAAAGATACGTCCTGATTGGCTTGGCGTGACAACCTACAAGGAAGAAAAACATATAATTAAAACATTTGGGACTGTTATTTACATTACATAAGATAAATCATACTTGGCACCAAACTCAGTTGAGCAAGACAGGAAGAGTTAACCCAATACTGTGGACAACACTGGTCCAATTAAACAGGAATAATCACAGCCTGTTTAATGATTCTTAAGAAACAAATCGTAATTTAATGGTAAAAGATACAAATATATATCTTAGTATGCTCTGATTAAAATTAAACAGTAACAAACTAACAGAGAAATATATTTTCTTAAACTGAAACTATGCAGGTTAAACCACCATATAAGTACATGATATGGCTTCTTATTAGTACTGTAAGTAAATGATGAATAGGCTAACCTTCAAGTAGAGCTGGTCTTCTGCTAGCTGCGAGAAACCAGTAACACCTGTTCCATCAAATGACTGTGTTTCGGAACCTAGAATGTTATCTCGTCGTATTTGTCTCTGAATTTCTTCGTCTATGGACTGCGCCCTTGCATCAACATACGTACCATCAGGTTTCTTATGTGTATCTCTGAGTACACGGAGCATTGATGGCTCTATACCTTCCCTTTGTCGCTGCATAAGATAAACATAAAGCAAGTCACAGCTTAGTTTAGAACCGTTGATGTAATTGAAAGAGGTGTTATACGTGTAGTGGAACTTACAATAAGGTCTCTGACTTGGTTAAAACTTCTTGCCCCTGCAGTGTGTCTGTGAGGCCCATATCCAAACCGGTTTGACAACCGGTTTGCAGCAGCGGTAGCACTCTTCCTCTTGCCTTCTTCACTGTTCCAGTATGTCCACATATTTTCCCATATACTCTGGCTTATCCACTCAGGCCTCTCACTCTTGCTTTTAGCCTTTGATACCATGTCTCTAAGACGTGTTGCAGTGATGTTGTGCCAAAATCTGTACACCATAGCTCCATGTACGGGCTCCCAGAAGAAAGCTTGCTGCAAAAAAAGCAAAATGGAATGGCTCGTATAAATGTATCTTCCTAGCCAATATATAAATATGCAAGTTATGACCTGGATAAACCTTAAGAACACACAAGAAGAGCTACTTACAATGAATTCACCCCACCACTGTATAATGGTTTCATTAGGAACTGAAGATATGTTGAACCAAGGCCCATCAAAATGCCTTCTAATGGCTGCCACAATCACGCGCCTTGGTGCATTGTCATTACCAAACTTGCAATACCACCCGAATATATAAACAAGAAGAGTAGTTTAAAACATGAGAAGATGACATTTTTTGGTGTTACTGAATCAAAACAGACGAGCCAATCAACAACTTAAGTTGATACGTACTAAAAGTGTAGAAAAATGAACATGAACATAACATAAGTAATTGGCAATGATAACCTTACCATAACGCTCCATTTTCCCTCTCTGGATCCAGAATCGGCATCAGTAGGCATGCCTCGCTGGCGAGAAGTGCGTCTATAGACATATGGCCACCACCAACGCCTATGCCATGTCCACGACCTCTACCTCTAGCACCACCTCCGGCGTTTCCTCTTCCACCACCGCCTCCTCCACCGCGTCCACCACCACCACCGGCGTTACCATTTACCCCACCACCGGCGGTACCATTTCCACCACCACCGGCGTTACCATTTACCCCACCACCGGCGTTGTTACCATTTCCACCACCACCGGCGTTACCATTTACCCCACCACCGGCGTTACCATTTACCCCACCACCGGTGTTGTTACCATTTCCACCACCACCTGCGTTGTTACCATTTCCGCCTCTGTTACCACATGCGGCGCGTCCCCTTCCTCGTCTACCTCCTCGGCCAACACCAGATCCACCCCCAGAACCTTGAGATCCTCCAGGCAACATCTTGGAATAAAAAAAAACAGAAAATTAGTTATAAAGAGGTATTCGAAACCCTTGGCAAATTTCAAACATTTAAACTGTCATTTACCTTCTCAAACGAAAGGTTGACGGAAGAGAAGTAATCGGCGACTGAGAGATGAAGTCGGATGGAGATGTCGATTGTCGGACTGAGAGAGAGTGGATATGTTACAGTGACAGAAATCGAGTCGGATCTATAGAGAGCGAGTCTGAACCGGAAAATCCTTGACGGATGTGATGAGATCGAGAAGGAAGACGGACAGAGAGAGAATGAGAGATCCGGAAGGTTGATCGGAGAAGACGGAGGGTGAGTACCAGTAGATCTAGGGTTGAACAGGAAAACCCTAGATAGTTCTGAGAGAGAACAAGCGGCAATAAGAAAGAAGATAGATTTTTTTGAGATAGCTAGCATAATGTAAATATCAGAAACTTGTGTTAGAATTAAATTTTTTTACATTTCGTTAAAATTTGCTACGAAATAAACGTAGTTATTAGTGGGTATATTCAAAATCTGTTTTACCCATTGACATTTTACGATTTGGGCTTTAATTGTAACAGGCCCAATTTACAAAACACAAAGACGCTGTAATATAAATTAATTTGGGACATATGACCACTGAATGAAAGTAGATGGTTAAGTCTTGGCAAGTTACTCTTATACATCACGAGTTCGAGTGTTGATTAGCAAAAATTGGTAGATTTTTTGTAGATATACAAGCTATAACTCAAAATACGTTATAATAAATCAGGTTAGACCAATGAATGTCACACTAGCATAAATGGTTACGACTAGGAAATAATGTCTCGAGTTCGAGTATGTTTAAGATGCAAGGTTAGGAATTTTTTTAAAAAAATCAACGGCTACATTTAAAGGGTTTTTTCGCTTATCATGTTCTAAATAATAAATGTAGAACATTTCATATATAAAGGCTTTAAAAAAGACAATAATTTTTATATTTATTTATGGACCATATTCATACTGTGAACTCTGAATATGTAAACAGACTATTCACATTCGGAATCAGAATTAGAAGTACAGTCTGATTCAGTAAGTTCCACATCTGAACCATATTCATCTTCGGTGTCAAATTCTGGATCTTCTGGGATGTCTTCTACTTGTCCACCTGGAATGACAAGGGAATTTACGCTCAGTAATCCAACTTCTGAAGAGTTAATATATTCATTGTCTTCCTCTTGCACCGCTTCTTGTTGTTTGTTGCTTTCGTCAACTACTCCTCGTGGCGTAACCTTCACTAAGACCAACCATTCTTCCTCCTCAAAAGTCACTCGCGGATAACGCAAGAAACATACTTGATCCGCTTGCGTTGTGAGTATAAATGGATCATATTGATCATATCTCCCACTCGCGAATACCTCTACAACACCAGCTTTACGCATTCTAGTTCCCGAACCACGCGTCGTGTCAAACCAATCACAGCGAAAAAGCGTGACCTTTAACCCAATAGCACCATGATATGAAATTTGAACAATTTGGTTTAGTTTACCATAGTAAGCTTCTTCGGGACCCGAACTCCCACGAACACACACGCCGTAATTTGATGTCGATCGATTTTCACCATATTGAACCGTATGAAATATATAACCACGGGATAAGTACTTGTTCCAACAACTGCAACGGCGAATTGGGCCTCTTGCAAGCTCATGTAACCATAACGGGTACAATGTATGTGTGTAATCATCCCGCACCTATAGTTGACAATTCACACATGTCAAGAATATTGATCAAACACTTTGCTAGTAACTCAAATATGGAAGCACACATATTTATATCAAACTCACCAAATCCAAAAGCCATTTCGAAAAACCCTGTTGTTTGGCCCCACTCAGCTGGTACTCCGTAATACCCGGATGAGCTGACCTCATAACATCATCATACAACCTAAAGAATTTGTTTAAAGAAACATTTGTAAGTCATTTATATATAACAATAAATATAAAGATTTGTAAAAACTTGCATTTAATAGCGAACCTTTCGTACTGTCCCATTTCAGGACAATTTAGCAGAATATATGTGTGGGCGATGTGCCTGTCCTCATCAGATAAGTATTCCATATATTGTTTACCGCTTCCAATACCGACATGGCAAAATATTTCTGGAACCTCAAACGAGTACGTTGTGTGCTGCAAATATCCGTCGGAGTGTCGTTTCTTAGGCTCAGTGTTCATAATGGTCCCAGGAATATCGTAGTACTGTCCAGTGAATGTCGATATTTCTTCATTAATGAATGCCTCCACAATCGACCCTTCAACATTTGCTTTGTTTTTTGCCTTCTTCTTTAGGTGAAACATAAATCGCTCGAACGGGTACATCCATCTGAACTGCACAGGACCGCCAAGTTCCGCTTCGTTTGGTAAGTGAACAGTCAAATGTTCCATAACATCAAAGAAGGAGGGCGGAAATATCTTCTCGAGATTACATAATGTTTGACATATATTTTGTTGAAGGCGAAGGACATCAATCATTGTCAAACTCCTCGCCGACAGGTCGCGAAAGAACAATCCAACATCTGTATAAAACCACAGAGACAGGTACGATAGAAATTATTAGTCGTGCATGTATATAATATGTTTATAAAGTAATGTAAAGTATAAAATATTATTAAATTGTACCTGATATCGCCTCGTGTACAGCTGATGAAAGAAGACCGGCAAACGCAAATGGGAAAATACGTTGCATCATTACGTGACAATCATGACTTTTAAGGCCATACATTCTACATGCTTCCTCATTTATGCAACGTCCAATGTTAGACATATACCCATCTGGAAACTTGACGTCATGCTTTAACCATTGAAGAAATGTTGCTTTTTTCGGGGAAAACATCCTGAAAATTGGAATCGGAGCCCTTCCCCGTTCAGTCAGATGTAAAGGTTTTCGATCACAATATAATGCCAGATCCTTCCTTGAGTTAATTGTGTCTTTAGTTTTTCCTGGAACATTGAAGACAGTGTTAAAAATGTTATCAAAGAAATTTTTCTCAATGTGCATCACGTCAAGATTATGACGGATCTTATGGGTTCGCCAGTACGGTAACTCCCAAAAGATGCTCCGTTTATGCCAGTTGTGGTAATCCAAATATCCCTCGATGTTGTTATTAATATGACCATTCCCACCACATTCGCTTGTCGTCTTCAATCCATATATGGTCTCCAACTGCTCATCCATGATGTCTTCTCCAGATACATTATCTGGTGGTTGTTTTGTAACAATATTACCCTTTCGAAACCACCTCTTATTTTTGCGAAAACTATGACCAGCAGGCAAAAATCTTCTATGGCAGTCGAACCAACTTGTCTTCCGGCCATGTCTCAACTGAAAAGCATCGGTATCATCCATGCAATAAGGACATGATAAGCGACCATGAGTCATCCAGCCCGACAATATTCCATATGCTGGAAAGTCGCTGATTGTCCACATAAGAACCGCTCTTAGGTTGAACAACTGTTTACTTGAAACATCATATGCCTCCACACCATCTGTCCATAGACTTTACAACTCTTCAATCAACGGTTTCAGGAAAATATCCAAACTTCTTTTCGGATGGTTCGGACCTGGTACCAGTATGGTTAAGAACATATATTCTCTTTTCATGCACAATTCTGGTGGTAGATTGTACGGAGTGAGTATTATTGGCCATAAAGAATAATTACCACCAGACATCCCAAATGGATTAAATCCATCGGTACATAATCCCAGATACACATTTCTCCAATTACTTGCAAAATCAGGATATACCTTATTAAAATGTTTCCACGCCTTCGCATCTGATGGATGTTGCATCTTTCCATCACTGCATGTATGTTGTGCATGCCACCTCATATTTCCTGCCGTTTTTGAAGATAGGTACAATCTCTTCAACCGGTCAGCAAGTGGAAGATAAAACATCTTTTTATATGGAATACGCTTTCTAGTCCGTGCACCTCTCCTTGATTTTGTCTTCTCGGGTTTGTACCTTGGTGTCTCACAGAATTTGCATTGCAACAAATCTCTGTCGGCTTCACTCCAGTAAATCATGCAATTATTTTGGCACACATCTATCTTCATAAATGGCATACTCAATGTTCGCATCGTCCGCTCTGTTTCGTAATATGTTTCAGCAGCCACGTTCCCTTTAGGAAGATTATGCTTGGCTACGCGAGAAAAATCATTGAATGTTTCTTCGGAGACGTTGTTTTTTGTCTTCACGTACATCATATCAGAAGCGAAAGAGAATTTTGACAATCCTTCCACACAATCAGCATATAGAGGTTCTTTTGCTGACTCCAAAGCATTGAAAAATTTGGCTGCTTCTCTGTTGGGGGCGTCTTCTATCGGTTCATCAAAAGGTGCCTCAGAAGTTTCCCCTTCTTCTGTATTTGACATCATCACCGGATACGCAGGTTCGGCCATATCAACAAAATAATTCCATTCGCCTGCATTTTCTTGACCTCTGTTGTGCTCTCCATAAATATTCTCTTCGTCTTGATAT
Organism: Pseudoturritis turrita; assembly: GCA_900406555.1. NCBI lineage: Eukaryota > Viridiplantae > Streptophyta > Magnoliopsida > Brassicales > Brassicaceae > Pseudoturritis > Pseudoturritis turrita. The sequence continues at coordinate 82,568 of OVBL01000462.1, read as the reverse complement.
ATTGGCGGATGCTCGAGCTGTTCTCCGTGAGCGGTCCACACAAAATAATTTGGTGTGAACCCGTGGTTGTATAAGTGGTTGCACACGCTATTCACGTCCTTAAGAACGCTATTTTGACAATTTACGCAAGGACACCATATTTTGCCGTCTTCGTACGCATTCTGGCTTGCAAATCGTATGAAATCATCTAACCCCGCTTGAAATATTTCGGTTGGACACCTTGTTTCTGGATCGATCCGATTGTACATCCACTGTCTTGGAAGATCATTATAATTGCTCGAAGACATAATTTTTCCACTCTTTAAATAAAACTGGATCAAACTTAATGAAAAAAAAAAAATTATATTTGTGCCGTAGAAGGAATAAGCATAAAAAAGAGGTATGTTTTGTGCTGAAATTTTTTTTGCTAAAAAATTGCGTGCATCAAGAGTCTATTTATTGTAGTTTTACCACAACTAGTCACGCATTATTTGTAGCAAAATAATGACTTCTTGCTGATTGGTTTGAGAAGACATCACAGCTTTTCCGACAACAATTTGACACTATTTTGTCTCCTAGCCATGCATCCTCACGTGCAGAATAAGCCAATATCAATAATTAAAATTTGTTACAAATCTTTCGTAACTCTCTGTAGCATTTCGCTACACTTAGCCACACACGTTTGTCCCTACATTTGTTACACCCACTTCCCTCATGCTACAAAAACATGTAGCTACTGTTACCATTTTTCGAACATATTTTTTTTAAAATATGCACAATGCTAGCTACAAATATTTTTGTCGCCATTTGTCGCTCTTGTTACAAATTGTTACGAAACTGATTGTCGCAATTTTAGCTACAGTCATTTTGTTTCCAATTGAAACAACAAAGCGACAATTATAAATTTGACGCCATTCGTAACTAATTTGCCACAATTAGTTTCAAATTTGCTACAAGCTATCCCTTGCCAATATTTGTCACAAATTTGTAGATATTCATATCAAATTGTTGCTACAAATTAGTGTTGTAACAAAAAACGTGGCTATACTATCACATTCTTGTAGTGTGCCCTGAATTCACAAAATCCTAAACAGAAATAGTATACTAAGCTCAATGTAATTAGCTTAACATGTTCTAAAATACACTATATCAGCCAAGTGTCATGCCTAACCGTTTACGCAGAGATTATATATATAGCGAATAAAGGTATGCGCAAACGTTTACGCAGAGATTATATGGTGGATTTTTTTGTTAACAAAGAGTGTTATGGTGATTTTATGGTAATGAATTGATTTTGGTTTTTATGTGGCAAAGGAGCCAATGGAGGAGCAACGAGCAAGATTGCTGCATCAATGGGTCTATTTGGTTTGGTTGCAAGTCTGCTCTTTTAAGGCCTACCAAATTCTATGTAATTGTTTCTCTTCTTCTTTCTGTTTTGTTTTCAAATCTGACAACTCGGGACTAATACATTTAAGTTTATCGCATTTATAACCAACTGTTTTGAATGATTGTATTGATTATTGAAGTCATCTGCGTCTAAAAATTATTGTTTGATAATCTTTCATTAATTTATCGCAAAATATATTATATGATTTCAAAGCTACTGTAAACGTTTTAAATGGTAAGAATATATGGATTTTCCATAGGTTCAGGATATCCCACGTATATAAAAAAATGTCATGAAAGAAAATATTTCAAACCATGATCAAATTATTTGTTTACATATATTTCACTTTTACATATTTTTAATATTTGATAATTATATATCATATAACAAATTTATAAAGAGTGAAAATAAAAATATTTTTATATATTTTTGTAACGCTATGATAATTTTTCAACTACCTTCAGAAAATAATATATGTTGATCCATATATCTTTTTTAAACTGCTTAATCAATTCTGAATTTAGTGAATAGAAAACCTAAAGAGATCTAGTATGTCTATTGCATGTAAGAGATTTTAGATAGTGATGGTATGAGAGATCTAATAACCTTGTTTTGAAGTTCTCCGTGGAAACCGACGAGAGCAGAAAGAGTTAATCGTTCGACATTCATAGAAATAGAATCAACGAACCCTTAATTTTAATACTCGCGCTCAAAACTGTGTTTGCATTATTTGACAGATGTGTATGGATTATAGATTTTGTAGGTTTGCATTGGTTAATGGTTCTCACGTCTTAAAAACAAATGCTCCACCCAAAAGTTTATTTCGTTAAACATCATGGGTCAGCAGGTTTCTGATACGGACCATTTAAATATATTTTATTTCTGTCACTGCAAATTTGAGTTTTCAATAATCTTGAGCAATTTTTTAATAGGTCTGAAATGTCCAGTAAAATACATTTGAATTACAGTGGATTTAATGGAGCAGGCCAAAATTATATTATACATACAAGTCAAAGGCATTGAAATTAAATTAGTAGACGGCTTTCTTTACACATCATTAGAATGAACTGTCGATCCATCTCAAATTATAATCAATTTTATTATAATGCTAATTAGTTGTATGATCTTTAAGGATCTTGATTTAATAATAAAGCATATCTTTGAATTTGTCAGCACCGTCTAGCTTATAATGATTTTCGACATTCTGTCCTTAGCAATCTCTTCGCTATAAACATTCCATTTTATATATTTTTAGTTAAATTTTTTGTTTTTTTTCATATATCCATGAACATGTCATAACATAAATATTTATCTTTAAAACAAATCAAATGCGAGGAACATGGGTAGATAAAGAAAGTCGCACGTTTTTGGTCAACTAAAACATAAAACAAGGATTATGAAAAGGAAAAAATATATATATATATATATATATAATTATATTTATTTGTTGTTTTAATTATCAATAATCAATAATGTACATGCCAAGACTCATATATATACGTTAATGCCACTTGTTGAGATGTCAAATACGAAAGAAGAAAGTAGATACTAATCCCAAAAAGAAAAACAAGCTAACCTTTCTTTTTGCTAGCGTTTTTAGAAATCAAATGGCTTACACGTACAAAGTTTCAGTGGTTTCAGCTGTTCTGTTTCTAGCGGTTGCAATTTCTCCGCGGTTAGCTGAGCCACAGCCACCGATGTTTCCAACGATCGATCCTGTATGTGCCACGGTGATGCCTGACCTCCTCGAAAAGTGTTTTGCAACCGTTAGAGTGACACCAACGGAAGAATGCTGCAGCGATCTCAAATCCGCGACCATAACGCAAGTCAATTGCCTCTGCGACAATTACATTGCGAACCCGGCGCTCATCAACATCACCGGACCTTACTCAGCCGGAATCACAACCAAATGTGGTGTTTTCGACAAATACTCTTGCGACGGTACTAGTAAAGGTACGTACATAGTTTTATGATTTAGTTATGCATGTTATTTAGTTATATAGGTCATTTAGCATAACATTTATTAGTATTGTTTTTGTTATATATGATTACAAAAATCACGTTAGAATAAGTGCAACTTGACGATGACTAATTACGCATGCATGTACATTAATTATACGGGGGTTGAACATAATTATCAGTTTCTATAAGGTAGAATGCAACCACTTCGATTGTAAACTTTGTAATTTCAAACAAGAATGGTGAGTTCTTAGCAGGCCGTTTCAAATTCTTTGTAGAACATGTTCAATTTTTTTATCAAAGGTATATTTAATATGGTAAAATAGTGTTTAGAAAATAGTTTTTGAGTCGGGACCTGTTCGATTGTTCCACTTGCACATGTTAAAAGATAGTCCTGAATCGCTTCTTAGTAATTAATGGATTTTTTGGTTTTGTGTGGCGAAGGAGGAGAAGAAAAGAAAGAAGAAGGAAGCAATAGCAACACTAGCAATGGCAAACAAAATGAGGGCAATGGAGGAAGAACGAACAAAGTTGCTGTATCAATGGCTGTTTTTGGTTTAGTTTCAAGTCTCTTCTTCGTTATGTTTTAGTTTCAATATTCATTCATTTTAATTTTGGACCGACCAATTTTTATGTGATTCTTTTTCTTCTCTTTTTTTTTTCTTTTTAAATCTGAGAAATCAAAATAAGTACGTTAATTTATTTGATTTCGTACGCACCCATTTCTCATTGAATTACTGTTGTATTTAAGGTCCTCCGTATATGAAACTTATTGCTGGAAAAAAAAACTCATTGCTATTAGACTAAAGTATAAGCGCGCGCATATGCACATGTATATTAACTAGATTTTGACCCGCATCAAATGTTGGATTATAATATTTAAAAAAAAAAATCATGGTTTTTTATTTAATATATCGAAAAATTAGAAATAACAAATATCAAATGGTACATCTCTCATATAGATAAATATATAAAATCTTAAAATTTTTAATTTGCATGACACTTGGTTTGGATGTAAGCATTTTTGTGTAAATCGAATACGTCTGATATTATGGGTTCTCTCAAATTTATTTAAGTTCACCAAAACCAAAAAAATATCGCGTTAGTATATAAACATCTTTTAAAATAAAAATCAAAGAAATAATAAAAAGTGAAACTGATGATTTTTTAAAATTCAAACATTAATTTTTTATTTTCAATTTATTTTGTATGAACTGTTTGGATTTCATCAATATTGACAACTTGTACATATGGTTGATAGCTTTATAAGCTCCAACACTTTGATTGATAGCAAACAAAAAAATGATTCTTGCATCTTCTTAAAATATAGATTATCAAAATTTATACATATATATATATATATATATATATTTTTTTTTTTCTATTAATAAACCTATCGTGTTTGCTGTAAAAATTGTAAAAATATTTTATTTTTAAAGTTGTACGTTTATAACAAAATATTAAATTTAATTAGAGTAATATGGATACAATTAAGCGATATTAAAGAAAATAATTGTATGATCAATCATATTTTCAAATATGGTATAAAGTAATGACATCAGTAAATAATTCATCATTAAAATATTACGTTTTAGTTGGATTTAAATTTGTAACACATGTATTTGCGAGTTCATGTTAAAAATTAATGAAAATTTGTAGATATTTCTACCATGGCATATAGAATTAATTGAAATATTTTAATTGGTTAATTTAATTGATGTGCCCCTTAAATTCCTCTTTAATCGATAAATATGATTTTTTGCACTTATGTTTTCTCAATTAATATATATAGAATTTATTGTTGTTTTAATATAATTTTTTTTGTCAACTTAATACGATTTAAATATATAACATTCGAAGATTCTTTAAGATATATACAAGAACAATTCACAAAATTTTGTTATTTATTTTAGTAAAAAACATTAAATCAACTATATATATATAAATGTTGAGATCATAGATTCATAGTAGTGATGAATGATATTATATACCAATTAGTGACAAACAAAAAAAAAAAAAATATTGATACACTAACTTTCAAGTTTTTCACTTTTTGTAAACATATTTCCATTATTTCTTTATTTGTCAAAATATTTATCAAATTTTCACGTATTAGTTTTTTTCTCTATAATATTGACCTGTAAAAAAATATAACAAGAAGAGATAGAATGTCATTAATATGTTAAAAGTAGATTTTGAAGGCCTTATTGTATAATTTTACAAAATAATTTGTTCTATTAAAATGTTTATGCTATACAATTATTTAATTGTTCCGCTATTTTATTATTCATTTGACATGCAAATTAAACCCATTATAAGGCTACATTGCATTGGTCATTTTTAGATATATTTCTATTGATTATTTTGAATGTTTTGCATCAGTGGTACAAAAGTGGTTCTCACATCTTACATAACAAATGCTCCGCACGAAATTTCATTTCATTCTCTTAAATAAAACCAATCAAATTCAAGTTTTGAGTTACTTCCATAATGCTCCAACCATCTTATCCAATTTTTCCTTAGATCTGAAATGCACACTGCCTAGGGTTGTTCCATAAAACTGGTCAACTATCTTAACCATTCACAAGTATGTCAAAATATTTGTGTCGGGTTTCTCATGCTTTGATTCAATGGCAATTCTCAAAAATACCATAAAAATAAGTTTTTATTTCAAATATACCATCATTATTTTTTTTTCTAAAACTACCACTAAAATTTTTATTTTTCCAAAAATACCATAAAATTAAAACTAAACTTTAAACCCTCAAAACTAAACCCTAAATCCTAAACCTTAAAAACTAAACCCTAAATCCAAAATACTAAATTTAAACCCAAGAATTTAAATTATAAACCCTTAAGAAATCATTTTTAGTGTGTATGGTATTTTTGGAAAAACAAAACTTTTAGTGGTATTTTGGAAAAAAAATTTCAATGATGTTATGTTTGGAACCAAAACATATTTTAGTGGTATTTTAAAGAATTTCTCTTGAGTCAATTATAAAACCGATGCATGAGCATATTATTTTTATTTACTTTAGTTAATTATGAATTAAAATATTCAAAATTCTTGAATTGGAAAAGTTAGCGAGTATTAAAATTCAATCAATCAAAGATAATATGCTTTTACATGGAATATATCTTGATGAATTCTTTAAAATACCACTAAAATATATTTTTGTTCCAAACATACCATCATTGAGTTTTTTTTTCCAAAAATACCACTAAAAATTTTGTTTTTCCAAAAAAACCACAAACACTAAAAATGAATTTTAAGGGTTTATAATTTAAAATTTTGGGTTTGGATTTAGTATTTTAGGTTTAGGTTTTAGTTTTTAGGGTTTAGGATTTAATTTTGAGGGTTTAAAGTTTAGTTTTAATTTTGTAGAATTTTTGGAAAAATAAAACTTTTAGTGATATTTTTGGGAAAAAAAAACGAAGTGATGGTATATTTGAAACAAAAATTTATTTTTATGGTATTTTTGAGAATTGTCCATAAATCTTTCGTATAATAAAATACCATGAACACTATTTTATAATATAATGGATACAACTTTTCACAGAATCATTATACAAAAGGATACTTTTTTTTTTTGATTTTCAAAAGGATACATATTTCCAATTCATGTAATCTTAAAACTGTGTTTGAATAACTCCATGTTTAGGTTGATTTGCAAGTTAAATGTCACCTTGTAGATCTTCAACTCGAGCCACAAGTAGTCACTCTATGCAAGAACTCTGGGTAGCCGGAAAATTCAGTTCAAATAACAAATCAAATCTTTGAACGAAAAGTATGCATTCAGTCCTAGATTCATCTCCTGAATACACGCAAAAAAATTCTTCAATTCATCTCGCTGATACTCAAAACGATATTGAGGGGAAAAAAAATCATATAATTGTGGTATGTGGATATCAAGAATGATACATCAGGCTTAATATCCAAGGATATGTTTACAATTTCAAAAAGCCTAGATTCCATACTAGGACAAACAACATATATTGTCAATGCTTGAACTTACCACAAGAATATAAATTTAAATTTCCACCAAGCTTCTAAAGTTATAGTAAAATCAGAAAATATGAGTATGAAAATCACCTAATAATCGTACTAAAACTGTTAAGAGACGGACCTCCATTTTTTCCGCGGAACTCTCTCGAGCACTGTTCCGATTGTGGTTTTGTGCAAATGGTTTAACCGATTTTGTAACCAATTCAGTTTCGGTTTTGTCTCCTAAACCAGGTCCATTTGGGATTCTTGGTTTAGATCTTTGTAGTTCAATTTCTTTATAAAAAAATTAAAATCTTTACCAAAAAAAAAAAAACTATACCTTGAAGGAGCACAAATTCTTCTTCAAGAGGTGATATGATCTAATTGATAGCAAAATTAAGAAAGATAAATACACAAGACATGATTGAACCTACCAAAACAACGTATATGATCAAACATGCTGATGAAATATCTTTTCAGGTGATTCTCTTTGTTTCATTTGCATGATAAACGTGATTAGAGTCCTAAAAAGATTATTATGCTTATATGAAAGGCAAAAAAAATCTGATAGAATCAAGTAACGAATGGATCACATTTATCTTGTCAAATTTGTTACCATATTTGCAAGGATAAAGATGAGATATATGTGAACTTATAAAAGTATATGAAATTACCTAAGTGCCGCTCAAATTAGGATTTCTAGAGATAGCTATAACCTGACTGAGATCTAAAACCATTATCTTCATAACCATTTCAAATTAGTGACCAAAGACCGAATATATGTCACCCGAATATTCAAAATTCAAAGAGAGATTGGACCTCTAACAAATTAAACAAACGGTCGGCCGTACAAAATAAAAAGCATGATGAACCTCATCAAAAGATTTTGAGAGTCGTTGGAAGGATGCATAATTTTGAGAACCCTGCTTAGTTTAATTTATAGTTGTGCCATTGATTTGTCTTTGAGAAAAATTATGTCTGGAGCAGTTGAGATGCTAGTAAAGACTGCGTAGTTCATATGGAGGATGCCTTGTGTCGAACAGTAGGATCCATTGCTTTGAAGATCTGAGTGGGGACTTCCTTGAAGTAGAGTGTATTCTTATGTTCTTTTCTTTCTAAAGTTCGTAAATGGCAATTTGTCAAGCCAACAATAAAATGTATTTTTGAATACCTCAAATGGAGAGAGAGAGATGGGGGAAGCACATCATACAAGGCACAAAAACAAAACAAAAAGCTAGCAATACCTTGTCATGAGCAATATAATTTATGGAGGCCAAGCGTTCCAAGGCATCTCTTCTTTGCTCTTGGACATATTTAGACATCATACATTCATCTAAATCATCATACGTTCACCTAAACTATCATATGTATACATTTATATATTCACAGAAACCATTATACGTTCATCTATAGCAATATACGTTCAATTATGCAATCATACATTCGCAGAACCATCATACACCTATACCCATGATTAATTCTTGAAGGGAACACCACATTATAAAACTAATAGATGTTGTTAGCGGGCATTATGTTTGATTTTCCCTCAGAAAAATGAGCATTTGAACATAAGTCAGTGGTCAAATTTCCATTTTATAATATTGGAAATCATACTCCACCCGAGATAGCAGCTGATTCCATATTCATATATGAATCTGATTAAAGTGAATAATGAAATTGTTTGACCTTTTATCGTTTCCAGCAGCTTTTTAAGCAGTTTTGTATTCTCAACTCCAACAAATTTCAAGGTGTCTGGTTGCAACTCTGTTTCATCCAATATCAAGTGCGTACCACCAGCAACTTGTATATCTCCAGGTACCAATCACGAACACAAATAATTGAAGGTCTCTCAAGAGAAGAATTATCTACTCTTCCATAGAATTATCTACTCTTCCATGCACCTGTATAGGAGGAAAACATGTGAATGTAGAAGGGATTAGGAGAAATATGTGAGAATAAATAACATTTGATCTATTTTTCACTAATTATCTTCAACAAGATATGCAATAATAAGAACGGTGTCGCAATGTGATCATTACCTTTGATAGGAGGCCAAGCATTCCAGAATATCTCCTCTTTGTTCCTGGGCATACTCAATTTACATCCATTAGCTTCTGACAATTTCAACACTCCCGAATTTATTGTTACAAAGTGTTCAAGTAATATAACGTTCAACTATCCATTCATTTAACAAGGACTGCACTCTTGAAGAAAATGCAGCACACTATCGAAAATAATAAATCCAAAGAAATTAGAATCAGAGGAAAAGTAAATAATCATCGATGGTATTATTGTCATATGAAGTTATTACAAGTCCGATTGAATTCAAATGAGTGACTGCAAAAATACACTTTAAGTCATATAAACAGGAGCCTACACAAAAATCTTGAGAGGAGAACCAAGAAATGTCTGACTTACCTATATGACATTGATATGACTAGGTGCTTTAAGTTACTATTTCTTCTAAAGAACGAACTAGGAGCACAAAGCATGCGTACTAAATGACAAGAGCAAAAACTCAAATAGAGTTTATTTTCATAGTGGAACCTAACCAAACGCTTAGCTTCACATATTTTATTTAGTTTTATCTTAGTTCAAGGATCTACCACGCAGCCCCAACAAACAAACAAAAATGACAGTAACAAACAAAAAGTGATAGAGTTCAATGTCGCCAGAACAGTGATTCATGCTAATACGATTCTTTTTGTTCTTTAATTCTCATCCACAAGAATGATGCATGCTGATAGCCCATCCATTTAATTCCATGTATTAACATGTAATCAGTTAACAAAATATTGGTAAATTAAATACATTATATGTTTCATGTGAACAAAAAGAGTTACATTGTGTCGGGTGGTCCGGTAAAGAAATGCGAGGCGAAAGTATGTATCCCATAGCATCATCATTCTAACTCAAATTATCCCACCAAAGTTTTTTACATTTTATTACTTTGATTTTTGGGGAGTTTCAGATGCATATAGGCAACCTCTCTATATGTTGGTAATCTTCGACTTGCACCGTCTCTAAACACCCCCACATCTCTCATTCTTTGGATAGTTTCTTCAGGTTTGGAAACCCCATTAGTGAGATGAAATGGAAATGAGTTAAACTGCACTCAACAGAAGCTTGACTCACCCCTTGGTTGTAGCTAAATAACTCTTCAAACTTGTCACACTTATCGATTGATAATTTTTACAAAACTGGCAAGGAAGGTTCATATGATGAAAGTCGTTTGAGTGGCTAACACTGTGATATTTTGAGATATTTTACCGTTTGGAATCTCAATCTCATGTCATCCAGATATCCCATTTCAGCAATCACCAGAAGAAGATCTTCGAAGCTTGAAAAATGATCCCGCTACACATCATTACCACTCATGGGTTTAAAGTTACAACCACTTACTTCAAGGTACCTTGATGAAGTGAAATGGTGTTCAACATCAGTTGCCAAATTCTCCAACGTAAATCCAATATTTTTGCAGCTTATCAGATGAGCACAAGTGGTTGAAGTTAGCAAATGCGTAATAGATGTTGCTGAAACTTGAAGGTGGCCTATTGTGATGGTCCTATCATTCAGATGGTAAGTCCATGAACTCACATGCTTCCCAACATGAAATATGAAATTATGCAGCTTTTTAATCTGAGACACACAATCAGGAATAAAGAACTCTAGATCAACAACCCAGATAAAGACATCTCTCAGTATTTAACCAATGAATATCGTTTTGAAAAGTGCATGATACGTACAAACGTACCATATTTATAGAAAAAGACAAAACTATTATAGTTTAACATTTGTTGTGTACAAACATATAAATATGATAGATAACCATTTAATCTCTCTTGTGTTGATAAAAAATTTAATATCATGCATTTTTCAAAAAAAAAACACAAACACATAAATATCAAACTAAACATATAAGTCTAATTTTGAAAAAAAAGGTGGTTTTTAATTTTAATTTCTTCGATGGCCTAAAGATATTTTTTTTTCTACAACATATAAAATACATGTTTGTTCAAACTTGTCACACTTATCGATTGATAATTTTTCCAAAACTGGCAAGGAAGCTTCATATGATGAAAGCTGTTGAGTAGCTTACACTGTGATATTTTGAGATATTTTACTTTCTGAAATCTCAATCTCATGTCATCTAGAGATTCCATTTCAACATTCACCAGAAGAAGACCTTCCAGACTTAGAAAATGATCCATCTACACATCATTACCACTCATGGATTTAAAGCTGCAACCATTTACTTCAAGATACCTTGATGAAGTGAAATGGTGTTCAACATCAGTTACCAAATTCTCCAACTTAAATCTAATATTTTGCATCTTACTAGATGCGCACAAGTGGTTGAAGTCAGCAAATGCGTAATAGATGTTGCTGAAACTTGAATGTGGCTTATTGTGATGGCTCTATCATTCTGATGGTAAGTCCATGAACTCTCATCTTTCCCAACATGAAATCTGAAATTACGCAGTCTTTTGATCCGAGACACACAATCAGGGGAAAAGAACCCTAAATCAACGACTCAAATAAAAACATCTCTCAACTCATTAAGGCACCAGATCTCATTTGATGTTTTTTACAAATTTATATGTTTTATAGTTTATATATACTTATTTGTATGTTGAGCTATCTCGCTTATAAGACATCTTACAACTTAATACGTCTTTATTAATACAACAATTGATAAACGGCATCCTTATCAATACAACAGTTGATAAACAGCGTCTATAACTGTCATTTTAACGACTAGTATCGTGCCTAAGTTTATAGAGACCTAAGACAATTGAAGAAAAACTATACTAGTATTTTTTTCAAAACGTAAAAATAGTGAATTCGATTCGAAAAGTGGTTTCTTGTTTAATAATTTAATATCATGCATTCTCTCAAAACGTATACAAGAGAGGTTAAACTATAATAGTTTAATACCATGCACTTTTCGAACAAAATATTTAACCATTGAATATCGTTTTGAAAAGTGCATGATACATTCAAATGTACCGTATTTATAGAAAGAGATAAAACTATTATAGTTTAACCTTTGTTGTGTACAAAATATATAAATATGATAGGTAACCATTTAATCTCTCTTGTGTTAATAAAAAATTTAATATCATGCATTTTTTCAAAAAAAAAAATAATATCAAACTAAACATATAAATCTAATTTTGAAAAAAATATGGTCCTTTAATTTTAATTTCTTTTATGGCCTAAGGATATTGTCTTTTCTACAACATATAAAATACGTGTTTGTTCACCACTATGGTGCACTAGACTCTATTGAAAGCGCATGACCTTTTTGGTTCAAAAAGGAATAATCTGGAAAAGTGAATGTCCTCTAACCTATGAACTTTTCAATATCATGCAAGTCAATATAATATGCATTGTTTGGATTTATATTTTTTTACATATCATATCCTTGTTGTTTTTTTGATAAAATGAAGGAGGAATACAAATTGAAAATAACTAGTCTTGTAGTTCATCGCATATTTGATTACGAAGGAGATATTGAGGGCTTTGTAAACGACATCTTTGATTTTCTTGATGAATTGCCTATAGTTGTCTCAATCCCGATGTATCCTACTTATTATGACATCAAAGGAAATGTAAGATCTTAACATAATATAATTTGGACAAAAACATCATCAACATGATAATTTTTTTTCTTTTTCAGGAGATCTATTCTCCAACTCTCGAAGAACGATGACTTTAAGACTTATCATGCAATGCTTCTAACTAGATATGGTGAGGGCGAGAATGGCAATCACTACTGAGAATTCCAAGATTCACATGGAGAAGAATGGAGAGAACAATATTAATTTTTTAGATTAAATTATCGTGTAACTAAAAGGAAATAATAAGTCAAATAAAAGAAAACAATATTAATCTACTTATCATTTTCGTTGCACAACTCTTTTCTTTATGTATATTCAAATCCTATTGTGGATAATGGAATTTGGTATTTGGTATGAGTGTGTTATCTTTCTGTTACCTTTTTGTTTACTCTTTTTATCCAAATGTTGTTTTGCTTGAGAAGAATGCTTCAGTTTGATCAACAAGTAGATAGATTAGTACGACCAATTAATCTCATTACTGTTTATGTTTTATTGATAAAAGTATATTTGCTATGTATTGTAAGAATGTCTTTATTCCTAAATAAGGCTGTGGAAAAATAGCAGAGAAGAACACAAGTCACAACTGGTGCAGCTGCTGTTAAAGGAAAACGAAAGCTATAGACGAAAAAATGCCGAAAAATGATCGGGGATCAATAAAGAATCTAACTTGATTTTTATTTTTAAACCAGAACGTTAGTGAACATATTGCTTCTTTACATGAAGGATCCAAGTAGAATGATTAAACAAAGGCAACAATCACGATCTATGTTGATGTTTTTTGGAACTATAACCATGGAATCAAATCAAGAGGTATTATCACAATTTTCTCTAACCAAAATCAAAGAATATCAAATCATTTTATCGATCTTATTGGTTATCCTTTATAACCTATTCTCTCTTTGTTAAAGAAAAACAATTTGAAGGACTCCTCTTTTTAAATGAAAAAACTTCATATATCTGGATAATATTCATTAGCACAATTCGAGTTTCCCTCTTTTGGATTATTTGTGTAAAAACAAAACATGTATAATGTTTATGAGATCATTGTTAATTTCATGGTTCCACGACCAACAAAGATTCCTCTAAACACTACGAATTTACTGAAGAATAAGTTTGGTCTCAAGACTATAGAAATGGTCTATTGAAGCATAATAGTAACAAGCCAAGCATATTCAAATATTATAATTATTTAAATATTGTTGAGGTGATTTTCAAACATGAAAAAGTTTAATAAATTTTGGTTTATACAATTCTGTTACTTAATATTTTGGATGATAAAAATAATCGGTTTATAAGGAGAGGGACACTTCTAGGGTGCAAAGATCATACCTAAGCAAACATCGATACATTCAATTCTTCAATTGAGCTTTACTAAAGTGAAATTCATTTAAGATTGCAAGGATTTGGTACTGGATTTAATCGGAGAAACGATTTGAATTTCTTTGAATACAATTGCTCATGATTTTAATAAATTTTAAAGAGAGTTCGGAGTATCTATCCAATCAGACAAATATTTTTATTCTGTAATTTTTTATTTCGCAGATTATTTTATTCCGCAGAAAAATATTATTTTTACGCGATTACGCAGATATTACCATATTACCGATAAGAGCCTAATCCTTCTATGGGATTTGGTAGATTTCCGTTAGAATTTTATTTAATCGGTTAAATCTAAATATTTTGGTTTGATTTGGTTCGGTTCGGTGCAATTTAATGGGTTTGTAATTCTTTTTTCCATCCACGAAAAAGCTCGAGTCCGGTCCAAATCCGGTTGGATCCTTATCCGTTTAACATAGAGAGCGAAGCAGAAGATACTAGAAGAACACAAAACCCTATTCCTTTCTTTTTCCCCAATTTTCGAAATCCAAACAAAGACTTAAAAAGAAAAAGACGAGACTTTTAACACTACTCAAGACCTAAATCACTCTTCTCTCTCTCTCGCCGATCGGAAGCATAACGATGGATTCGACGAAGCTTAGTGAACTCAAGGTCTTCATCGATCAATGCAAGTCTGACCCTTCTCTTCTCTCTACACCTTCTCTCTCCTTCTTCCGCGAGTATCTCGAAAGGTATATCTTTTCTTTTTATTACTCTCTCTCTCTCTCTTCGTTTGCTTCGTCGATCTAATCGTTTTCTTTTCGTATGCTTTTGGTTTGTATCTGTTTGTGGTTGAGATTCACCAAGTTTTGATCTTTGAGTCTCTGTTTGTAGAAAGCGTATTGACCCATTTCTACTTGTTCGTGTATGTTTGTTGATCTCTCGCTGAAATCTCTTTATTGATATCCACTTTTCCCTCTTGTTGGTGAAAGTTTCTGTCTTTGGGTTTAATTTCTTGGATTTGAATATTCTCTGACTCATATCTGTGTGGGAAGTGTTTAGCTTTGATCTGTGGTTCTGGGTTTCTGTTTGCTTGCTTGTTTTTGTGAATAGTGCTTGTGGTTTTTTCGTTCTGATGATTTTGTTGGGATTTTCAGTCTCGGTGCTAAGCTACCTACTTCTGCTAATGAAGAAGGCAAAGACACCAAAGCGGTATTACCATTGTTATGTTTGGTTTCATTCGTTTATGTTTTGTGGAAGAGTTTTGTATTTGATTTCAATTGTTTCTGTTTAACAGAAGAGTTTCGTAGTGGAAGAAGAGAGTGATGATGATATGGAGGAAACCGAAGAACCGAAACCGAAAGTGGAGGTGGAAGAAGAAGAGGAGGATGAGATTGTTGAATCTGATGTTGAGCTTGAAGGAGACACTGTTGAACCTGATAATGATCCTCCTCAGAAGGTAAGATGACGGAACAAAACCTCGGCTTTTTGATTTACTAATTTCTCTCTGATTATATCTCTTGACTCCCTTGGTTTTTGACATAGATGGGGGATCCGTCAGTGGAGGTGACTGATGAGAATCGCGAAGCTGCTCAAGAAGCTAAGGGCAAAGCCATGGAGGCTCTTTCTGAAGGAAAGTTTGATGAAGCAATTGAGCATTTAACTCAGGCGATAACGTTGAATCCGACATCAGCTATTATGTATGGAAACAGAGGTGAGTACAAGATGATTTTTTTCTTTTAACTACCATCGAATGGCTTTTCTGTGCCTAATTGTCTATATCTGTGTTTCAGCTAGTGTCTACATTAAGTTGAAGAAGCCAAACGCTGCTATTCGAGATGCAAACGCTGCATTGGAGGTACAATGATCTATATTTTTCCCCGAAAAATATGTTATCTAGTTATGATGTTTAATCTTTTTGTGTTTGACATTGCAGATTAATCCTGATTCTGCCAAGGGATACAAGTCACGGGGTATGGCTCGTGCCATGCTTGGAGAATGGGCAGAGGCTGCAAAAGACCTTCACCTTGCATCTACGATTGACTATGATGAGGAAATTAGTGCTGTTCTTAAAAAGGTATGCACTTGCTTTTCTATCTGTTTAATTCTTTTTTTGATTCAGAAACAATGCATTAGCGTGATTAAATGGCAAACTTTCTTGAAATCTGTAGGTTGAACCTAATGCTCATAAGCTTGAGGAGCACCGTAGAAAGTATGACAGATTACGGAAGGAAAGAGATGACAAAAAGGCTGCGCGTGATAGACAACGTCGCCGCGCTGAAGCACAGGTAATTTTATAGACCATGAAATCGATCAGAATAATCTTTTGATAACATTAGCCTCACTCGTATTGACATTATCAGATAGCTAAATACAAGGGTTTATTTGAGAATCATATTGGTTTTTTTTTTCTGTTGGCCTTATTCATGTCTCTTTTTCTGTTCTGTAAGGCTGCCTATGATAAAGCTAAGAAACAAGAACAGTCATCATCGAGCAGACAATCAGGAGGCGGTTTCCCAGGAGGTATGCCCGGCGGATTCCCTGGAGGTATGCCCGGTGGGTTTCCGGGTGGCATGCCTGGTGGGTTCCCGGGAGGTATGCCCGGTGGATTCCCAGGAGGTATGCCCGGTGCTGGCGGTATGCCCGGCGGATTTCCGGGAGGAATGCCTGGTGCAGGCGGTATGCCCGGCGCTGGTGGTATGCCCGGCGGATTTCCGGGAGGAATGCCTGGTGCAGGTGGTATGCCCGGCGGTGGCGGTATGCCAGGCGGTGGCGGGATGCCAGGCGGTGTTGACTTCAGCAAAATATTGAATGTAAGAGTGACTATTTGTGAATTCTCAAAGTTCAGATTTTTAAAGTTGTATTGCAAAAATGGATTGAAATTGTGAGATTGGTTTCAAATTTGTGAGCAGGATCCTGAACTAATGACTGCATTTAGCGACCCAGAAGTCATGGCTGCACTTCAAGATGGTATGAGTCAATTAAAGTTGTAGTTTGCTAATGTTTTTGAGTTTTTTTTTTGTCTTACATGTTTGATTGTTAAAACAGTGATGAAGAACCCTGCGAATCTGGCGAAGCATCAGGCAAATCCGAAGGTGGCTCCAGTGATTGCAAAGATGATGGGCAAATTCGGAGGACCTAAGTAAAACAAAACAACAACTTTTGTCTTTTGCCATTTCTGTGTTTTAAATACTTGAGATGAGAAGAAGATATTTTGGAGAAAACTTACTTTTAATGTTTTTTGTTGTCAGAGAAAACTTGAACAAGAACAGAAACTCTTTTTCTTTTGGTTAGTAGTAATTTACTCTTTTTTGTTCTTTTCACTTTCTGAGTTTTGAAAACTTGGATAACATCAGATGAGAATTGTCCGTAAAATCTATTAAGCTTAGAAAGAAAACAAAACAAATCGTTTCGTTTATAGTTGTAAGAACAAAATTTCTATTAAGAAAATGGAGATCGATTTACCAAGCAAGTCCCACTTGAAGTTCCTCCATTAAGAAATTACTCCAAAACGAAAATTTGTAATTGAAAATTATGCAGTTCAAAAATTGATCTAAAACCATATTAAGTTTAAAAATCAATCCAGATTTTTTTATTTAAACGCATGTAATTTTTTAAATAAAAATCAATCCAAAATTACATAAGTTTAAAAATCAATCCAAATTTTTATTTATATTTTGATGGTTTAAATAAAATTTAAATCGATTTCGCAACCAATATTCAGCCGACGAAGTCGATTTAGTTTGAATTTTGAACTTTTTCTTCCAATGTTATGTGATTTCAATTTCATCGATTTAATTATGAAATCGGTTTAATTTTGATTTTAAATCGCAAATTTTACTAAATTGAAAAAAAAAAACTGATTTTTAAAATGTGTAGTTTTGGATCGTGGATCCATCACCCTTAAGAAAAAGATCAATAGAAGGGTAGACTTGGTAAATTGGTATTTTTTGAAAATCCATGACACTTCCAATAATTATTTTATACAAGTGTCACCAATTTTTACCATATAAGTTAGTATATACTCTACTGTCTAACAGAAAAATGTTTTGTGACTCAAAAATCTTGAGTGGAATTATCTTTTCAAGGGTATTTAATGTGAAGAAGAAAAAGAAGATTAGGAACTCTGTTTATTTTGTTGACAAAGATGTTGAGATCAAATATATACAAGTCCAGTGTTGAAGGTGTTGTTACATTCACATTAATTTTAACTTGGTCATATCATCATCTCATTTCAAATTATTTGACCTAGAAAATAAAAAACTTTGAAGTTGAATCTACAAACAATTAAGATATTGTTTGAATTATTTGATAGTATTTTACTATTTTCGAAGTTGAATCTACAAACATACACTGCAAAAACTCTTATTTTTTTCCAGGCCATACCAAAGTTTTCAAAAGTTTGAAATTTTTACAGAAAATATTTCCAGTTACAGAAGAAAAACAATTTAAAGTCAGTTGATATTTTGAGTTTTACTTTGAGTTTACATTAACTAAAAACGTATTGGCATACTATATATTCATACTCATTTTATTTTATTAAATCATATCGTCTTTGAAAATAAAATAAAAAAAAGATGAAAAGAATGGTTACATAGTCAAATGGTCAATGATGGAAAAACCAAAAAAAAATAGTGGCCACAACTCTAAGTTATAAGATTCAAACGTTGATAGCGAATCTTAAATCCTGAATCGTCCAAAGTCAGGAGTGACTATGAGGAACAATGAAGTAGTTTATATTTTTTTATATATATTAATATTTGTTTCTTCACATTTTCAACGTGAAATTCTAACGGTTAACACACTTTATGATGACTCATTTAACTCATTTATTTTGTATCAAATTCCGTTTTATTTTGGATGGGTTACTACAAGTATTTCTCATAAGATTATTTACTATGTATACAAATCTATATTTGGTATGAATTTGCAAGTAAATTTAAAGATGAATTCGTAAAACATTAAATTAAGGAAAAAATAACTGAGAAAAATATATTTTTGTCTATGATTTTTTTTCCATAATTAATTGTTTGAATATATAGTAACAAACAATAAAAAACCATCTATATAATCTTCAAAAATATGAAAATTAGGAGATATTTCATTTTAAAAAAAATACTATACTGTTTGCAATACACTTAGATTTTAAGATATGTTACAAAAAAAATTAAATGAAAGAGAACAAAAAAAGATATGGTGGAGAAAATAATGTCTTAAACTTTTCAAAAGTTTTGTTCTAACGTAAAGTTGGACCATCAATGGTGTGGTGGTCTAGTGGTAACACAAAAAAGCTGGATTTTTTGTGTCCTGATTCAAATTTCATTGAAATGAATGGTTATTCTTTAAATCGAATTCTCTAAAGTCTGATTCTGAGTATTTGGATGATTATAAATCAAAAGTCCGGAACTTCCGCGGTTTATTAAAAAAACAAAAAAACATAAAGTTGGACCCTAATATTGAAACCTACATTCACATTATTTTCATAATATTTTCATGGGCTTTGGGTATATACGAATAATTAATTATACAGAACAACGAAAATTAAACTTATATTTTCTTGACTTTGACGAACCCCTATACCATACCCTAATATTGTAACATACATTCACATTATTTTCATTATATTTTCTTGGGCTTTGGGTATATACGAATAATTAATTATACAAAACAACGAAAATTAAACTTATATTTTCTTGACTTTGACGAACCCCTATACCATACCCTAATTAATAGTACTTGAAAACCATGGTGCATCCTCACCGCTTTACATGGATTTCTTATGCTACTATATATGTTTATGATTTGTATGCGTGTATATAATATATATACATATAATGTACACATATTTATATTCCACGTATGCATAAAACATGACACAAATGCTTGTGGCTCATCTCCATAGAGTTGCCAATATGTCAATGGTGAACGGTCAAAACCCAAAATCATGAACACCAAAGTCTTCACAATAATCCAAATACCTCCAATCATTGCCGTTGATTCCTTCCGGTGACCATATCGGAAAATCTGCACCGGCGCCGGAAATATTGTTTTCATATAATGTTCCACGAACTCCATAGTTACTATCACTCCACGAGGCCTCAGCTAATGTAGTTTGGTCGGACCATAAGTAACTAAACAAATCTTCATCATTATAAATATTATCAAGTTGATGATCTTCATTATCCATCGAACTGTTTTGATCAGTAACTGTGCTGCTGCTCTCGTCTTCTGTAGTTGTGCCACTTGTCTCTACGTTTTTGGTGTTGCTATGTTTTGGTTCCATTGAGATATCATCCGGATTCGACGAAATGTTTTTGAGATTATCGTTATTGTTAGGTTCTTGGTTTAGAGGTTGATGGGTCACAGGGTCGATTCCCATCTTAATAAGTTTTTTCTTGATGTGAGTGTTCCAATGGTTTTTTATTTCGTTATCTGTTCTTCCGGGTAATCTTGAAGCAATCTTAGACCACCTATAAAACAACAAATGAAAAGAAAAAAAAATTAATCACAAGAATATCTAATATTTTATTGAGTGTTGGTGGAGATGTTAAAATCTTGGCATATAAACACAAGAAAATTGACAAAATAAGTTAAACATTATCTTTCGGAAGAGAAGGACGTTACTTTGTCTTGAAGTTTATTTCAAAGAAAAATAAATGCAAAACGGAAACTTAGTTCGTCTATATGAATTTATTATTTTGAACATGTTATTTGGAACTATTTGATCTACTATTTGGCATAATACACACACACACACACACACATACACATATACTTATAAACAAATTGGACAAATTTTCAAATAATATAGTACAGTACATGCAATTGACTTATATTTATCATCAATAAACACGATCCAAACCAATGTTTATCTTAAGTCTCTAGGTTTTGACGTTTTGTTACAACGTAGGATTTGAATTTTAACATAAATATTTTAAGATTACAACAGTAATCATATATATATATATATATATATATGACACAAATTATTAAGTAAGAAGGAAATTTTTGTGGAATTAACATATGATTAGTGATTAAGCTTACTTGTTGCCGAGATGAGCATGAAGATCGATGACAAGTTGTTCCTCATCGTGAGAGAGAAGACCTCTCTTCAAGTCAGGCCGGAGATAGTTAGTCCACCGGAGACGGCAGCTCTTCCCACAACGGCGGAGGCCGGCGAGCTTCGGCAACGCACGCCAGCAACATTGGCCGTTGGTGAGAATGAAGTTAATGAGCTTCTTGTCTTCCTCCGCCGTCCACGGCCCTTTCTTCACCCCTAGCTTGTCACAACATGGCTGCCTCCCCATTAAATAATATTATTGCTTATAATATATTTATGTTATATATGTGAAATAGAGAGTAGAGAGAGGGAAGAAAGTTGCAAGAAGTAAGGTTATTGAGGATGGAAAATCTCCACAGCTTGCAAGTTATGTCAAAAGCCTACCAAAGCTCACCCACCTATATATAACCTTAACTCTCATACCTTTCCCACACAATTGTTTTTAAGAATAAAATAACTTTACATTTACATATATGCATATATAAGTTTTAGTAATTAATTCCTATTGATTCTAACACAAACAAAAATTTAGTGGCAATAAACTTTTAGAAGTGGTAGAAAATGATGATGATAAAAAGGTGAATTTCCTAGATGTATGGGGCTTTTATTTATAAAAAATACATGGTGTGAAAAATTATAAATAAATAGTGTTTTTTGTGTAATTTATCAAAATAATGTAATATCATGTAAAATAACGTGTCATCAACTAAAATTATACGTTTCATGCAAATTAAATATAAAAAATATGTATGATAAATGACCAACTTATTACAATTTTTTTCATCTGTTGTTTTTGCAAATAAATAACCAACATATAGTCATTTAGTACATATACTCTAAGAAATTGTTTTTACACAATTAATAATAATTTTGATTTGTGAGATACTAGTGGTTTGAACGTTACATATAATAAAAATCTATTAATATTTTTTTAAATCATATAATGAAAAAATCTATTAATATATGATCCAAATAAAAATTATGCATTACTCGTTCATACGAAAGGACATATAGATCATAAATTTTTAAGGTACATATAAGATGTGTATATACAGATGTCATGATGGGGAAACTACAACAGTTTCGAAGAAGATTTGTATCTTACTTTATCTATGAATATCTATAGACTATAGCAATGATATATCATACATATTATACAATGGCTCATTTGTTTTTATATTGAATGGTACATTTTAATATATAAAATAAATTAATTAGGAGTTAATCAGCTAAAATAATAATAATTAAGGTTTCTGATAAAAAACCGATTAATCTAATAAATAATGATTATGGTTAAGATATAGTATAGTTTGTCTTACTTTGTCAAATCCGTCGCAAATAGGCTCACAAAAGAGTGTTTGAGATGTTGCATTTGGTAGGTGAAAATGACTTTGGAACTAATGTGAAAGGATAGGGTGCGTGTGAATGTACGCAATCACACGTGCGACTCATACATATTTTACCCAAATAATTGTTCAACTTATCAAATAAATATATAACTTTTATTTTACCATGAATACCCTCAGCTTATAAAAATATACTACTCCTCCATTTCATATTTTATATAATGAAAAAAAAAAAATGAATATGAAATTTGAACAACACTTTCTCTCCAAAATCATATTAAATTGAAATGAATTAATTATTAGTTAAATTCTGAGCCTGATTTAAGACTGGTACAAATCAATTAGAAATCAGAACCGGTTTATAAAAATATTTAAACAACATTTTCTCTCAAAAATCATATCATTAATGAAATTGAAATGAGTTAATTATTAGTTAAATTCTGAGCCTGATTTAAAACTGGTACAAATCAATTAGGAATTAGAGCCGGTATATAACTTTTATTTTACCATGAATACCCTCCGCTTATAAAAATATACTACTCCTCCATTTCATATTTTATATAATGAAAATAAAAAATAATGAATATGAAATTTGAACAACACTTTCTCTCCAAAATCATATCATTAATGAAATTAAAATGGGTTAATTATTAGTTAAATTCTTAGCCTGATTTAAGACTGGTACAAATCAATTAGGAATCAGAGCCGGTTTATAGGTTTGGGTAAGTTCCGGTTATTGATAAAGATAAAACGGTTGCATTTTATTGCCGCTTCTTAACCTTATCTCTTTATCGAAGAAAAGAAGATCATATCAAGATCTAGAGCTCAAGAATCTCTGTATGTTTTTTGTTGCAGGGTGATTCTGTTACGGTGAAGTAGAGTTTATTGTAACGGAAATTGGTGAGCGAGAGAATATATATGGGTGGGTTTACACTTCATTATTCCCTGGTATCTAAAAATCTTGTATCGGGTAGAGAGAGAAATCTATTGAGAGTATTAGGTTGGGTGAGTGATCGGAGAAGAAAATTGTTTCACCGGAAAAACTCTTGAGCTAGTGGATTCCGAGTTAAAGCCTCGGCCAGACGTAGGATTGCGATTTGTGCATCCGAACTGGAAGAAATCTCTATGTGTCGTTTCATTCTTGCTTTTATTTTCTTGCTCAATCGATTAGATCTAGGATCCAAATCCACAACAAGTGGTATCAGAGCCTCGTCGAAGGTTCAGGTGTATCGGATTTGGTGTCCGGTGGTGTATCTCCGGTGAATCTCTGCGACGATGTCTTCCGCTAAAGTCGAGATGGAGAAGTTCAACGGATTGATCGATTACAATCTATGGAAGGAGAAGATCTTCGCGCATCTGGAGTTGATCGGTTTGATCGATGCGTTGAAGATTCAATAGCAAGAGCTGGATTTGGTTCTAGCGATCGAAGCGAAGGGTGAGGAAACAACGAAAGATGCAATGGAGGCTGCTTCTGGTACTCTGCATCCTCCTCCTCTACCGCCTCTTAAGACTGCAAGAATCTTGCTGAGAAGCAAAGAAAGGTTCGAAGTACGATTGTATTAAGTTTGACGGATCAAGTTTTGAGGAAAGTGATTCATGAACAATCTGCTGCTGGAATGCTTAGACGTCTTGATGCCTTGTATATGTCTAATTCTCTGCCTAATAAGATTTACTTGAAGCAATGACTCTATGGTTACAAGATGAATGAGTCTTTATCTGTGGAAAACAACATTGATGAGTTCTTGAGGATTATCACGGATCTAGGTAATGTCAGGGTCAATATATCAAATGAAGATCAGGCCATTATCCTCTTGATATCTCTTCCCAAGCAGTTTGATCAGCTGCGTGATACGTTGAGATACGGCAAAGGTAGCACTCTGACACTAGAAGAGCTGACAAGTGCCATTTACTCTAAACAGTTGGAGTTTGGAGCTAATGGTAAAGGTAACAAGAATCAGGGTGAGGTGTTGTACTCTGGTAATAACACCATGGGTAGAGCTTGGTCAAAGGATTCAGGTCAGAGCAATTTCAAGGGGAGATCATGATCTAAGTCTAAGGAAAGGAAGATCACATGTTGGTCATGTGGTGGTGAGGTTCATTTCAAGATGAATTGCCCCAAGAAAGGTCAGCAGAAGCAGAAGAGCCAACCAGTGGAGAATGGGGAGTCAGTAGCTATTACAGGGGTTCAGTTTGTGGAGTCTTTGATAATCACCGAGGCAAATATCACAGAAAGAGTTGATTTCAATGAAGTCTGGATCCTTGACACAGTCTGTTCATATCATATGACTTCAAGAAAAGACTGGTTTACTAAGCTAGAGGAGTATAATGTTGGGTCTGTGAGAATGGCTAATGAGTCCATTTCAGATGTCAAGGGCATTGGGTCTATACAGATAAGGACTACAGAAGGAGCACTGGTGGCCATCAAGGATGTCAGGTATGTTCCCTCTTTCTCTAGAAATTTGATCTCACTAGGTACTCTAGATGATGCAGGCTGCACATTTGATGGAGGAGATAAAATTCTAAAGGTAAAGAAAGGTTGCAGAACTGTTATGAAGGCAAAGAAATTGGAAAAGCTTTATTTTCTTCAAGGAAGACACTCATACATGGGAGGTTAATGTTCTATTCCACAAGGATGAGACCAACCTCTGGCCTAGCAGGCTTGGTCATGTGGGTCAGAAAGGTTTGGATACATTGGTGAAGAAAGGTTATTTGGACAGTGGTAAGGCTCACAAGGTAAGTTTTCTAACTGGTAAATATACTACTAACGAATGTCTTGAGTATGTTCATGCAGATCTCTGGGATCTCCTACTATTCCACAGTCTCTTGGTAAGTGTCACTATTTCTTGAGTTTGGTAGATGATTACTCTAGGAAAGTTTGGGTATTCTTCCTGAAGACTAAGGATGAGGCATTTGAGAAGTTTGTAGAGTGGAAATAGTTGGTGGAGAAGCAGTCAGGTCTAGTTGTTAGAGCTAAGAACTGACAACGGTTTAGAGTTTTGCAACAAGGAGTTTGATGGGTTCTGTTCAGATCATGGGATTGCTAGGCACAAGTCTATTCCTTATACTCCATAGCAAAATGGAGTTGTAGAGATGATGAATAGGACTATTCTAGAGAAGGTCAGGAGTATTTTGAGTGAATCAGGCTTGCCTAAGGCATTTGGGCAGAAGCTGTGAACACTTCAGTTTATCTGATCAACAAATTGCCATCATCTGCCATTGATGGTCAGGTTCGAGAGGAAGTTTGGTCTAAATCAGTTCCAAGTTACAGTCATTTGAGGAAGTTTGGTTGTGTGTGTTACTTTCACTCTGATGAGGGTAAGTGACAGCCAAGGGCAAAGAAAGGAATCTTTGTTGGATATCCATCAGGGGTTAAAGGCTACAAGGTATGGTCTCTAGAAGACAGGAAGTGTGTCATCAGCCGGAATGTCACCTTTAATGAAGAGTAGTGCTACAAGGATTTGGTAGAGAAATCTGATAAGCCAAAGGGTGAAAATACTAAGTTCATTGATGTTGAATTAGGTATTTTGAGTAGTACATATACTAGTTTAGGTGGAGAGTCTTCTGCTAAAAGTCCAGATGAGGTTAAGTCACTAGGTAAGGTTTCAGAAGTTTTTCAGGTTGAATAGGATTCTGAGGATGGTTCAACAAGTAGCACATGTCATCAGGACATTAGTCCTTAGAGTTATCAATTGGTTCAAGACATGACTAAGAGAACTATCAAGCCTCCTGTGAGGTTTGATGAAGAGAATTTCGTAAGTTTGCTATGTTAGCAACTGAAGATTGCGATTTACCAGAGCCTAGTGGCTTTCTTGAAGCAATGAGAGATCCACTAAAGGATAAGTGGAAAGGCTCGACAGATGAAGAGATTGTATCTCTGAACAAAAATGGAACATGGATCATTGTTCCTAGGCCTAAAGACAGAAAGGTGATTGGTTGCAGATGGATCTTCAAGAGAAAGCCAGGCATTGAAGGTGTTAAAGATCCCAGGTTCAAAGCAAGGTTGGTTGCTAAGGCTTATGCACAGGAAGAGGGTCTGGACTACAATGAGATTTTTGCTCCAGTGGTTAAGTATGTTTCTATCAGGTATTTGATGTCAATAGTGGTTAATGAAGACCTGGAGCTGGAACAACTAGATGTGAAGATGGATTTTCTTCATGGAGATCTAGAAGAAGAAATTTACATGAGCCAACCTGAGGGCTATGTAGTAAAAGGTAAAGAAAGACTGGGTCTGCTTAATAAAGAAGTCTCTTTATGGTCTTAAGCAGAGCGCAAGGCAGTGGAACCAGAAGTTCAACATATACATGATGGAGATTGGATTCATAAGAAGCAGGTAGGATCAATGTGTTTATGTTAGAAACACACAAGGTACATATCTCTATCTACTATTGTATGTAGATGATATGTTAGTGGCATGCAAGGATATGAGGTTGATTGCTGAGCTTAAGGAACAACTCAATACTAGGTTTGAAATGAAAGATCTTGGTGCTTCTAGAAAGATCTTAGGCATAAATATTATCCGAGATAGGGAGAAGGGTACTTTGAGACTGTCTCAGGAAGGATATATGGAGAAAGTGCTTAGGACTTTTGGTATGGATCAGTCCAAGGTGGTTCAGATTCTAATGGGAGTTCATTTCAAGTTGTGTGCAGCAGATGAAGAGGAGTTGGATAGAGATGCAGGGTTTATGTCATCAATGCCGTATTGTAATGCTGTGAGAAGCTTCATGTATGGCATGATTGGGTCAAGGTCTGATCTTGCTTATCCAGTTGGTCTCATAAGCATGTATATGAGTAATCCAACTAAGGTTCATTGGAATGCTGTTAAATGGGTTTTAATCTGAAGTTTGAGAAGAGTTCAAAGTTCAAGATTTGTGGGTTTTGTGATGATGATTATGCTGCAGATTTAGATAGGAGAATTTTTTTGTCTGGTTATGCTTTTGTGCCAAGTGGTACATCGATTAGTTGGAAGTCAAGTCTGCAAAAGGTGTTGGCTTTGTCAACAACATAATCTGAGTACATTGCTATGACTGAAGCTACAAAGGAAGCTGTGTGGCTTCGGGGCTTGTGTGCTGAGTTTGGTTATCCACAAGAGAGCATTGAGATCTTTAGTGATTCTCAAAGTGCTCTGGCTCTGGCAAAGAACAATGTGTTTCATGAGAGGACAAAACATATTGCTACAAAGATGCACTTCATGAGGGACAAATTTGAAGATGGAGAAGTAGAAGTGTCAAAGGTTCACACAAGTGAAAATCAGGCTGATTTGTTTACAAAGGTTTTGCTGGTTAGTAAGTTCAAGCAATTGCTTGGCTTACTAGGTGTCTCTGAAGCATAGAAAGAGATAAAATTCGAGGCTGGAATCCACTGAAGATAAGAAGCACAAGTACAGAACTAACGAAGGTGGAGTTTGTTGATTATTGGTTAAGTTCTGAGCCTGTTTTAAGGCTGGTACAAATCAATTGGGAATCAGAGCCAGTTTATAGGCTCGGATAAATTCCGGTTATTGATGAAGATAAAACGGTTGCGTTTTATTGCTGCTTCTTAACCTTATCTCTTTATCGAAGAAAAGAAGATCAAATCAAGATCTAGAGCTCAAGAGTCTATGCATATTTTTTTGTTGCAGGGTGATTCTGTTACAGTGAAGTAGAGTTTATTGTAACGAAAATTGGTGAGTGAGAGAGAGTATATATGGGTGGGTTTACACTTCATTATTCTCTAGTATCTGAAAATCTTGTATCGGGTTGAGAGAGAAAGCTATTTAGAGTATTAGGTTGGGTGAGTGATCGGAGAAGAAGATTGTTTCACCGGAAAAACTCTTGACCTAGTGGATTCCGAGTTAAAGCCTCGGCCAGACGTAGGATTGCGTTTTGTGCATCCGAACTGAAAGAAATATCTCTGTGTTGTTTCATTCTTTATTTTATTTTCTTGCTCAATCGATTAGATCTAGTATCCAAATCCACAACAAAATATGTATTAATTTCAATGTTAACTAATTTTTTTGATAGCTAAAACTAGCGTAATTCTAAAAACTAACATATTTAATGTTTTTCATCCTAAATCCTTTTATATATTAATTGAGAAGACAAAAGTTTAAAAAAATCTTATGTGTCGATCAAAGAAAATTTATAGGACACATCAATTAAATTAACCAATCAAAATATTCCAATTAATTCTATATGCCATGGTAAAAATTTCTACATTTTTTGATTTTTTTAACATAAGCCCACAAATACATGTGTTACAAATTTAAACTCAAGTAAAACATAACATTTTAATATTTTAAAATGTTATATAATATAATATTTTAATGATGAATCATTTACCGATGTCAATTTAAATTTACTTTATAAAAATTGTATTAATCTCCATTTTGATACTATATTTGAAATATTATTGATAATACAATTATTTTATTTAATATCACTTAAATGTATCTATACTACTTTAGTTAAAGTAGGGCTTTTGTTATAAACGCACAACTTTACAAATATAACTTTTTTACATAAAAATACGATAGGTTTATCGATAGAAATATATATGTAACAAAAAGTTATCGATAGAAATATATATATATATATATATATATATATATATGTCGGGGATTTTTAGTCCTCTTAAACAGCTATTGGGGGGTCAAGTTGTACGTGGGTCCGTCCACTGAGGGGCAAGTCTCCTGCACACGTGGTAAACACGTGAAAGTCCGGGGAACATGATGGGGGTGTTCCCCCTCCCCCTCCTGAGCACTCTACGACGCTCAAGTCAGTATAGAGAGAAATGGACCACGGGGTTGATGCGTCGGAAACCAGAAAGAAAATAGAGAACACAGAGAAAAGGTGGTTAAATGACTCCGGGTCCGAAAGAATGATGGATCTGCTGAGTGTCTGTAGTTTTAGGAGGCACTTTAGTGAATATAAGAGAAGAGAAATATGGGTATCTTTCATGAAGATGATGATCAAAATGGTCAGAAAGGAAAGTGAGATTATCTCCCAAAGGAAGAAAAATGATAAGTGTTTATGGAGTGTTTAGAGAGAGAGAGAATGTACGTATAAGAAGAGAGAGAAGGGAAAGAAGGAAATGCTGATGTGTTTAGAGAGAGAGAGAGAATGTATAAGAAGAAAGAGAAGGGAGAGAAGGAAGTTCTGATGTGTTTAGAGAGAGAAGTCAAAAGTAAGCAGAATGAGGGATCCCCATTCCTTAGTGGAAAAAGGTGTTTATATAGAAATTATCTTACCCGGGATAGTATACGGAGTTAATGGATATATGTTGGGTCGGGTTAGCACTTGAGTGTTCTTCTCCTACTTTATTTGCTTTACTTGCCAGCTGGTCAACAGGTTGGTCAACATACTGGTCTGTAGGGTCCAGGTTTATTGACTGGGTACAGGGTCTTGCAGGGCTGACGGGGTGCAAGGATGTCATGATGCATAGTCTTGACAGGGTCCAGGGTCCTGCATGACTGACGGGATACAAGACTGCCATGCTGCACACAGTCCAATGTCTTTTCTATGCTTTTTATCTTTCCTAGACATCAAGAGTAGTCACTTTCACCTGTCACGTTCAAAAGTAAACGTGAAGTACCTAAGGTAAAGGGGATTATTTTATTCCCAACAATAGCCCCCTCCGTTGTTCGAGCCCGGGTCCAAGGCTTGGACGACGGATAAAATTGCTCTTTCTTCTTTCTATAAGTGTAAGTGTTTCTCCGGGGATCCAACCTTAAACGCAGTCGTATGACCGCATATTTAAGACTTCCCTCTTGTTTGTCGAATATAATCCGTTACTCAACCCGAATTGATAATTCGGGTGACGGGTGGAATTTTTCTCTTTCCCTAAGGTTTCTTCGGGATTACAATCTTAGTCACAGTTGTTATTTATCATGCGCCTAAGATCTTCCTCCCGTTGTCAAATTGTGATAAAAGCCCGCTATTCGAACCTGAATTGACGGTTCAGGCGAAGGTTTCTCCGGGATTCCAACCTTAGACACATTTGTTATTTATCATGCGCCTAAGATCTTCCTCCACTGTCAAATTGTGATAAAATCCCGCTATTCGAACCTGAATTGACGGTTCAGGCGACGATTGAACAAGAGATTTCTTTCGGGTTCACAAGTTTATCCGGGATTCCAACCTTAAACGCAGTCGATCGATAATACGCTCAAGATTTTCATCCCGTTGTTGTTCATAGACGTAGCCGTGAGCAATGCGTCCATGACCTCTGGGCTGGAACCCGGGTCCGAAAACCTGTGGGCATGAGATCCCTATGGAGGCCTTTGCCTGAGTTCGGAGACCTATGGACACGAGATCACTGTAGGCTTTTGCCTGAATCCGGAGACCTGAGAGGGATCGAGATCCCTTTCGGAGGTTACGATAACATGGCATCGGGCTGATCCGCTATTATGGGGGTGCCAGCCGTCTGCTGCTTGACATGAGCATTCCTGTGGAGAATAAAGAATAGAGAACTTATGAAGTAAATGAGGGAGTATTTGTAGATTTTTACCTGTCCGAACTAGGATACTGGGGTCCGCGTCCTTAGTTGGGTAGTTTCTCGGTTGACAACCTTCTGGTGGACAACTCCTCCCCGTCGGAGACGACTTCCTGGTGGACAGCTCCCCGTCATGGTCGACGTCCTGACGGGTAGGCCCCTATAATGGACAAAATCCTGGTGGGCAGCCCCCCGTCGTGGACGATCTCTTGATAAGCAGTTCTTGGAGGGGGTCCTCTTCCTGTGTGGCTTCTGGAGGAATAACTTCTTAGTTGTTGACTCTTGGAATGACGTATAACAGGTTGCAGACTCCTGGAAGGACGAATGATGGGGCGGAGACTCCTGGAAGGACGAATAATGGGCTGGGGACTCCTGGAAGGGCCAATGACGGGGTGGAGACTTCTGGAAGGTGATATATCATGGTTTTCACCGGTTTTCAACCATGATATCCGTTATTTTATCGAGTCAAAGTATGTTTTTAGAGTATTTTATTTCTTTTATAGAGTCTTTATAGGTTTTAAGTCGTTTTGGAGGAAACACGGCATTTTGGGTGCAATTGGACTTATGAAGATGTGGGATCATGATGAAGCTTTGAAAACCTGGTGTTATTTGAAAGGCTTTCCTTGATTGGATTGTGATGAAATTTGGAGACAAGATAGCCACTTGAGTTAGCTTTCATTTGGAGGTGGTTTGAAGTCATTCCGATCAACGGTTAGAAAGTTATGCCATTTTTAACGAAGATATGTCAATCTGGCGAGTAGAAGAAGCATGTGCAGGAGATGAGACCAGAAGGAGAAAGATCGATCCATCCAAATCTGGATTGATCCATCCATCCAAATCTGGATTGATCCATCCAGACAAATCTGGCTTGCAGGAATTTTCCAGACCAAGCCAGATCGATCCATCCAAATCTGGATCGGTCCATCCAGACAAATCTGGCGCGCAGGAATTTTCCAGACCAGTCCAGATTGATCCATCCAATTCTGGATCGATCCATCTGCTTCCCAGACGAAAAAAGGCAAATTCTGACTTTCCTTTTTATCCCCAGAATCATCCAAACTCCACCAAATCCGACCCTAGACCTATATATACTTATTTTAAGCCACTTTTGGAGGCTAGACACTTTTTCTCTAGACACTTTTATTTCTACACAAGTTTTTAGTTTATTCTCTTTACAAGCTTTGGGAGAAGATCTCTGAACCCTATTAATAATTTGGAGAAGATTTCTAAACCCTCTTATTTATTTATTGATCTCATCATGTCTTTAATTATTTCATCTTATTGTTTCTCTGCATCCATGTCTGAGTAGTTTCATAGTTAGGTTTAGGGTTTCACGGGAATTTATGAATCATTGAATCCGACATAGATAGGGATTTATCATCTTGTCTTCACCTATCGTTGTTCTCATTGCTTAGATTAAATTGATCACTTAGTCTCTGATTTAGGGTTTACTCTATTCATCAAAAGTGTTATAGATTGCTTGATAGAACATAGGTGAGCAAATTGTCCTTAGCCAACGAAAGCTGATGTTAAGGCAATTTGTGAACATATCAAACCTGCTCGTTAATGCTTGTTTAGAATTCTAAAATCAAACGACAGTTTAGATTCTTAGGTTGCTAGATAAAGTAGTTGATACCACGAAAGTGGATTGGTTAAACATTCATGTTTGAGTTTAAGACTGCGCTTATTATTCCCTGAATAATTGTCTGGTTCATGATCTCTGAATTCCTACGAATTGCCCTTGACCTAACGCTTGTTTTTAATTGATTTTACATCGTTTTTACATTGCTATTTTATTTTACTTTTCAACAAACAATCATATTGCCATCTTAGCTTAATTTCACTCATATATATTCGTAGCGTTTCACTTGGTTCTCGTGGATTCGATCCCTAAATACTACTTCGTTTGCTGTGCACTTGCAGTGATATTTTAGGGTTAAAACTCTGTGTATCAAAAGGGTGAATAACGGGCTGGAGACCCCTGGAAGGAAAATGACTGGGTGGAAACTCCTGGAAGAGGATGGGCTGGAGACTCCTGGAATGGCGAATAACGGGGTGGAGGCTCCTAGAAGGGTGAATAATGGACTGGAGACTTTTGAAATGGATAATAACGGAGTGGAGGCTCTTAGAAGGGTGAATAACGTGCTGGAGACTCCTGGAATGGCGAATGACGGGGTGGAGACTCCTGGAAGGGCGAATGACGGGCTGGAGACTCCTGGAAGGGCGAATGGTGGTGGAGACTCTTGGAAGGGCGAATGATGGGGTGGAGACACCTCGAAGGGCGAATGATTGGCTGGAGACCCCTGGAAGGGCGAATGATGGGCTGGAGACTCCCGGAAGGGTGAATGACAGGGTGGAGACTCCTGGAATGGCGAATGATGGGGTGGAGACTACTGGAAGGGGGAATGACAGGCTGGATACTCCTGGAAGGGGGAATGACGGGTTGGAGACTCCTGGAAGGGCGAATGACGGGCTGGAGACTTATGGAAGGGTGAATGACGGGGTGGACACTCCTGGAAGCGCGAATGATGGGCTGGAGACTCTTGGAATTGCGAATAACGGGGTGGAGATTCCTTGTAGGGTGAATAACGGGCTGGAGACTCCCTTTTTTTGTTTTTAGCTAACTTTTCGTTGGAGAGATATAATTCCAGGAGAGAATGCCCCCTCATTCTAGCGCCAAATTGTTTCGGAGATTTTTAGTCTTTTTAAACAGCTACTTGGGGGTCAAGCTATCCGTGGATCCGCCCACTGGGGAGGCAAGTCTCTTGCACACGTGGCAAACACGTGATAGTCCGGGGAACATGATGTGGGGTGTTCCCCGAGGACTCTCCGACGCTCAAGTCAGTATAAAGAAAAATGGACCACGGGGTTGATGCGTCGAAAACCAGAAAGAAAATGGTGAACACGGAGGAAAGGTGGTTAAGTGACTCCGGGTCCGAAAGAAAGATTGGATCCGCGTAGTGTCTGTAGTTTTAGGATGCACTTTAGTGAATAGAAGAGAAGAGAAAAAGGGGTATCTTTCATGAAGATGATGACCAGAATGGTCAGAAAGGAGAGTGGAATTATCTCCCAAAGGAAGAAAAATGATAAGTGTTTATGGAGTGTTTAGAGAGAGAGAATGTATAAAAAGAAAGAAGTTCTGATGTGTTTAGAGAGAGAAGTCAAAAATAAGCAGAATGATGGATCTCCATTCCTTAGTAGAAAAATGGGTGTTTATATAGAAATTACCTAACCCGTGTTAGTATACCGGGTTAATGGATATGTGTTGGGTCGGGTTAGCACTTGAGTGTTCTTCTCCTACTTTATCTGCTTTACTTGCCTACTGGTCAACAGGCTGGTCTATAGGGTCCAGGTTGACTGACGGGGTACAGGGTCCTGCAGGGCTGACGGGGTGCAAGGATGTCATGATACAGAGTCCTGACAGGGGGCAGGTCTGGCAGGACTGACAGGGTGCAGGGTCCTGCATGACTGACTGGTACAAGGCTGCCATGATGTGGGTCCATGCTGCACACTGTCCAATGTCTTTTCTATGATTTTTGTCTTCCCTAGACATCAAGAGTAGTCACTTTCACATGTCACATTCAAAAGTAAACGTGAAGTACCTAAGATAAAGGGAATTATTTTATCACCAACAATATGGAAAAGTTTTGATAATTTATATTATAAGAAGATACAAGAATCATTGTTCTGTTTGCTATCAATCAAACTAGTGGAGCTTATAAAACTATCAACCATATGTACAAGTTGTCAATATTGGCGAGATCCAAACAGTTCATACAAAATAAATTAAAAACAAAAAAATGCTTGAATACCAAAATTTTACATGATTTATACCAAAAAATTTTACATGATTTATATCCATAATCTCAAATATATTTGATTTATACCAAAAAATTTTACATGATTTATACCAAAAATTTTTACATCCAAGCCAAGTGTCATGCAAATTGAATTTTGTAAGATCAAATATATTTATCTATATGAGAGATGTACCACACAATTTTGATATTTCTAATTTTTTCGATATATTAAAAAAATTTATAATTTTTTCATTTCAAATATTCTAATCCCACACTTAACGCGGATTAAAATCTAGGTACCATTAAAAACCTTGAATTCCAAATACAGGATAACTTTAGGTTTAGAAAATGTTCATAAAAGTTTAGGAAGATGTCGTACATGATTTAGTAACCCTTTCTAAACTTTTACCAACTTAAAATTTGTGGCATTTTTGAATTTCTAAATAAAACAATTATGGTATTTTAGGAAATGAAACTTGTATTGAAGTATTTTAGGTCATTTCTCTTAAAGTTAAAATCATGTTTCGTATAAAATCTAAGGAAAGTGGAGTTATTTACAATAACATATAATCTAATAATTTGTACTAGTATTGTTATTGTGTTATCATCTTAATCCAAATTCTTATAGATTAATATGTATTTACGTATATCATCTGGATCCAACTTCGGACTAAGAAAGTTGGTCCGAAGATTTTGTAGTCCATTACAATAACCCTCTTTTTTGACAATCGATAAACCTATTTACGGACATAACTGTCTCTATTTTTGGTAAGAGTGGAAAAATAAATATAGACGAATATGTATTTGACAAGTAGGTGAACACGTATAGATCAATTTGTTTCTAGACTGTTCTAATCTTTGCGACTTGTGGGTGACTTGCACTTTTGGGTTCATGGTTTTGTTACAACTTAGTCTTTATGTAAATATTTAAATTGAAATTCTCTGTCGTATCATATTATTACATAAAATTTTACCAACGTGTGCTTTTGTGACTCGGTTCTTTGTTTAATCCAACCGGAAAGGTTTCAAAAAAATATTCTGTAAAAGAATGTAGGGTCCCAGGAATGTATTATGTATGCTAAAAATTATATAAATGACGGCAAATGATAGCTTGAATACTCTTATCCTAATATGATGAAAATAGGCGGATATAAAGCTCGAAACTCATTGGTATAGCTAAATATGAGTAAGTGAATGTAACATTTTTTATTAAATATAAGTAGTTTTACCTATCGTTGATTAATTTTTAAAATGGAGAAATTTTAAAAATCAAGTTTCAAATTTTATTTGGAAAGAATTTCGGTTCTGATAGAGAGATATAGGGGTTCGGCCTATAACTCATCAATTAACCAAAAAATAACTTTTTAGTGCCAATATATTAACATATATTTTTTAATCTGAAATTATTGTTTGAAAAAAAAAATTAATTTCTCGACTCTAATTCGGATGGAGTCGGATAATCAAAATCCAATTTACATTATTATTTTGGCGAATGTTAACCGATTCTTATTATTAACACTCAAATAAATATTTATACATGAGTAACTTTTGATTTACACAACTTAAAACAACAATAAATTGGAAATTTTTAACATGGAAGGAGGATTTTCATGGATCTAAGCGTCAATGATTGAAAATTTTGCCTATGAAAACATTTATTAGAATTATCTATCAGTACCTTTAGCAAGATCTCGACTACAAATACCAATCCAATAACACAAAATTTAAAAAAATTCATGAAATACATCATTGTATACCAGTAGAACTAAATATAAATTTTAATTATTTTAAACTTAATTAAATTCTCTCATTGAATAGCTCCATCTGGCTCTTTGCTTCAAATTCCCCCACAAAGGAGAGACATTTGATGTCAAATTTTTCTTTTATGGAGAGATCAACTTCTTTCCCCTACTCCTACATGGAGAAATTTTTTCCATCAAGTTATCATTTTTTCCGGCTTTTAGATCGAAAAATCGTTTGAGTATCCTAATCGTCTTACTATCTTGTATAGCGGTCCATTCGGAACTTGAAGATGTAGCGTGTTTTGCGCTAGCAAAACCCGAGGTCATGGTCTCCTTTTCAACGTTACAATGTTAATGGCAAGTGACCAATCAACTCTTTGAATTATTCGGTGGATGTGTCTTCGACTCACCATTATCTAGCTTGTGGCAAGATGTTTTCTAGTTCATGTCTCCAAGCTTTTTTGGATCTACAGTCGTCCTATCTTGTTTATATATCGTTTGCATTGTTGAATGCTTTCTCCTTTGTTATACTAAACTTAGATATTTTTTTAACTCATATCTATCTTTGTAATCCGCTTGATCTTTTGAATGAAATCTAGGTGTTTGACAAAAAACGAATAGCTCCCTCTTAGTTAATTAGTAACTAAACTTATGCATACATATATACATGTATATAATAAAGGGGACAAATGTGACTTCACTTACAATAATGCCACCTCTTTATATTTACAGTTCATAAACCCACGCATAAATTTATATACATATATGCATGCATAATATAATGACGATGGCATTACTCGTAAGTTACGTAAGTGGTGACTTGAATATGTTATCAAAGCAAGAAGTTGATTTTAAACTTTTGATTAAGGGAACAAGCGATGATTGATAGTCTTGAATCTTAATTAATTAATTAATAATTAGCAAATGAGAGTTGTAGAGAAATAGAAGAGAGTGGTGGGGTTTAGAGCGGAAGTCTCGATTCCTAAGGTGTTGAAATGTCACTTTTGATTTGTATTGATATATTGAGTTTAAGAGACTTAATAATATATATTTTATAAATAACAAAAGATTCATGAGAGAAAAAAAAAACAAGTTTGTTTGTTTATTTACAAACTTTTTTTTGTTATTACATTATATACTGATATATATTTTACATAGGCATATTGTTGACATGACGATCGATTGTGAAAATATCGTTCTCTTATTTGATTTTCTTTTCTGTCATTAGGGTTAGTCTTAATCACACGCAAACATACACTTGTGAGTTGTGACTAATTGTGTATATAGCATTTTGTCTCGGGACCATGATTAACAAAGAAGAAAAGCGACACAAGTTGTTCGAAGATATTGTGGCTTAAGAATTGATTTCATGAAACAAAGAATTATTAACCGACCACATTCATAATTTAAAAAAAAAAAAATTGATAAGACAGTGATTTATATGTATTACTTAGTGAATAATGATTCAACCAACGAGGAACAAATATAATGGTGACTCACAGGCAAACATAGATTTTTGTGGGTCAGAAGTGGGAAAAATATGTATTTGGTGTGGACAAATCGTAATTAGAAAAAATATTGTTTTTGAGCAGCAGTAGTACTAAACACAAGTCAAAGAAATCGGAATCAAGCATTAATTACTAACTCATTTCGTTGAATTGAACTTTGTCATTGAGCAGAAAATAACACACTACTGTTTTTATACCTTATGAACATAGAGAGGTTTTAAAACTTTGACAATGGATGCCAAAAAAAAAAAGATAAATGCTGAGAACAAAATATGTATTAGCCGGTTATCATACATACCGGTACTTCCATGTCAGTTGTAATTTTGGTGGAATTAGAATTTTATAATGACACGTTAATTTTAATCCGAAATAAATGAAGCTTTGACGTGGACCAATAGAAAAAGAAGGTTCTAAATTAGATATATTGGAGGCACGGTAGACTTAAAAAATTTCCACAGGTGTTATTAAACGATGAATTTTAATAGAGTTTAAATTTAAGTATAATCCACTGTTATTCAATCAATTATTCTAAATACTATTTTAAAATTTGGTGTTATTAGATATGATATTTGTAAATCATGTCTTAAAGATTTTAAAATATGGTGTTATTCAATAAAAGATTTTAAATCCATAACTAAAATCCAGTGTTATTCAACATTAAAAAATTCTGGAAATCTTTGTTTTTTTAATGGATTTAAAATTACTTGTAGATAGAGTTTAATGAACAAATGATTAGAAACAAAATCCAATGTATACTGCAGAGATTTTAGAATCTACATACATAGACTCCATCAAAAATTAAAATTTTGAAAATTTTAAAACTGATGGAATTGATTTTAAATCATTGATTCAATAACACCCCTTCATTATGTTGGTTTTGAAGAGAAAATGACGAGGAATCACACCGACAATATCATCATTGTTATTAAAAACATCAACTCTTTTAAATTATTAAAATTTTAGAGTTATTCAATTTATTAATTTCTTAATTTTATTAAATATCTTAATATTATTCAATTTTACGATCGATAGAATTTATTGATAAAATTCATTAAATTTCCACACAAAAAAAAATTAAATACTTTAAAATCATTTGCCTATGAATTTATTTTAATTCTTTCACATAAGAGTATATCTTTTTTTAGAGTATACTTTTTCATTTCTGTAATTATTCTGAAAATGTGATAAGTTTGTCTGTTTAATACGTAAATTTATTGTTCATCTTCACATAATAAGTATATTATTTTTTAGTTATGTTATATCTTACTCAAAATATTTATGGGCAATTCTCAAAAATATCACAAAAATAAGTTTTTGTTCCAAATATCATCACTTAATTTTTTTTTTCAAAAATACCACTAAAAATTTTCTTTTTCCAAAATATCACAAAATTAAAACTAACGTTTAAACCCTAAACCCTAAAAACTAAACCCTAAACCCAAAATTTTAAATTATAAATCCTTAAAACTCATTTCTAGTGTTTATGGTATTTTTGGAAAAACAAAACTTTTACTGGTATTTTTGAAAAAAAAACTAAGTAATTATATGTTTGAAACAAAAATATATTTTAGTGGTATTTTAAGGAATTTCTCAATATTCAGTCATATAAATAGTAATGACAACATGAGATAAGATAATCAATTTATGTCGGTCCGCTAATGTCCGTTATGTTCATTGGTGAAAGCTGATGGGGATAAAATAATTTTTTTTAGCTTAGGCGAATCTTTTAGCGCCAAGTGTATTTAGTTTAGACGAATTTTTTAGCGCATTGTGTAGTTAACCCATTGGACCAGTTCTAGTGGTATTTGGGTCTGAATTTACAATGGCTTAGATAACTTGATGGATAAGACCACCTTTGACCGTCCCCCATACCGGGGAGCGTGGCCATGATACCAGGAATGATCTGGGTCGGGAACGAGTGGTCAGACGTACAGGTAGCCGCAACTCTCCGGGAGCGACACACGGAGCCTGAGTTTCCGTATCAGGAACTCGGGCTAGGTATGAATTTTTTTCTTTAGGCGAGAAACACACAATTCTTTCAAATATTGTAGTCCAAGTCTTTGGTCAAAAGAGTAAAAAGACAGTCTTTTGTCAAAGAGTAAAAAGATTTTCACATTATGCATGCCTAAGGTAAAAACCGTATTGTCGGATAGCTTGCACATGAAGACAAATGCGGTAGGTGAAAAACACTCGGATGCATTGTATCGGATCCAATCCACGAACCAATTACGGACGCGGAGCGCGGTATCCGAGCCGGGGCAGGTAAAACTCTATAAATACTCTTCTATTCTTTCGTATAAGACACACGATAATTTTGCTACAAAGAAACACTAAGCTCAGTCTTTTCTCTCGAGAATAAGGCCCATCTCCTCAGAACTTAGTCTCTTCCAACCGATTTAGGTCATCTTCTTGGCCATCTTGGCTTTACTTCTCCGGTCGTTCGTTGACTTCCTTCTCACAAACACTCTATTTTTTCTCTTCTTCACCCTTGAAATTTCTTTATTCATATTTTCTGATACACCGCGGACCATCCCTTGCTTGGTCCGGTGTCACCATTTCCATTTTTTCTTCGTTTTCCGATTTTCTTTTTTGTTCTCCACGTTTTTCATGTGGTTTCTTCACTCCTCTTCTTCAGTTTGGTTTGAAAAATAGGCCCCAAATGAAACAAAATTCTATTTTGATTATCTTCAGGTCGGTTTGAAAAAAATCGGTTCGATTTGGATTCGGTTCGATTTTGAAAAATAATTTATAATTTAAATAATCCTAGATAATTAATTTTAATTAATATTACAGTTTTAGCATATTTTAAATATATTATTATATATTAAATTAAAATACTATTTTCAGTAAATTTCGATTAATTCAATTCAATTCTAATTCTGGATAATTTGACATAAAAGTTTATATAATTTTCAAATTACTTAAAATTTCGGTTCAATAACTTTTAGTTTGGTTAAGTTTAGTTTTTTTGTACACCCCTAGTTTCCATATGTTGCACACTCAAACTATTAGTCTATTTTTGTGTGTAAAAAACTCCGGCCGGGTTAGACATAACTAAAATTGTTATAATGTTATCATAAATCAATTAATATATTGATTACTCAATTAATGTTGACGAAAACAAATAATTACTTGCTATTTTATTTTTTATTTTTCAGAAAAAAAAAAAAAAATAGCAAGTAGCTAAATATTTCTTGTTGGTCTTGCACCGCGACGTATCAAATATTTGTAAAGCCCAAAACTGTTTAGAAACTTATATTTAGGCCCACGATAGTTTCATTTATCACAATTAAGCCCAGATCCGTTTGATCCAACGACATTTGAAACCATCATCGATTCGTCGCTGCATTCTTCTTCAGCAACAAAACAAACTGTAC
This sequence comes from Pseudoturritis turrita, assembly GCA_900406555.1. NCBI lineage: Eukaryota > Viridiplantae > Streptophyta > Magnoliopsida > Brassicales > Brassicaceae > Pseudoturritis > Pseudoturritis turrita. Next base: position 41,015 of record OVBL01000462.1, on the reverse strand, counting down.
GTCGAATTTCGTTGGCTTCATCTTCTAATCTTCGCCTACCTATGAACTTGTTTTTGAGAATGATATCTTTAACTCATGCCAATGATATCGAAAATCTTGTAGTGACAAGACCAAGTTATGTGTGTATATTACACATAGATAATGGTAGTGTTCGACAACATATGTGTTTGATTGAATATGGTTCTGATGTTTCGCTATCGAACCCGATGTGTTTCTTGATCAGAGGTTCGTTTTTTTTCAAGGTTTTTCGGTCAGTGGAATCTTTGTTAAAAATGGGGGATTTCTCAATTCAGATTAGTTCGAAGCTAATCAACCACTTAGGCTGAGGTTAATGATAAACCGAAAGAGGAAATCGAAGAACAAGAGAAGAACATTGGTGATGAAGAAGAATGATCAGAACATTGGTGATTACTTAAGTAAGATATAAGAAAAGAAAGAAGGGAGAAGAAGAATGATCAGAATGTGTTCATGAAGCTTTGTGTTTTTGGTCTCATAATCATGTTAAGGTCGCATTTATATAGAGCTCGATTGTTTGCATTTCTAGCCTATCAACATATCCATTTTAAAACCACAACTAAAATTTTAACGAAAATTCTAAATGGCTTTTGTATTAATAAAAAAAACAATATATGTTTACGATTTGGCAGTAAAATGACACAATTTCTTTTAATAACAATATCATGTTTGATATAGATAAGAAATTGGCACCCAAGTTTTTAATTGTGTATGAACGATATGCTGTTTTTTTAAAGAAACAATGTCGTTTTACCACAAATTCACGAACATATAATTTTCTTTAACAAATCAAAATGTTATGTTTAATTAAATGTAAGCCGTATAGGATTTTCTGTATATGAAGGATTAATTTCGTTAACTGATTTAGTTGAGGAGCTTCTCACTAAAATTTAGTTAAGAGTTTTAAAATAGATCTATTGATATTGATATGATTTTTTTATTAAATTCCCAAAAATAAATCCAAAACTTTTAATTTTGTAAACAAAAACTGTTAATTGATTGTAAAGGCAAACGCTAAACAAAAGTAGAATATTTGCAAAATATATTATAATATATATATATATATATATATATATATTTTTTTTTTTTTTTTGTTTTTTTTTATTTAAAAAAAAAAATCACATATATCAAGTTTTTTTCTTTTTGCCGTCATTTTATTAGATCCAAGTCCAAAGGGCAAAACAGCAGTACACAAAGCTTCTGCTGATTTTGACTCAAAACTATCGGAATTTCCAACCCACAATCCTCAATCCTATAAAGAAACTTCGTCCAAATCTAATCCATAGGTCCAATCAAAGGGAGACGAAGAAATTATTCTCATAAGAAAAGAGATCCATGCATACGGTGGAAGAAGGAACCCTCTCAAAAAGCTTCGGAATTAGACAATAGTTTTACTAAGAGGAAGGCGAAAAAAACATAAACAACAAAATTCGAACATAGTTGGAACATAGTAGGAAACCGAAATCCGATTAAAATCGGAAAAACAAAAGGATGAAGCTTTCTCTCTTTGAAAGATAGAGAGAGAAGAGAGATGTGTTAGATTATGGTTTTAACTCAAAAATACATTTAAGATTTCTTTTAACTTCTGATGTGGAATATTATTTTCTAATACATTTCCTCGGTATAATTGGGCATGGATCGACTTTGGTCCAAGTCGATTTCGATGGAATCAATCTCGGGTCAGAGATTATGGATCAAGTTTGACCGTGGTAGATTATGGATTTTCAACTCAAAATCAATTGGCAATGAGTGGATCAATCTATATTATTTATATATTACTTAATATGTCTTCCAATTTTCGATGTGGGATATTATTTCCTGATAATAAAAAGCTTCTTTTCCACATATATCAACTTAAGTATTAAAAATAATCGTTTAAAATTATTTAAGACCATAGTCTTTTACAGAGCTGGTCTTATGCAGTTAATAACCCAAACATCAAAAATCAAAAATTAAGATGAATTAATAAAACATATACAATTTTTATGTGTCGAGACAACGACTTCCTTCTCACAATGACACATGGCTACGAGTAGAGTAGAGCTAAAAACATTTAAAAAAAAAAAATTTCAAAAATATTATTTTTTAAATATTATTTTATAAAAATATTACGAGTTGTTTATTTTTAAAAATATCATAAATTAATAATTTTTCAAACTCTAAACTCTAAAATTCTAAACTTTAAAAAGGGTTTCGATCCTAGCAAATCTAAAAACCCTAAAAAGTAAACCATAACATAACATAGTTAATCCAAATATCAATAATACTTTAAGTAAATAATATAATATTAATAATATTTTTGAAATTTGTTTAGAAAAATAGCATTTTTGAAATTTTTCATTTAGAAAAAAACTGATCCATCAATTTAATAAATACACGAACATCTACAAATACATGATTGACTTATTTGTAACGAGGACTGCAAAATACTATAGCAAATGTTACTATACGTTCCTATAAAAAAATATGTCGCATAACGGTGCTTTGTAGTGCTGCACTAGAAAATTGAAATATTTTGAAAAATTATAAAGAAAACTAGATTATAAAAAAACAAAAAAAATAGAAAAACAAAACCAGATTCTATGAAATAAATAAAATAAAATTGAAATTGCCGACACGAAATCATTAATAGAAAAATCTAACAGTTATTTATTTACATTTTTTTTAATCAACTTTCCTTTTTCACCTATTATCTTTCTTCTTTTCAAAAATAATATATAAGTATTTCATTAATTAATTTTTTATTTTTTATAATTTTCACAGAATAATTTCAATATAAATTTCTTTTCAAACATTATTTTCGCAAATTTTACCGCATCTACATAATGGTAAATCTAAAGAAAACTCACAGTATAATGCATATTTCACATAAATATAATGATATGTTTTTTTTTAAATTTATTTTTGTAATCTAATTTAATATAATGATATTATTATTTTTAAATAGATAAAATTCTGTTAACACATGTGAAAATTTAGTTAAAAACAAATATTTTTATACGTGTCAAATCTGATCTATTAACTAATATATATTATGATCATTTTAATTATAAAATAGATACATCAAACTTTATATAATAAGATATTATTTTGATCATTATTAATGCAAAAGTTAGAATTAGTTAATTTCTTCTACCATTTTAATTAAATATAGTTTTTCATGTTGAAATGAAATTGAGCTAGAATCGGTGGACTAGCCGGTCTTAACAAGTAACAACAACCGACACACACACACACAAAATCGGACAAAGGAGTTCAAAATATTGAAAAGTCTTGTATTATTATTATTTTCTTTTTTGTCTTTTAACGTACTTTTAAAAACAAGGAAAGGATTAAGGGATTTGTATGAGATCTATTATTTGTGTCTCAATTTCTTGTAGAAAATATCATTTTTTGTAATTGCTTACAAAATCTACTACAAAATACTGTGCATCAGAAATAAAAAGATAATTATACTCTTTGCATTAAATGCATTAAATGGTGATAGGTTGTGGTAGAGTTGATTTGTGGACGAGAATTTGATGGACGAAAATTTCTGAAAATTTGATGGACGAGAATATCGTAACATTTTCGAAGTATGTATTTGTCTCTACCTATTATTTATCGTCCACGTATCTGAAACTAAGTAATCTTTATGTCCACTTCAGAGATAGAAGAAGATGTGCACATCCAAATATATGCGTAGTTCGAATAGACGACCGAGTGGACAACTTGTAAACATGTGATACTCGTGGAAGTTGTCCACTAAGGTCGTGACAGATAGTGAACCTGTGTTACTTTAGTGGATAACTGTGTTACGCGTGGAAGTTGTCCACTAAAATCGTGAGAGAGAGAGATAGTGAGAAAGACAGAAAAAGAGAGAGAGATTTACAAGAGAAAGAGAGAGGAGACTTTGTCGTGAAAAGGAGGACAAGAATAGAGAAGGAAAAGGAGAAGAAGAAGAAAGGAGAAGAGAGACGTGGAGATGAGACAGAGAGGTGGAGAGGATGACACCGGCAGAGGTTACATCGGCTAGGATAGGGCTGTGACGGCTCTGGTGAGTCGCAGCAGCAACGGCGCGGTGAGAGAAAGCTGCGGCAAGGCTGTGTCGACAACGCATCGAGTGAGAGAGAGAAAACGAGAGAAAGAGATAGAGAGTGAAAGTGAGAGATTTAAGAGAAAGAAGGAAGAAGAAGAAAGATCGGTGGGTAAATTCGTCATTTCGATTGGGCATTGTGGTAGATTTTACAAAATTGAAAATTTGTGGTAGATTTTACAAGAAATTTGAATAAAATGGCAGGTTCTATAATTTTTCCAAAGATTAATTGGTCCTATAATCCAAAAAAATTATTAATTAAGCAACTAATCAATTTTGTTTTACGTGATACAATTATAATCACTAAATTTTAATTGATTAGTTCAATTAATAATTTATTTTGGTTATAGGACAAATTAATCATAAAAAAATTGGCTAAGATAACCAAAAAATTATATCTAAAAAGTTAACTATAAATTTCCTGTGTAACAAAATCTTGGCCATTACAATTTTATTAATTTTTTAGATATAATATTTTTTAGTGGCCATGCAACTTAAAAATATCATAGTAAACATTAAAAAAAATCAGCGCACACACAATAAAATAAGTCAAATTCAACCTATTACTACCATTGATAATTGATAAGGTTTGAATATTCACAAGTGGAGTGATGTGTTAGTACACTTTTTTTATCGCGGCTGCGTATAGATTCATTTCATTAAATTAGTTTTGTATCTTTGTCTCAATTCGTCTCTTTGAATAATTAAATGGGACTTCAACACTGGAGGCGACTTGGTCAAGATTGGCGTTGTAGTTTTTTTTAATCTCATTTATATTAGGGCCCTTTACATTAAAACCAATAATATAGCATATATATATATATATATATATATATTTTTTTTTTTTTTTCTTAGTTCCACTTTTTTTTTGGTTTTTCGTTTTTTTATATTACTTTTTATTTAATATAGTAACTAAAAATATCCAATTTACGTAACAAAATACATGTGTCTAGTGTAACTTTTCTGCATGTTTTTTTAATATAGTAATTGTAAGTTTGTACCTACTAACAATTTCAGCGCCGTCTCAGATCTTTCACTTGTTGAGTTTGAATATGAAGGAACGTAAGAAATTTCACACAACTTCTATAACACTAAAATAATAATAAAATAATGCAATAATTTCCTCTGAGCCTACAATATAAATCTCCACACTCCCTCTGTTCTCCAACACCACACAACACAACACAACCTCCAAAACCACAGAGATAGATCCTCAAAAAATGGAAACGGCGTCGTCTAACTTCACTCTCTCGCATATCCTCAACACAGTGGATCCGTACAGCTCCGTCATGCTCGCCGTCGCTACTCTCTTCGCCGTCCTCTGCTACTTCTGGATTCAGGGCAAGTCCAAATCCAAAAACGGACCACCGTTGCCTCCGGGACCTTGGCCACTTCCGATCGTCGGAAACCTCCCTTTCCTAAACTCCGAGATCCTCCACACCCAATTCCAAGCCCTAACCCAAAAACATGGCCCTCTCATGAAGATCCACCTCGGATCAAAGCTCGCAATCGTTGTCTCTTCCCCGGACATGGCTCGTGAGGTTCTCAAAACCCACGACATCGCTTTCGCCAACCACGATCTCCCTGAAGTCGGAAAGATCAACACTTACGGCGGCGAAGACATCCTCTGGTCTCCTTACGGCACCCATTGGAGGAGACTCCGTAAGCTCTGCGTCATGAAGATGTTCACTACACCAACCCTCGAAGCCTCTTACTCCACTCGCCGCGAAGAAACCAGACAAACCGTCGTTCACATGTCGGAAATGGCTCGTGACGGAGCTCCGGTCAACCTCGGAGAGCAAATCTTTCTTTCGATCTTTAACGTCGTGACACGAATGATGTGGGGTGCGACTGTTGAAGGAGACGAGAGAACCAGCTTAGGAAACGAGCTCAAAACCCTAATCTCCGATATCTCCGACATCGAAGGGATCCAAAACTACTCTGATTTCTTCCCGTTGTTCGCAAGATTCGATTTTCAAGGTTTGGTTAAGCAGATGAAAGTCAATGTGAAGAAGCTCGATCTTTTGTTCGATCGAGTCATGGAGAGTCATGTCAAGATGGTGGGAAAGAAAACCGAAGACGAAGAAGATTTCTTGCAATACTTGCTTAGAGTTAAAGACGACGACGAGAAAGCTCCTCTCTCGATGACTCATGTCAAGTCTCTACTCATGGATATGGTTCTTGGTGGTGTCGACACATCGGTTAACGCATCGGAATTCGCCATGGCAGAGATCGTAAGCAGACCAGAAGTTTTGAAGAAAATCCGACAAGAATTGGATCAGGTTGTTGGCCAAGACAAGATCGTTGAAGAATCACATTTGCCTAAGCTTCCTTATCTACAAGCGGTTATGAAAGAGACTCTTAGGCTTCATCCTACGCTTCCTCTTCTTGTTCCTCACCGGAACAGCGAAACCTCGGTGGTTGCCGGATACACTGTGCCTAAAAACTCCAAGATTTTCATCAATGTTTGGGCGATCCATAGAGATCCTAAGCATTGGGATGATCCAAACGAGTTTAAACCGGAGAGGTTTTTCGAGAATGGGCTTGATTACAATGGGGGTGATTTCAAGTATTTGCCTTTTGGATCCGGGAGGAGGATTTGCGCCGCGATTAACATGGCGGAGAGGCTTGTTCTCTTCAACATTGCCTCGCTTCTTCACTCTTTTGATTGGAAAGCTCCTAAAGGACAGAAGTTTGAGTTGGAAGAGAAGTTTGGGCTTGTTCTTAAGTTGAAGTCTCCACTTGTGGCTATTCCTGTTCCAAGGCTGTCTGATCCCAAACTCTATGCAGCTTGAGTAAGTAAGTAAGTAAGAAGGAAAGTTTGGTTCGGAGAAGTTGTTTTTCATTTTATTTTGTGGTGGGAGTTTAATGTTTTGTAAAAAAAGAATGTGTCAAGACGCATATCTGATTATATATAATAAACTTTTTCTTTAGATAATGTTTATCCAAATATCCAAATAGCCGATCCCATAAACAATGGTTGCAATTCAGTTCCTATCCATGGGCCCGTAACTTATACATGTAGTATATTATATTTAATCTCCATATCTATGAATTGAAAATTGAAAAGTCCGAACGATTAACTCCGAAATCAGAATCTATAGGTTTTTTAAATTTTTGATCAATGGAGAAACAATATCACCATGTTTGTTCAATAAGATACCAAAATGGATGATTTTCTCATTCTATACTAGAAAGAATCGCAGAAATTTGTTTGATAACATAGATTTATATTTCTCAATCGTATCCCACGTAGAAATTTGTTTGATAACATAGATTTATATTTCTCAATCGTATCCCACGATCAAGAAAATTGGCTGAATCCCGTGAAACCATTTCTTTTCTAAAGTAAATCGACTTTGATTTTTGAATACTTTACATCATTTATGTTTCTATTGTAACAAAAGATTCCTTTTCTATATGGAAAATATGCGTCTTAGTAATTCTGATTTTACTTATGGACAATTCCTCGATATCTTGTTCATTCACAATAAAATATTAATAATTTGTATCTTTAGAATTATACTAAATGAGATAAGTTGTCAAATCTTTTTTCGATACAAAAAAAACAAAAACAAAAAATTGTAGCTACTAAAAACAAACTTCAGTATATTAACAATGAAAAAGAAGTGACATAATCAATACATCAAAAATCATGATATTATTATATCACATTATTGGTAATCTAGAAAACAACATATATCAAGTAATTAATCTTTAAATTTTATTTGTACTAATTCTATCTTACTTACTTATTAGTGACATGAGAATTTAAATCCTATTTCGAGGCATGAAATAAGACTACTTTACTCATTATATGGCATCAATCATATTATTTTTATTTTTATTTATTTTGTGGTATTATAATTTTTAAGATTTCAATCATATAATGCGATCTTACCAATTATATATCGAACATAATGCAAGACCGAACCACCCGAAAGCATTAGCTCCCAATTGTCGGAGAAAGATGTTCAATTTGCTTCTGAATGATCGTTTTGGTCTTTTTTGTTCACATAAATATAACAACAACGATGCTGATCTACAAATATTTTCCCTAACATAAATTTTTTATTAGGAGATATAAAGCATAGAGAAATTTATGAAATGTACCATAATTTTCAAAATCCTTTCAAATTATACCATATTCCAAAACACCTTCCAATTTCATATCACAACCCAATATGAATTGACGAAATTGCCCCTATTTTAAATCTGAAAAAATCAGATCTATCCTCTCTCTCTCTCTCTGAAAAACAAAAAACCGAAGAAGATGGTGGATGGTGGTGACAAAAATGGAGCTGTTGATGGAGACGTAGACTGTGGACGAAAACGGAGCCGGTGACGGAGACTGTGGACGGAGACGGTGGACGCAAACGGAGCCGGTGACGGAGACTGTGGACGAAAACGGAGCTAGTAATGGAGCCGGAGATTGTGGACGAAAACGGAGACTGTGGATGAAAATGGAGACTGTAGATGGTTGTACACGGTGGTTGTGGACGGAGACGGAGACTGTGGAGCCAGAAACTGTGGAGCCGGTGGACAAAATACTGGATGGCGGTGGACAAAAAACATTGGCACACCATAAGTCATTGCCAGGGGCAAAATGGTCTTCTTGCATCCCTTGTGGTATGAAATTGAAAGGCTTTATCACTTATGGTATAATTGAAAAGTTTATGAGAAAAATATGGTATATTCAAAAAAAATCCCTTAAGTATATTGGGCTTTGTATATTATAATTGGGCTTAATTATGTACATTAGGTTAAATGGATTTCATGGTTTAGTATAATATTAGTATGTAGCCGTTCTTGTAAACTTGAGACACAATAATATAATTTTTTCCAGATCTTTTATGGTATCAGAGCCAAGAGCTCTTGGGAGGGTATTATATTCGTGAAAGAAAGTCGTCTCCGACGTTGTTATTGTTTTCGGGTTGTAGATATGAGTATTAAGAAATATGGAGCTGCAGAAAGCGCTCTTGAGGTTGTGAAAGATGGAATTGCGGAAAGCATTCTTTTGAGAAAGATGGTTATTGAGAAGAATGGAGTTGCAAAAGGCGCTCTTGAAATCGGGAAGAGTGGAGATGCAAAAATCGTTCCTTTGAGAAAGGATATTGATGTGGTACACACATATGTTGTGTCACACATGAATGTTGCACATACGAATTATGTGTCACACACTGATGGTTCTGTGTCACACACTGAAGCGACACATGCCGTGACAGGATTGAAAAAGGACAATGGAATGGGTGAAAGGAAAGAAGGATTGTATTTCCTTTAAGGTATTCAGAAGATTCATAATGTGAAGAAAGTTGGTAAGTTGGAATCGTTAGAAGTGTGGCATAAGATGATGGGTCATGCCTCAGAGAAAATGATTAGGAGACAAACATATCTCGTGTGTCTGGCGTATGCTCATAATCAGAAGCGACATGGAGATAAATTTGCGAGTAAGAGCCAAAGATGTGTATTTTTGGGGTATCTGCGAAGAAGGGATGGACCTTATTTGATTTGGACACAAGAGACAAGGTTATTTGTGGATGATGTTGTTGGATTCATATCTGAAGAAGTGGTTCTTGAAGATGATACAACTCCTGTCATAATGGGTGAAGTGATGCAGGATGTTACACAGACATAAGCTGGTGTAACACATGAAGTGATACATGATGTTAGACAGACTGAACCTGGTGTAACGCATACAGAACCTGCAGTAACATAACATGATGTTCCACATACAGAACCTGGTGTAACACAAACAAAATCTGTACAACAGTCTGTACCAGCTGAAGTGTTGGGACGTGGAATGAGGAAGAAGGAATCCTCTGTTAGGCTACGTCACTATAAGGTCAACACGGTCTTTCAGATGAATTTATCCACTATAAGTCAAGAGCAGAGTCATGAATATGGAATTGAGAATTTTGTGAATTGTGATAGGTTTTCTGAGTCACACAGTGCGTTTCTGTGTAGCATAACTGAAGCGGTTGTGCGACAGATATTTGTTGAGGCAATGAAATGTCCGAGATGGAGAGAAGCAATGATATTGGAGATTGAATCCCATGAACTGAATAAAACATGGGCGATTGAACACTTGCCATCAAGTGAACATGTTATTGGGTGTAAGTGGGTTTACACGATCAAGTATAATGCAGATGGAAGGATTGAAAGGTATAAGGCAAGACTTGTTGCATGTGGTAATGGGCAGCAAAAAGGCTTGATTATTCATAAACATTTACTCCAGTAGCAAAAATGAGCACTGTTAGATTGGTTTATCAGGGTACAGCTGGAAAGAACTGGGAATTGTATCAAATGGATGTCACAATGCGTTTCTTCAGGGTTTCTGTTCTCCACATAAGGGAATTGTGTGTTGCTTGAAAAAGTCATTGTATGGTTTGAAACAGACTTCGAGATGTTGGTTTGCAAAACTTATAAATGCACTTTTGGGGTATGGTTTAACACAAAATATAGCTGATTACTCTCTTTTCTCATTAGTTTGTGGTAAGGTTCACTTGCATGTTCTAGTGTATGTGGATGATCTAGTGGTGACAGAGAATTGTCCAGAGGTTATTCAGAAGTTTAAAACATATTTGAGTGGTTGCTTTCATATGAAATATCTGGAAAAATTGAAGTATTTTCTTGGATTGGAAGTAGCACACAACAAGGAGGGTATCTATTTTTCCCAGAGAAAGTATGCTCTTGATATTATTGATGATATTGGGTTGCTTGGAGGTAGGCCAGTAGAGTTGCCGATAGAACCGAGCCATCAGTTGGCAAAATCGACGACAAAGGTGCTTGACGATTCGGAGAAGTATCGGAGACTTGTTGGCAGGTTGCTTTATCTGGATGTGACTAGACCAGATCTTGCTTACTCGGTTATATTCTATCTCATTTCATGCATGAGCCAAGGGAAGATCATTGGATGGCTGCATTGAGAGTTGTTCGTTATTTGAAAGGGTGTCCAGGACTAGGAATTCTTTTGAAATTTAATTGTAATTTTCATCTCATAGCTTGGTGTGATTCAGATTGAACTGGATGCCCTCTAACGAGAAGATCTTTGAATGGATGGTTGATACAGTTGGGAACTCTCCAGTGTCGTGGAAGTCAAAGAAGCAGGATTGATGTATTACGTTTTTACGCACTCTAACATATGTTTTTAACGGTTTATCGAGTCGTTTCCATGGTTTTAGTGTCTTTTCAGGGTCAGAACATGTTTGGATGATAAAAGAGGCATAAGGAGAAAAGATTAGAGCAAAGTAGCAGAAAAATCATCAGATCGATCGATCCAAGTCTCCAGCCAAAACACCGTAACATTTTGGATCGATCTGACGAGAACAGATCGATCGATCTAGACTAGATCGATCGATCCAATATGCTGAGACTTATTGAATCGACGTGAGGAGCTCAGATCGATCGTACAATCATCAGATCGATCGATCCAAGCTATTTTTCGATCAGAAAAAGGAAATTTTTAATTTCCTGTTTTCACAGGGTTTTGCCGTTTTTCTCTCTCCACGTTTTTGACTTAGATATATATTCGAGTTTAAGCCAATGTTTAGGCTAAGCTTCTTTTTACTCTTCCATACTTTTGAGATTTTAGTTATTCTGCAATTCTGTAAGCCGTGGGAGATGAATCTCTGACTCTTCAATCGTTGAGAAGATTTCTGAACCCTATTCTAATTTATCATGAGTTTTTCTTCTTCTTCAATTGCTTTGATTCTTTCCATGTCTGAGTAGATCCTTGGTTGAGTTTAGGATTTTCAAAGGAGTTTATGAATCGTTGAATCAGACATAGATAGGGATTATTATCGTCTTCGCCTATTGTTATTCTTATTGCTTAGATTAAAGTGATTTAGGGTTTAATCTATTCATCAAAAGTGCTATAGATTGCTTGATAAAACATAGGCGAGCAAATTGTCCTTAACCAACGAAAGCTGATGTTAAGGCAATTTGTGAACATATCAAACCTGTTCGTTAATGCTTGTTTAGAATTTTAAGATCAAACGACAGTTTATATTCTTAGGTTGCTAGATAAAGTAGTTGATACCACGAAAGTGGATTGATTATACATTCTTGTTTGAGTTGAGACTGCGTTCTATCGTTCCCTGAATAATTGTCTGGTTCATGATCTCTGAATTCCTGCGGAACGCCCTAGACTTAACGCTTGTTTTAATAGATTTCACATCGTTTAAATTGCTATTTATATTTGTTATTGCAATCAACATCATTTTTACCATCTTAGCTTAATTTCATTCAAAAGAATTCGTAGTGTTTCACTTGGTTCTCGTGGATTCGATCCCTAATTACTACTCCGTTTGCTGTGCACTTGCAGTGATATTTAGGATTAAAACTCATTGTATCAAGGATGTAGTGTCTCTTTCTTCTGCAGAAGCAGAGTATTGAGCTATGGTTGTTGCATTGAAGGAGCTGAAGTGGATTAAAAGCGTCTTGTCATCAATGGGTATTGCACATGTTGGTGTCATGGATTTATATTGTGATAGTTAATCTGCACTACACATTGCAGCTAATCATGTGTTTCATGAGCTAACGAAACATGTGGAGATGGATTGTCATTTCATCAGAGAAGATATACAAGCAGAGATTGTTTGAACAAAGCATGTTTTTACGACTGATCAGTTGGCGGATGTGTTCACTAAATCACTTGGTGGACGTCATTTCCAAGCGATTCTGTCCAAATTGGGCATTTGAGATCTCCATGCTCGAACTTGGGGGGGGGGGGGGGGGGGGGAGGGGGAGGGGGAGGGGGGTTATTAGGAGATATAAAGTATATTAGGCTTTGTATATCATAATTGGGCTTAATTATATGCATCAGCTTAAAGGAATTTCATGTTTTAGTAGATATATACTAGTGTGTTGTAAACCTGAGACACAATAATATAATTCTTTTCTAGATCTTTTATTCTTCTTTTTAAAAATAACAATTAATTTTTTTTCTGTCAGCCTTTTATAAAAATTTCAATTATCTCCTGTCTACGTACATTATATAAGTTTGTTTATTTATTGTATTTTGTAAACTTTACTAACAGAGCTTGGGTTTGCTAGAAGTAAAGAGTTGTTCTCTCTTTTCCAGATTTTGTTGATTCCGAGATCACAAAATTTAAAGGCGGACAAGTTTGCATGAAGTGATTGTCTTATTCCGAATGATACTATTTATGTAAACTATATACCCCGGTTTGAATTTTTGAACCATTTTAATTTTTAGTTATTAAGCTGTTGACAAAAGAAAAAATAACACTTAACTAATGCAGATAAATTCTAATTTCTTAGAAGCCTACATTAGACAATATTTGTGACGAAAACATAAAATGATATATATGATACTTATTATGAAACTGATTAAGTAATTAATAATTACAAGTAATGTACATTACACCAACTCTAGATTGCTGATGAAAACCATACTTAAGATTTCATATTTTTAAAATAAAATATCTTTAAGAAAAGAAATTATTAACATTAAAAAAATCTCATAATTGTAAAATATCTGTTAATTCAAGTAAATATCTAAATTTTGGTTAAGTAATATAGTCGAACGATAGATCATTTTTACATTAAAAACAATAAAGTTACTATCTTCTTATATGCATAAATATATGCAGTAGTCTTAATCAACGATTGTATTGTTTGTATTTAATCCCAAATATATAAATCATAGTTTGTTTGATGATTAGATATAAATTCATGGTTGATATTCTTAGAATGAGATTAAATAAAATTATTCATCTAGTTTTCTTTTTGAAAGTAGATGACTAATATATTAATGGTGATATTATCTTGTCGAAACGATGACGCATCGTAGTCAACTCTCTTAAATTATTTTTTAATAGTCAAATTTTAAATATTTTTCTTGCCAAAACGACGACGCATCATTGTCAAATTTTTTTAATAGTCAAATTTTAAATACTTTTTGGATCCATTGCTATCTTACCTAAGTCGGTACCATGAAAATTTAATCATATTTTGAGACATGGCTATAAATCTAAGTTTGATTAGCTCATTATAGAGAATCAATCCCATTAGCTGCATTTTTCAATTCTTTTACTATATCAAAATTTTCAAGATTCTTAAGGTATATATTATCTCATATCATCTACTATTTCATTATAAAACGTCATTTGATATTTATTTTGCAATTGTCGAGTTTAATATTTTTCTACTCGATTTTTTCATTCGCGTTTTAAATTAAATATCATAATTTTTTTGAAAAACGTTCATTAATATCCCACGATATTACCCAAACACATGTTCCTGGCGTCAACATTATTTTATTAGATATTTAGTGTTGATTTTATTAGAAAAAATCTCATTAGTTTTCTTGAGTATAAATATGAAGTCTTATTTGTTTGAAACAAATAAAACAAATGAGCATTCCCTTAAAGTAAGAATCAACAAACATTGTTGTATTTATACATAAATAGTTGTGCCTAAACGCAACTAACCCAATATATCACTTGAAACTTCTCCAATTTTTGCTAAAATAATTTATTTGTTATAAAAGAAATCTAAACTAAATGGTTGAAAATCATTTAATTAGAAATTTGTTTTCGATTATATTCATCATTTGAAGATTTTATTTTGCATACTCATAGCTTTAGTTACTATATTATGTCCAGGACGTTCATCTATTAGTGTCATAGAAAACTAAATTTTATCTAAATATTTTAGTTTTAATTTTTCTTAAGTGTACCATCTTTATTAGATCCGCTTGCTATAAAGTATATTTATATATATAAAAATGAAAACAAAGTCAGGATTTCTAAATAATATATTATGATATTTGACGTGAATGCTTTTTTCTATGACACATTGATCAAATACTAATACATTTTTATACAATAGGGTTTATCTACTTTATCTTATATTTCTAAAATATTTTTTAATATGAGTTAATGCATTATTTTTACATACTCACCATTCAATTTTCCGCGATTTTTTAAAGTGGTATATTATGGTATAATAGTTTGAAAATATTATTTTCACGTAAATATTTTTGTTGACGAAGAATGATCACGAATTTTATTATAGTAATAAAGTAGTAGGATGTACTCTATCAATTTTAAAAGTGTAATTTTAATGGTTTATACTTTAATTGTGTAGTTTTACTTATATATTAACATTCCATATGGTTTTTTCTTTCTCATATTGTGTGTATATATATATATTAAACATGCATCTAAAAATTTATAATGATAATTTTATTCTCATAAACTTTTGTGTTTAAGAGTTAACCAAAAAACTAAAAAGAAGAATGGATGCCAACCATTGTGCTGCCTGCAAGGTTTTGGGAGTGAGATGTGAAGAAAACTGTTTTTTCAAACCATATTTTCCATTGACAAAATTTCAGATATTTGAAAAGATTCATAGAATCTTTGGAGCTGAATTCATCCACAATAATCTAGGTTTAATTAAACCTCCATCACAACCTGAAGATGTTATTAGCTCCCTTGTTTACGCGGCGGAAGCTCGTATACGTGATCCCATATCTGGCATTGTTGGCATGTTCATAGAACAACAAAAAGAACTCGAAACACTAGAAGAGAAAATCAAGTTTGCAAAGAATGAGCTCGCGACCATCGTCGGACCCGATAAAGTGCCACCATATTATGATCTTCCTATTCCTGATATTTTTTTCTCTACATCTTCCTCTTTAACGTATATTATTGAGAAAATAGAAGGACTAAATGAGGTTCAAAAGAATCAAATTATGCAACTCCCACCTGCTGATGTGCAAAAGGTAATGAATCAAATGTTTGGGAAGGGAGAAGATCATGAGATGTGTGATGGTCATGGAGTTGCTGGTACATCAACATCTGCTGAGCCATCATCATCTGCTGAGCCATCATCATCTGCTGGGCCATCTATAACTTAAAGAAGCATTTGTGATACTCAACATATATCTCCATTACCTCAGAATAAAAACCAACCATAGTTTTAATCAAATGTCATTTATTTTTATTTTATTTTTGCATCTAAAATAATCATAATAATTGGTGTCAGTTATTTTATATAATACATTTTTTTCATATATCTATATAATATTTTTTATATATTAATATTGTTTGATCTATTTAATCTTCAAATGTTGTTTTATTTTACTTAAATTAAACAATAACCAAAATACATTAAATATCGATTTGCGCTTGATTTTTTGCTCGATCATATGAAAGAATAATCCGGTTTTTATGTATAAGAAGTTGTAAACATATAATATGTTAAAGAAACGAAATAACATGACAAAATAATTGTAAGGATTGAGTTGTATAAAAATTTATTCGGCAAGTACAAATATTATCTAATATATGGTATCCTTTATCAAAGTCAGGATGGAGTTTTTTTTCTAAAGAGTATATATATTTTAATTTAAAAAAAAATAAGATTAACATAAAATTAACAGTTTAAAATAAACGATTAATAGACAAATCATTCAGTGATTTTTTTTCCTAAAATATCTCTTGAGTTTAAACCCTAATTGTTATTTTGCTCCGATCAAAATGAAAATAGCTTTCACTTAATGGAAAAACATTTGCTTTTCCCTTAATGTAAACTATAGATATTTACTTTACTTCATATATCTACGTTTAGCTTCATTTATTGTTTGGTAAATTTTTGAGCAATGTGTATCTTGATGACTTGGGAGATTATTTTGGTGTGTCAAACTCAATTATCTTACCTTTTGGATCATTCTAGTATAATAAATTAGCCAAAATTTGCTCCAAACTACGTTTTTGAGACCTTATATTCCAAATAGAAAGATCTATGAAGATGTATGGTGTTCTAAATCCTATTAGGGTGGATAAATATATAATGTATTGACAGAGACCGTTAGAATATAATACGTTAATTTTTTAGATTTTTATAAATGTATCATAAAAATTACAACAATAAAAATATTTTCATCTATATTGTACTTCATTTGAGATTTTAAAGACCCTAAGAAATTACGATAAAGATAAATGCTTACACATTTAATTTTAAATAAAAATATGTAAAATGCGCATAAAAATAAGAGCAAATGAATAAAAAAATGTATATAAATGAATTGAAAAAATACTAAATGATAGTTAATTATCAAAATATCTTAACTGAGTGGCAAAAGACTATCATGAGGCTGGAGATCTAAAGGGGAGGGGATGATGATATTTGATTTCAATAAAAGATATTGAGCAACCTCACTAAAGATTAAAAAATAAGGTGTATAATTTTTAGGGATGTTATTGGTTTGTGTATTTAAAAAGAGTTTTAATGACTTTACAAATTAAAGAATATACTGATTTTAAAAGAATTCCAAATTTTCTTTAAAAAATTTCAGCGAGATTTTAAGATTGTTAGATTCTTTAATTATAAGATAATTAGAAACTTTTGTAGAGTTTATCAAGTATTGCATAATTTTGTTTTTATGTTTATTATAATCTACTACATTTTCTGTTAACTTCCATCTCCTATAAATTGCCTCATAGTTGAGACGTTATTATCCTACACTTTCTCTAAATCTTGCAGGTATGTACACTAAATTCTCAAACTTTTTTTAAAGTTATGTCTGGTATTCATACATTGTGTTTGTGTGCTTTGGCTCTTTATTGATGATATATCTTACTTTTTTTTCTTAATTGTTTATCGATTCATTGAAATTCTAGTATTAACAATGAATAAGAAGTGACATAATCAATACATGAAAAATTATGATATTATTATATCACATTATTGGTAATCTAGAAAACAACATATATCAAGTAATTAAAATTTAGATGTTATTTGAACTAATTCTATCTTACTTATCAGCGACATGAGAATTTAAATCATATTTCAAGGCATTGCTATGAAATAAGACTACTTTGCTCATTATATGGCATCAATAGTATTAATTTTAATTTTATTTATTTTGTGGTATTACAATTTTTAAAATTTCAATCATATAATGTGATCTTACCAATTATATATCGAACATAATGCGAGACCGAACCACCCGAAAGCATTAGCTCCCAATTGTCGGAGAAAGATGTTCAGTTTGCCTCTGAATGGTCGATTTGGTCTTTTTTGTTCACATAAATATAACAACAACAATGTTGATCTACAAATATTTTCCAAACATAAATTCTTCGTTTAAAAAAAATAAATTTGCTTTCATCAACCTTTTGTAGAAATTTCAATTATCTCATGTCTACATACATTATATAAGTTTGTTTATTTATTGTATTTTATAAACTTTACTAACAGAATTTGGGTTTCGCAAGAAGTAAAGAGTTGTTCTCTTTTTTCCATATTTTCTTGATCCCAAGATTACAAAACTTAAAGGTGGACAAGCTAGCACGAAGTGTTCGTCTTATTCCAAATGATACTATTTATGTAAACTATGTATCCGGTTTGGATTTCTGAACCATTTTAATTTTAGTTATTAACTTGTTGAAAAAAACACTTAACTAATAGAGATAAATTCTAATTTCTTAGATGCCTACATTGGACAATATTTGTGACGAAAACATTAAATGATAATATGATACTTATTAGAAATGGATTAAGTAATTAATAATTACAAGTAATATATATTACACCAACTCTAGATTGCTGATGAAAACCATACTTAAGATTTCATATTTTTTAAATAAAATATCTTTAACAAAAGAAATTATTAACATTAAAAAAAATCTTATAACTGAAAAAAACCTATTAGTTCAAGTAAATATCTAAATTTTGGTTAAGTAATATAGACGAACGATAGATAATTTTTACATTAAAAACAATAAAGTTACTATCTTCTTATATGCGTAAATATATGCAGATTCAATCAACGATTTGTATTGTTTGTATTTAATCCCAGTTATATAAATCATAGTTTGTTTGATGATTAAATATAAATTCATGGTTGATATTCTTAGAATGAGATTAAATAAGATTATTCATCTAGTTTTTTTCCGAAAGAAGATGACTAATACATTAATGGTGATATTATCTTGCCGAAACGACGACGCATAGTAGTCAACTTTCTTAAATTATTATTAATAGTCAAATTTTAAATACGTCTCTTGCCAAAACGACAACGCATCATAGTTAAATTTTTCAAATTTTTTTAATAGTCAAATTTTAAATATTTCTTGGATCCATTGCTATGTACCTAAGTCGGTGACATAAAAATTTAATCATATATTGAGGCATGGCTATAAATCTAAAATTGCTTAGCTCATTACAGAGAATCAATCGCATGAACTGCATTTTTCAATTCTTTCACTATATCAGAATTTTCAAGATTCTTAAGGTATACCATTATCTCATATTTTCTTAGATATTTAGTGTTGATTTTATTAGTAAAAATCTCATTAGTTTTTCTTGAACATAAATATGAAGTCTTATTTGTTTGAAACAAATAAAACAAATGAGCATTCCATTAAATGTAAGATTCAACAAACATTGTTGTATTTACACATAAATAGTTGTCTCTAAGCGCAACTAACCCAATATATCCCTTGAAACTTATCCAATATTTGCTAAAATAATTTATTAGTCATAAAAGAAATCTAAACTAAATGGTTGAGAATCATTTAATTAGAAATTTTTTTATACAATATATTCTTCATTTGAAGATTTTATTTTGCATACTAATAGCTTTATTTACTATATTATGTCCACGACGTTCATCTATTAGTGTCATAGAAACCTAAATTTATCTAAATATTTTAGTTTTATTGTTTCTTAAGTGTACCATTTTATTAGATCCATTTGCTATAAGATATATTTATAAAAACAATTATAAGAAAGTCAAAAATTTTAAATAATATATTCTGATATTTGAAGAAAATTCTTTTTTCTATGACACTTGGTCAAATATTGATACATTTTTCAGGTTTCTCAGAAATATTCTACCACCTAAGTTTGATTTATTTATGACTATATAAATATGTCAATATATAGAGTTTATCTACTTTATCTTATATTTCTAAAACATTTTGCAATATGAGTTAATGCATTATTTTTTATTATTTTTTACATACACACCATTCAATTTTTCTACGATTTTTTAAAGTGGTATATTATGGTAATAATAGTTTAAATATATTATTTTCACGTAGATGTTTTTGTTCACGAAGAACGATCACGAATTTTACTTTAGTAATAAAGTAGTAGGTGTACTCTATCAACTTTAAAAGTGGAATTTTAATGGTCTATACTTTAATTGTGTACTTTTACTTATATATTAACATTCGATATGGTTTCTTCTTTCTCATATTGTGCATATATATTAAACATGCATCTAAAAATTTATAATGATAATTTTATTTTCATAAAATTTTGTGTTTAAGAGTTAACCAATAAACTAAAAAGAAGAATGGATACCAACCGTTGTGCTGCATACAAGGTTTTGGGAGTGAAATGTGAAGAAAACTGTTTTTTCAAACCATATTTCCCATCGACAAAACTTCAGATATTCGAAAAGATTCATAGAATATTTAGAGCTGAATTCATCCACAATAATCTATGTTTAATTAAACCTCCATCAAAACCTGGAGATGTTATTAGCTCCCTGGTTTACGCGGTAGAAGCTTGTATACGTGATCCCATATTTGGCATTGTTGGCATGTTCATAGAACAACAAAAAGAACTTGAAACACGAGAAGAGAAAATCAAGTCTGCAAAGAATGAGCTCGCCACCATCGTCGGACCCCGATAGAGTACACCATATTATGATCTTCTTATTCCTGATATTTTTTTCTCTAGTTCATCCTCTTTAACGTATATTATTGAGAAAATAGAGGGACTAAATGAGGTTCAAAAGAATCAAATTATGCAACTCCCACCTGCTGATGCGCAAAAGTAATGAATCAAATGTTTGGGAAGGGAGAAGATCATGAGATGTGTGATGGTCATGGAACTGCTGGTACATCAACATCTGCTGGGCCATCATCATCTGCTGGGCCATCTATGACTTAAGGAAGCATTTGTCATACTCAACATATATCTCCATTACCTCAGAATAAGAACCAACCATAATTTTAATCAAATGTCATTTGTTTTTATTTTATTTTCGCATCTAAAATAATCATAATAACTGGTGTCAGTTATTTTATATAATACATTTTCTTCATATATCTATATAATATTATATATATATATTAATATTGTTTTATCTATTTAATCTTCAAATATTATTTTATTTTACTTGGATTAGACAATAACCAAAATACATTAAACATCGATTTACGCTTTATTTTTTGCTCGATCATAAGAAAGAATCATTTGGTTTTTATGTATAAGAAGTTGTAAACATATAATATGTTAAAGAAACGAAATAACATGACAAAATAATTGTAAGGATTGAGTTGTATAAAAACTTATTCGGCAAGTACAAATATATTATCTAATATATGGTATCCTTTATCAAAGTCAGGATGGAATTTTTGTTCTTAAGAGTATATATATTTTTAAAATTTTTAAAAAAAAAAAGATTAACATAAAATTAACAATTTAAAATAAACGGTTAATAGACAAATCATTCAGTGACATTTCTTTCCTAAAATATCTTTTGAGTTTAAACCCTATTGTTATTTTGCTCCGATCACAATGAAAATAGCTTTCACTTAATGGGAAAACATTTGCTTCTTCCTTAATGTAAACTATATATATATTTACTTTACTTCATATTTCTACGTTTAGCTTCATTCATTGTTTGGTAAATTTTTGAGCAATGTGTATCTTGATGACTTGGGAGATTATTTTGGCGTGTCAAACTCAATTATCTTATGTCTTGGATCATTCTAGTATAATAAATTAGCTAAAAGTTGTTCCAAACTACGTTATTGAGACCTTATATTCCAAATAGAAAGATGTATGAAGATATATGTTGTTCTAAATCCTATTAGGATGGATGAATATGTAACGCCTTGATAGACACCGTCTGTGGGTCTTCACGCCCACTCTCGATCCATGAATCTTACCATTTTCATATTGTCTCTACGCTGCTCTAGAAAGCTTGAAAGACTTGTCGACTGTTCATTAGATTACTATGTGATTTGTTCGTGTATTTTGTGATCACTCACATGGTACTGGCAATAACTCTCTTGTATGTTACCCATTTTGAAATCACTCTAACTCAAACACGCTTAAAAATGAAGTTCACTCAAGACGAGTTACAAGAAAACAATTAAACTTTCCTATATGGATAATAAAACCAATTATTTTTAACCTCTCCACATGCAACACCATTTGATAAATCAGAGCATTACGAGATATATTTAGCACTACAAAGGAATTTATATGTCTATTTTTTGTGACTCATTTATGCATCAATGAAAACAAAGACTCAAAAGTTGAAGATTCACAGAACAAACAAGACATTTAACTTTAACCGAAAATCTAATATGATACAAAATACTCTTGGTTTTAGTGAAATGTTAGTTAACCTCTTAATTAGTTTCTGATTTACTTTGGTAAGTCTATAGTATTCATACGACAATGATAGTTTTGTAGATCTCAAATTGCCTTTACATATTTACAAATATAGGGTATCATTCAAATTGTTTATAGAATATGCCAATGGTATTAAGACACACACATAAAAAAATAATATGGATCATATTTATGAAGTGGAAATATGAGTTGAACCTATCTCTATAAATCATATATGCTTGTCAATTAAACTAACAAAAATGCTTATTTACTAACAACCGAAAATTTTACATGTGTTACATCTTAAACGGTTGAAAACACGCTTGTGAATAGTAACCCATAAATAATAGAATGAGAAGTACAAATAAAACAAAGTAGCTTGAGAAGTCTTAACGTCCCTCGAATCTAAACAGTTCAAAATGATACGTTTTCTAATTTTAATGTCAAGCGGGGTTAAAATTAGAACTATTACATTTTTTTGAAAATACCAACGCTACTCTTTAAAATTAGCAGAGTTAACACGGACCGGTGACACCCTGTCTGCAGGTTGACATTTGCAACGCAGGTAAATGTAGACTACGCAGAGTACAAGTAGAGATAGAAACAAGTACGCGCAGTTTCTGCTTATACTCGCAGAAGAAAAACAGAACGCTCTCAGTCTCTGCCTTTGGAAACAGAGTATACGCAACACTGCTTAGATTCTGCTTGTATTATGCCAAAATTTGGCAAACACTGCTGTACTTTTTACAATTAAGGTTTCGCAGACCACACCACCTAACGGTAGACCAAAGCCAGACTGGTATCAGACTTTGGTATAATTCATTACAAAAAGAGCTGAACATTGATTCATTCCAATTAGTTTTGGACTTATGATAAAACAAATATAAACTCCCAACAACAAAAAAACAAACAAACACAAACTCATAAACAGTTTTATTAGAAATGATCAGAGTTGTAATCTTAAGGCGGTGGAAGAGCAAAGGTCAGCCGGTGTGGTATTGAGAACTTGAGGTCTTCGGAGCAACTAGTGTTGCAATATCGAGCATTTGGCAAGAAACAACACAAAGGCATCTCGTCCTTGTCCATGAAGCGGTATGCGAGCGTATTGTTAGGGAAACGGGCCACCAAAGTTTGTGTGAGTACCAAATATTCGAAGTCCATCTTAGGCCTCTCTGGAAGGGGTCTGTAGAGGTCGAGGTTGACTCCAACGCGGTCGAAGAGTGGAGTGAGTGATATATGATGTATTGCATTTTTACGCGTTTTAACCCGTGTTTTCAACGATTTTTCAAGTCATTTCAATGGTTTAATGTCTTTTCAGGGCCGTTTGATGTTTGGAATGAACCCAAAGCATTAGGAGTGTTAAATGAAGCAAAAGGAGCACAATAGAGGCTGGATCGATCAATCCAAAACACCAAATACTTTTTGGATCGACGTGAAAAGCTCAGATCGATCGTGCTATCATCAGATCGATCGTGCTATCATCAGATCGATCGATCCAAACTTTTTCGGCCAGAAAAAGGAAAATTTTAATTTCCTATTTTCACAGGGTTTTGTCGTTTGTTTTCATCCATAACGTTTTTAATATATATTCGAGTTTAAGCCATTGTTTAGGCCAAGCTTTTTCATACTCTTTCACATACTTTCAGATTTTTAATTTTCTGCAATCATGTAAGCCGTGGGAGACGAATCTCTGACTCTTCAATCGTTGAGAAGATTTCTGAACCCTCTTTAATTGATTATGAGTTTTTCTTCATCTCTTGTTTTTTTTTTTTTTCTCTATGTTTGAGTAGATCCATAGTTGAGTTTAGGGTTTTCAAAAAAATTTATGAATCATTGAATCGGACATAGATAGGAATTTATTATGTCTTCACCTATTGTTGTTCTTATTGCTTAGATTAAATTGATCACTTAATCTATGATTTTAGGTTTAATCTATTCATCAAAAGTGTTATAGGTTGCTTGATAGAACATAGGTGAGCAAATTGTCCTTAGCCAACGAAAACTGATGTTAAGGCAATTTGTGAACATATCAAACCTGCTCGTTAATGCTTGTTTAGAATTTTAAGATCAAACGAAAACTTAGATTCTTAGGTTGCTAAATGAAGTAATTAATACCACAAAAGTGGATTGGTTATATGTTTATGTTTGAGTTCGAGACTGTGTTTCATTGTTCCCTGAATAATTGTCTGATTCGTGATTTCTGAATTCCTGTGAAACGCCCTAGACTTAACGCTTGTTTTTAATTGATTTTACAACGTTTAAATTGCTATTTTCATTTGTTATTACTATCAACATTATTACTGCCATCTTAGCTTAATTTTACTCATAAGAATTCGTAGTGTTTCATTTGGTTCTCGTGGATTTGATCTCTAATTACTATTTCGCTTACTGTGCACTTGCAGTGATATTTAGGGTTAAAACTCGTTATATCAAGTTTTGGACGCCGTTGCCGGGGACCAATTGCATTACCTTCGAATTTCTGTTTGAAATTTAGTCTAAGATTTACTAATTCGTTCTATCTCTCTTTCTTGCGTGTTTCAGAGTATGCAGAGAAGAAGCAAATGATCTGAAAACCTTTTCAACTTCGACAACCAGGAACTTGCAAGGCTAGAAAGAGCGAACAGGAAGACAAGGTCGAATCAAGTCACAATGGGTGATCAAATCGACAATAACGCACTCGCCACTGCAGCCGAACTTCAGAGGCTACAGCAGCAAGTGCAACAGTTGCTGCAACAGCAACGACCGCCTGCGATTGGGGATGCAGACACTCCCCACACTTTCTACCAGAACAGAGCTGCTATCTGTCCACCAGCCATCGCTAGGAATGACTACGAGATCAAGCTGCAGATGATAGGTTTGGTGAAGCAGCACGTGTTCCATGGTCTACCCGCTGAGAATCCAGTGGACCACATAGAAAACTTCGAGGAGATTTGCAGCACTACTAAGTCAAATGGGGTATCCGCCGACTACATTATGTGCAAACTTTTCCCTTTCTCTCTGGCGGACAAGGCATCGAGATGGCTCAAGTCTCTGCCTCCTGGGTCTATCACCACTTGGGGTGAATGCAGAGCTGCTTTCCTGGATCATTTCTACACTAAGTCCAAGACGGTTTTGTTGAGGAACAAGATCACCGCTTTCCAACAATATTCGGGAGAGTCTTTTTGTGAAGCTTGGGAAAGATTTAAAGAGTGTCGCAGAGAGTGCCCTCATCATGGATATTCAGATGGGCAGATTCTAAGCATTTTCTATGATGGAGTCGAATGGGATTACAAGAACGCTCTCAACGCTGCTAGCAATGGGGACTTCATGACTCAGAGTAAGGAAGGAGCCTACCAATTGATTGAGAACTTGGCTGCAAGTTCCAACAATCGCTGTGCGGAGTATGATAGGTCCAAGCGAGTCAACAGCGTCGAGTCTCAGAAAATCGACGAGCTAAATGAGAAGGTGAATCTGCTATTGAAGGCGAGTCAGAATCAGAGAGGTGTGTAGTTTTGCGAGAATGGAACAGATCTAGTTTTTTGTCAAGAGTTTGTTGAAGAAGGGGCTGATGAGTTGCAAGAAGTGAGCTATGTGAACGGACAAGGTTTCGTGCAAAACAGGGGTTTCAACCAAAATTACAGAAATCACCCGAATCTGTCTTATCGGAGCACGAACGTCGAAAATCCGCAAAATCAAGTCTACCCACAGCAAGTGAACATTCGGGGCCAACCAGAGCCAAAACAGATTTCAAGGGGGATTCCCACAGAAACAACCGTTCAACAACTTCCAACCGACGACACAAGCCCCATTCCATGCCTCTACGAGCTCTGCGAACAACTCTGGTGATGATCTCAAGGTCCTGATGCAGTAGCTTTTGCTCAACCAACAGAAATCTGCCAACAAGATCAATGTTAAGGTGGATAGCATGTACAGTGATCTCAATGGCAAGTTTGAGTCACTCTCTGCTCATGTGAAGAAGCTGGCTACTCAGTAGCTCAGACGGCCGAAGCAATCAAGAGACCACATGGAGTTCTTCCAGGAAAGGCAGAGCAGAATCTTAGGAACGAGTTCGTGAATGCTATTATGCTTAGAGGTGGAAAAGTGATAGAGCCTGCTGCGCGAAAAGAAAAAAAATGCCGATGAAGTCATTGACTTGGAAGAGAGGGACGATAGAGAAGCTGAGCTGGTGAGAGAACCTGCAAGTAACACGACTGCAAAGGACTCACTACCTGCGCGTGTCTATGCTCCAATGGTTCCATACCCTACTCGCCCCCAAGAAGTCGCGGAAAAACTTAGAAGAGGCGAAGTGCAAAGAGATGCTAGATGATCTAACAGTGAAGCTCCCTCTTGCTGATGCAATCCAGATGATACCTGCGATGAAGAGATATGTAAAAGGTTTGGTGACAAGTAAAGTTTCTGAAGAAGATGACTTCGTCAAGGTTTCAAAAGATTGCAACGCCGTCCTTCAAAACAAGATGCCTAAAAATCTTGGAGATCCAGGGAGGTTTGTATTATCGGTGCAAATTGGGGCAATGACGTTTGCTTGTTCTCTGTGTGATTTAGGTTCAAGTGTCAACTTGATGCCATATTCTGTGGCTAAGCGACTTGGATTCATAAAGTTCAAGCCAACCAAAATCTCCTTGGTGTTTGCCGATCATTCTGTGAAGTTGCCAGTTGGGATTCTAGAGGACTTACATGTAAGGATTGGCAATGCCTTTATTCCTGCAGATTTTGTGGTTCTAGAGCTAGAAGAAGAGCCAAAGGATCCCCTCATCTTGGGACGACCTTTCTTATGCACTGCTGGAGCTATCATAGACGTGAAGAATGGGTGAATATATCTCCACCTGGGAGATATTATCATGAAGTTTGAGATGGACAAACTACTGAAAAAGCCTATGTTGGATGGGCAGACATTCTCGGTCGATGATTCACTAGAGATCTCTAACGAGGCTGCATAAGAGATTCTAGTTGATGACCCATTGGAGATTGCTTTGACAAAGGCTGCGAGCGAGGCTGGATTTTTGAGTGATGACGTGACTGGGTATGCAGAGATGTTGAACTCGAGCCAGATTTTGGGAAAGATGGTCGCCTACATGAGTTTGGACGAGGCTGTCGAGCAATCTCCAGCAACAACCCTCCTGCACCATCTAACCCATGGAGCGAGCTGAAAGCTCCTAAGGTAGAACTCAAAATACTTCCAGCCGGGCTAAGGTACGCATTTCTAGATCTTAACTCTTCTTACCCTGTGATCATCAATGCTGATTTGAATAATGCGGAGACTGTTTTACTTTTGTGTGAACTTAAAGAGTATCGCAGGGCCTTAGGCTATTCATTGGATGATATCACAGGCATTTCACCTGATCTTTGCATTCACATGATCCATCTAGAAGATGAGTCTCTGACTTCTATAGAACATCAGAGACGGTTAAACCCGAATCTAAAGGATGTTGTAAAGAAGGAGAACAAATTTAGTTGGCTGGATTCGTGTATTAAATTAAATTATATATATATATATATATTTTTTTTTTTTTAAACATTAAGGGAATCGATGAGTTGTGGACTGAAACTTAAACATTTTTTCGTCGGAAAATATTTTGTCTCTCTTTTAAACAGAAATTTAAGTAAAGGACTCAAAGACACACAATCTTCGACCACAAACCCGAAAATCTCCTCCTAAACCAAAACTTAATTGGTTATAATACTAAAATATCCAAATATAAATTTAAACATATTTAGATATTTTGCAATATAACCATATGCTGATTATGCTGAGTATGCTCCTTTACTTGAAAAGATAAGATCTCGAATCAGTTCATGGATGGTTCGATTCCTTTCTTATGCCGAAAGATTGCAATTGATAAAGTCGGTAATTGGTTGTATCATCAATTTTTGGACAGCCGCATTTCGGCTACCTCGGGATGTATGAAAGAGATTGAGAGTTTATGCTCTGCCTTTCTCTGGTCGGGGCCTGATTTGAATCCTCGAAAAGCTAAGATGGCTTGGACGGATATGTGTAGGC
This sequence comes from Pseudoturritis turrita, assembly GCA_900406555.1. Classification (NCBI taxonomy): domain Eukaryota; kingdom Viridiplantae; phylum Streptophyta; class Magnoliopsida; order Brassicales; family Brassicaceae; genus Pseudoturritis; species Pseudoturritis turrita. The sequence continues at coordinate 12,540 of OVBL01000462.1, read as the reverse complement.
CTAAAGAAGAGGGTGAATTGGGATTACGATCTATCAAAGAAGTAAACTTGGTATGTTGTTTAAAATTGATTTGGAGATTTCTCTATGGTAGTCAATCTCTGTGGGTAAAAGGGGTTAATACTTCTTTGCTACGGCAACGCTCTTTTTGGTCTATCAAGGAAACAAGTTGTTCAGGATCTTGGATGTGGAATAAATTACTGAAATACCATACGATAGCCGAGCCTTTCCATAAGGTGGATGCTAAAAGGGTAATGAAGTTTATTTTTGGTTTGATGAGGTCGCCTATGGGAACTTTAATTAATGTTTCAGAGGCTCGTGGTACTATCGATATGGGTATATCACGCAATGAAACTCTAGCATCGGTTTTAAACACCCATAGGAGAAGAAGGCATCGAGTTGGCAGCTTGAATAATATCGAAGAAGCAATTGAAGTGAAGAGGATACAGAGAAGTTTGACAGAAAAAGATGTGCATCTATGGAAATCTAAGACGGGGCAATATGTTAAAAAATTCAGTTCAAAAGATACATGGCAACAAATAAGAGAAGAGAAACAAAGAGTAGGTTGGTCTAGAGATATTTGGTTCAAATATGCTACTCCAAAATACTCTTTCACATCTTGGTTGGCCGTTCACAATCGCTTCGCAACAGGGGATCGTATGGCTCTTTGGAATACATGAATATCTTCGATTTGTGTTTTATGTGGTTATGTTTTGGAATCGAAAAATCACTTGTTCTTCAATTGTCCATACTCTGTCCAAATTTGGTCATCACTCACTCGAAAGCTACTACGTCAGAGGTTCGTACCAGATTGGGATTCAATTTTGTAAGCCCTTTCCGACACATCTAGACCGTACATCGAGTGTTTCTTTATGAAATATGCCTTTCAAACCACTATATACCATGTTTGGAGAGAAAGAAATTGCCGAAGACATGGAGAACAACTTTCAAATCCGCATTGCCTTATCGCACTCATCGACAAAGCAATACGGAATAGGATCAATTCTATACGACAGAAAGACAGTCGCTATGAGGAGGGACTTGTAATGTGGTTTGAAGTTCGATCTGATACATAATTGAACCATCAACATCATCGATCGGTTACTCTGTTTTTATGATATTTTCTACTCTAATATTTTTATTAAATTGTCAACAAGCAAATTACACATAATGTACAAAAGGTTTTGATTAAAATAAAAAAATGCACATATATCGAGTCTCAAAAACTGAAAAATCCAGTTCTCCACAATCCTCGTCGCTTTTGTCCCTCTCATCCGTAGACAAAAAGCTTTACAAAAAAAAAAAAATCTCTTTAAATAATTGAATGGGACTTCAACACTGGGGGCTACTTGGTCAAGATTGGCGTTGTATTTTACCTATTTTATATTATTTTAATTTTTTTTCCAATAACATTATCATAGATTTATAAGACCAAAATAATATTATAGTATTTATCAATGAACACCCTTTTTAAGTCAGTAGAATGAAGTCAAAGAAAAAAACGTCGTAGAATTTGTCAATTATTTTCGGGCTAGTAACTTATAAATTCTAACTCTTTAGTGATTCGAAATTATAATTCCACATGTTTTTTTATTTTTACTAAATTATCTAATATATGTAATAAAATGCTGTTGTCTAGCTAGTGTTACTTTTTTCTGCATGATTTTTTTATTTAGTTAATTTTAATTTTGCAACTACAACCATTTTCAACGCCGTCTCAAATCTTTCACTTTTTGGGTTTTGAATATGAAGAAACGTAAGAAACTTCATAACAAGTTTTGTTGATCATATAATACAAAATTAATAATAAAATAATGCAACCATCCCCTCTGAGCATACAATATATAAATGATTGTCCACACAACACAACACAAAACCTCCAAAACCAATAAACAAAACTCTTCTCTGAAGACAAAAATGGAAACGGCTTCGTCTAACTTCACTCTCTCGCAGGTCCTCAACACAGAGGATCCGTACAGCTCCGTCATGCTCGCCGTCGCTGCTCTCTTCGCCGTCCTCTGCTACTTCTGGATTCAGGGCAAGTCCAAATCCAAAAACGGGCCACCGTTGCCTCCGGGACCTTGGCCACTTCCGATCGTCGGAAACCTCCCTTTCCTAAACTCCGAGATCCTCCACACCCAATTCCAAGCCCTAACCCAAAAACATGGCCCTCTCATGAAGATCCACCTCGGATCAAAGCTCGCAATCGTTGTCTCTTCCCCGGACATGGCTCGTGAGGTTCTCAAAACCCACGACATCGCTTTCGCCAACCACGATCTCCCTGAAGTCGGAAAGATCAACACTTACGGCGGCGAAGACATCCTCTGGTCTCCTTACGGCACCCATTGGAGGAGACTCCGTAAGCTCTGCGTCATGAAGATGTTCACTACACCAACCCTCGAAGCCTCTTACTCCACTCGCCGCGAAGAAACCAGACAAACCGTCGTTCACATGTCGGAAATGGCTCGTGACGGAGCTCCGGTCAACCTCGGAGAGCAAATCTTTCTTTCGATCTTTAACGTCGTGACACGAATGATGTGGGGTGCGACTGTTGAAGGAGACGAGAGAACCAGCTTAGGAAACGAGCTCAAAACCCTAATCTCCGATATCTCCGACATCGAAGGGATCCAAAACTACTCTGATTTCTTCCCGTTGTTCGCAAGATTCGATTTTCAAGGTTTGGTTAAGCAGATGAAAGTCAATGTGAAGAAGCTCGATCTTTTGTTCGATCGAGTCATGGAGAGTCATGTCAAGATGGTGGGAAAGAAAACCGAAGACGAAGAAGATTTCTTGCAATACTTGCTTAGAGTTAAAGACGACGACGAGAAAGCTCCTCTCTCGATGACTCATGTCAAGTCTCTACTCATGGATATGGTTCTTGGTGGTGTCGACACATCGGTTAACGCATCGGAATTCGCCATGGCAGAGATCGTAAGCAGACCAGAAGTTTTGAAGAAAATCCGACAAGAATTGGATCAGGTTGTTGGCCAAGACAAGATCGTTGAAGAATCACATTTGCCTAAGCTTCCTTATCTACAAGCGGTTATGAAAGAGACTCTTAGGCTTCATCCTACGCTTCCTCTTCTTGTTCCTCACCGGAACAGCGAAACCTCGGTGGTTGCCGGATACACTGTGCCTAAAAACTCCAAGATTTTCATCAATGTTTGGGCGATCCATAGAGATCCTAAGCATTGGGATGATCCAAACGAGTTTAAACCGGAGAGGTTTTTCGAGAATGGGCTTGATTACAATGGGGGTGATTTCAAGTATTTGCCTTTTGGATCCGGGAGGAGGATTTGCGCCGCGATTAACATGGCGGAGAGGCTTGTTCTCTTCAACATTGCCTCGCTTCTTCACTCTTTTGATTGGAAAGCTCCTAAAGGACAGAAGTTTGAGTTGGAAGAGAAGTTTGGGCTTGTTCTTAAGTTGAAGTCTCCACTTGTGGCTATTCCTGTTCCAAGGCTGTCTGATCCCAAACTCTATGCAGCTTGAGTAAGTAAGTAAGTAAGAAGGAAAGTTTGGTTCGGAGAAGTTGTTTTTCATTTTATTTTGTGGTGGGAGTTTAATGTTTTGTAAAAAAAGAATGTGTCAAGACGCATATCTGATTATATATAATAAACTTTTTCTTTAGATAATGTTTATCCAAATATCCAAATAGCCGATCCCATAAACAATGGTTGCAATTCAGTTCCTATCCATGGGCCCGTAACTTATACATGTAGTATATTATATTTAATCTCCATATCTATGAATTGAAAATTGAAAAGTCCGAACGATTAACTCCGAAATCAGAATCTATAGGTTTTTTAAATTTTTGATCAATGGAGAAACAATATCACCATGTTTGTTCAATAAGATACCAAAATGGATGATTTTCTCATTCTATACTAGAAAGAATCGCAGAAATTTGTTTGATAACATAGATTTATATTTCTCAATCGTATCCCACGTAGAAATTTGTTTGATAACATAGATTTATATTTCTCAATCGTATCCCACGATCAAGAAAATTGGCTGAATCCCGTGAAACCATTTCTTTTCTAAAGTAAATCGACTTTGATTTTTGAATACTTTACATCATTTATGTTTCTATTGTAACAAAAGATTCCTTTTCTATATGGAAAATATGCGTCTTAGTAATTCTGATTTTACTTATGGACAATTCCTCGATATCTTGTTCATTCACAATAAAATATTAATAATTTGTATCTTTAGAATTATACTAAATGAGATAAGTTGTCAAATCTTTTTTCGATACAAAAAAAACAAAAACAAAAAATTGTAGCTACTAAAAACAAACTTCAGTATATTAACAATGAAAAAGAAGTGACATAATCAATACATCAAAAATCATGATATTATTATATCACATTATTGGTAATCTAGAAAACAACATATATCAAGTAATTAATCTTTAAATTTTATTTGTACTAATTCTATCTTACTTACTTATTAGTGACATGAGAATTTAAATCCTATTTCGAGGCATGAAATAAGACTACTTTACTCATTATATGGCATCAATCATATTATTTTTATTTTTATTTATTTTGTGGTATTATAATTTTTAAGATTTCAATCATATAATGCGATCTTACCAATTATATATCGAACATAATGCAAGACCGAACCACCCGAAAGCATTAGCTCCCAATTGTCGGAGAAAGATGTTCAATTTGCTTCTGAATGATCGTTTTGGTCTTTTTTGTTCACATAAATATAACAACAACGATGCTGATCTACAAATATTTTCCCTAACATAAATTTTTTATTAGGAGATATAAAGCATAGAGAAATTTATGAAATGTACCATAATTTTCAAAATCCTTTCAAATTATACCATATTCCAAAACACCTTCCAATTTCATATCACAACCCAATATGAATTGACGAAATTGCCCCTATTTTAAATCTGAAAAAATCAGATCTATCCTCTCTCTCTCTCTCTCTGAAAAACAAAAAAACCGAAGAAGATGGTGGATGGTGGTGACAAAAATGGAGCTGTTGATGGAGACGTAGACTGTGGACGAAAACGGAGCCGGTGACGGAGACTGTGGACGGAGACGGTGGACGCAAACGGAGCCGGTGACGGAGACTGTGGACGAAAACGGAGCTAGTAATGGAGCCGGAGATTGTGGACGAAAACGGAGACTGTGGATGAAAATGGAGACTGTAGATGGTTGTACACGGTGGTTGTGGACGGAGACGGAGACTGTGGAGCCAGAAACTGTGGAGCCGGTGGACAAAATACTGGATGGCGGTGGACAAAAAACATTGGCACACCATAAGTCATTGCCAGGGGCAAAATGGTCTTCTTGCATCCCTTGTGGTATGAAATTGAAAGGCTTTATCACTTATGGTATAATTGAAAAGTTTATGAGAAAAATATGGTATATTCAAAAAAAATCCCTTAAGTATATTGGGCTTTGTATATTATAATTGGGCTTAATTATGTACATTAGGTTAAATGGATTTCATGGTTTAGTATAATATTAGTATGTAGCCGTTCTTGTAAACTTGAGACACAATAATATAATTTTTTCCAGATCTTTTATGGTATCAGAGCCAAGAGCTCTTGGGAGGGTATTATATTCGTGAAAGAAAGTCGTCTCCGACGTTGTTATTGTTTTCGGGTTGTAGATATGAGTATTAAGAAATATGGAGCTGCAGAAAGCGCTCTTGAGGTTGTGAAAGATGGAATTGCGGAAAGCGTTCTTTTGAGAAAGATGGTTATTGAGAAGAATGGAGTTGCAAAAGGCGCTCTTGAAATCGGGAAGAGTGGAGATGCAAAAATCGTTCCTTTGAGAAAGGATATTGATGTGGTACACACATATGTTGTGTCACACATGAATGTTGCACATACGAATTATGTGTCACACACTGATGGTTCTGTGTCACACACTGAAGCGACACATGCCGTAACAGGATTGAAAAAGGACAATGGAATGGGTGAAAGGAAAGAAGGATTGTATTTCCTTTAAGGTATTCAGAAGATTCATAATGTGAAGAAAGTTGGTAAGTTGGAATCGTTAGAAGTGTGGCATAAGATGATGGGTCATGCCTCAGAGAAAATGATTAGGAGACAAACATATCTCGTGTGTCTGGCGTATGCTCATAATCAGAAGCGACATGGAGATAAATTTGCGAGTAAGAGCCAAAGATGTGTATTTTTGGGGTATCCTTGTGCGAAGAAGGGATGGACCTTATTTGATTTGGACACACGAGATATGTTTGTATCTCGTGATATCTCTTTTACTGAGGAACGATTTCCATATTTGGAGCTTAAAGATAAGCAGGTGGATGATGCTTGCAACTCCAAAGAGACAAGGTTATTTGTGGATGATGTTGTTGGATTCAGATATGAAGAAGTGGTTCTTGAAGATGATACAACTCCTGTCATAATGGGTGAAGTGATGCAGGATGTTACACAGACATAAGCTGGTGTAACACATGAAGTGATACATGATGTTAGACAGACTGAACCTGGTGTAACGCATACAGAACCTGCAGTAACATAACATGATGTTCCACATACAGAACCTGGTGTAACACAAACAAAATCTGTACAACAGTCTGTACCAGCTGAAGTGTTGGGACGTGGAATGAGGAAGAAGGAATCCTCTGTTAGGCTACGTCACTATAAGGTCAACACGGTCTTTCAGATGAATTTATCCACTATAAGTCAAGAGCAGAGACATGAATATGGAATTGAGAATTTTGTGAATTGTGATAGGTTTTCTGAGTCACACAGTGCGTTTCTGTGTAGCATAACTGAAGCGGGTGTGCGACAGATATTTGTTGAGGCAATGAAATGTCCGAGATGGAGAGAAGCAATGATATTGGAGATTGAATCCCATGAACTGAATAAAACATGGGCGATTGAACACTTGCCATCAAGTGAACATGTTATTGGGTGTAAGTGGGTTTACACGATCAAGTATAATGCAGATGGAAGGATTGAAAGGTATAAGGCAAGACTTGTTGCATGTGGTAATGGGCAGCAAAAAGGCTTGATTATTCATAAACATTTACTCCAGTAGCAAAAATGAGCACTGTTAGATTGGTTTATCAGGGTACAGCTGGAAAGAACTGGGAATTGTATCAAATGGATGTCACAATGCGTTTCTTCAGGGTTTCTGTTCTCCACATAAGGGAATTGTGTGTTGCTTGAAAAAGTCATTGTATGGTTTGAAACAGACTTCGAGATGTTGGTTTGCAAAACTTACAAATGCACTTTTGGGGTATGGTTTAACACAAAATATAGCTGATTACTCTCTTTTCTCATTAGTTTGTGGTAAGGTTCACTTGCATGTTCTAGTGTATGTGGATGATCTAGTGGTGACAGAGAATTGTCCAGAGGTTATTCAGAAGTTTAAAACATATTTGAGTGGTTGCTTTCATATGAAATATCTGGAAAATATTAATAATTTGTATCTTTAGAATTATACTAAATGAGATAAGTTGTCAAATCTTTTTTCGATACAAAAAAAACAAAAACAAAAAATTGTAGCTACTAAAAACAAACTTCAGTATATTAACAATGAAAAAGAAGTGACATAATCAATACATCAAAAATCATGATATTATTATATCACATTATTGGTAATCTAGAAAACAACATATATCAAGTAATTAATCTTTAAATTTTATTTGTACTAATTCTATCTTACTTACTTATTAGTGACATGAGAATTTAAATCCTATTTCGAGGCATGAAATAAGACTACTTTGCTCATTATATGGCATTAATCATATTATTTTTATTTTTATTTATTTTGTGGTATTATAATTTTTAAGATTTCAATCATATAATGCGATCTTACCAATTATATATCGAACATAATGCAAGACCGAACCACCCGAAAGCATTAGCTCCCAATTGTCGGAGAAAGATGTTCAATTTGCTTCTGAATGATCGTTTTGGTCTTTTTTGTTCACATAAATATAACAACAACGATGCTGATCTACAAATATTTTCCCTAACATAAATGTTTTATTAGGAGATATAAAGCATAGAGAAATTTATGAAATGTACCATAATTTTCAAAATCCTTTCAAATTATACCATATTCCAAAACACCTTCCAATTTCATACCACAACCCAATATGAATTGACGAAATTGCCCCTATTTTAAATCTGAAAAAATCAGATCTATCCTCTCTCTCTCTCTCTCTGAAAAACAAAAAACCGAAGAAGATGGTGGATGGTGGTGACAAAAATGGAGCTGTTGATGGAGACGTAGACTGTGGACGAAAACGGAGCCGGTGACGGAGACTGTGGACGGAGACGGTGGACGCAAACGGAGCCGGTGACGGAGACTGTGGACGAAAACGGAGCTAGTAATGGAGCCGGAGACTGTGGACGAAAACGGAGACTGTGGATGAAAATGGAGACTGTGGATGAAAATGGAGACTGTAGATGGTTGTACACGGAGTGGACAGACGGAGACGGTGGTTGTGGACGGAGACGGAGACTGTGGAGCCAGAAACTGTGGAGCCGGTGGACAAAATACTGGATGGCGGTGGACAAAAAACATTGGCACACCATAAGTCATTGCCAGGGGCAAAATGGTCTTCTTGCATCCCTTGTGGTATGAAATTGAAAGGCTTTATCACTTATGGTCTTCGAGATGTTGGTTTGCAAAACTTACAAATGCACTTTTGGGGTATGGTTTAACACAAAATATAGCTGATTACTCTCTTTTCTCATTAGTTTGTGGTAAGGTTCACTTGCATGTTCTAGTGTATGTGGATGATCTAGTGGTGACAGAGAATTGTCCAGAGGTTATTCAGAAGTTTAAAACATATTTGAGTGGTTGCTTTCATATGAAATATCTGGAAAAACTGAAGTATTTTCTTGGATTGGAAGTAGCACACAACAAGGAGGGTATCTATTTTTCCCAGAGAAAGTATGCTCTTGATATTATTGATGATATTGGGTTGCTTGGAGGTAGGCCAGTAGAGTTGCCGATAGAACCGAGCCATCAGTTGGCAAAATCGACGACAAAGGTGCTTGACGATCCGGAGAAGTATCGGAGACTTGTTGGCAGGTTGCTTTATCTGGATGTGACTAGACCAGATCTTGCTTACTCGGTTATATTCTATCTCATTTCATGCATGAGCCAAGGGAAGATCATTGGATGGCTGCATTGAGAGTTGTTCGTTATTTGAAAGGGTGTCCAGGACTAGGAATTCTTTTGAAAGCTAATTGTAATTTTCATCTCATAGCTTGGTGTGATTCAGATTGAACTGGATGCCCTCTGACGAGAAGATCTTTGAATGGATGGTTGATACAGTTGGGAACTCTCCAGTGTCGTGGAAGTCAAAGAAGCAGGATTGATGTATTACGTTTTTACGCACTCTAACATATGTTTTTAACGGTTTTTCGAGTCGTTTCCATGGTTTTAGTGTCTTTTCAGGGTCAGAACATGTTTGGATGATAAAAGAGGCATAAGGAGCAAGGATTAGAGCAAAGTAGCAAAAAAATCATCAGATCGATCGATCCAAGTCTCCAGCCAAAACACCGTAACATTTTGGATCGATCTGACTAGAACAGATCGATCGATCCAATATGCTGAGACTTATTGAATCGACGTGAGGAGCTCAGATCGATCGTGCAATCATCAGATCGATCGATCCAAGCTATTTTTCGATCAGAAAAAGGAAATTTTTAATTTCCTGTTTTCACAGGGTTTTGCCGTTTTTCTCTCTCCACGTTTTTGACTTAGATATATATTCGAGTTTAAGCCAATGTTTAGGCTAAGCTTCTTTTTACTCTTCCATACTTTTGAGATTTTAGTTATTCTGCAATTCTGTAAGCCGTGGGAGATGAATCTCTGACTCTTCAATCGTTGAGAAGATTTCTGAACCCTATTCTAATTTATCATGAGTTTTTCTTCTTCTTCAATTGCTTTGATTCTTTCCATGTCTGAGTAGATCCTTGGTTGAGTTTAGGATTTTCAAAGGAGTTTATGAATCGTTGAATCAGACATAGATAGGGATTATTATCGTCTTCGCCTATTGTTATTCTTATTGCTTAGATTAAAGTGATTTAGGGTTTAATCTATTCATCAAAAGTGCTATAGATTGCTTGATAAAACATAGGCGAGCAAATTGTCCTTAACCAACGAAAGCTGATGTTAAGGCAATTTGTGAACATATCAAACCTGTTCGTTAATGCTTGTTTAGAATTTTAAGATCAAACGACAGTTTATATTCTTAGGTTGCTAGATAAAGTAGTTGATACCACGAAAGTGGATTGATTATACATTCTTGTTTGAGTTGAGACTGCGTTCTATCATTCCCTGAATAATTGTCTGGTTCATGATCTCTGAATTCCTGCGGAACGCCCTAGATTTAACGCTTGTTTTAATAGATTTCACATCGTTTAAATTGCTATTTACATTTGTTATTGCAATCAACATCATTTTTACCATCTTAGCTTAATTTCATTCAAAAGAATTCGTAGTGTTTCACTTGGTTCTCGTGGATTCGATCCCTAATTACTACTCCGTTTGCTGTGCACTTGCAGTGATATTTAGGATTAAAACTCATTGTATCAAGGATGTAGTGTCTCTTTCTTCTGCAGAAGCAGAGTATCGAGCTATGGTTGTTGCATTGAAGGAGCTGAAGTGGATTAAAAGCGTCTTGTCATCAATGGGTATTGCACATGTTGGTGTCATGGATTTATATTGTGATAGTTAATCTGCACTACACATTGCAGCTAATCATGTGTTTCATGAGCTAACGAAACATGTGGAGATGGATTGTCATTTCATCAGAGAAGATATACAAGCAAAGATTGTTTGAACAAAGCATGTTTTTACGACTGATCAGTTGGCGGATGTGTTCACTAAATCACTTGGTGGACGTCATTTCCAAGCGATTCTGTCCAAATTGGGCATTTGAGATCTCCATGCTCGAACTTGGGGGGGGGGGGGTTATTAGGAGATATAAAGTATATTAGGCTTTGTATATCATAATTGGGCTTAATTATGTGCATCAGCTTAAAGGAATTTCATGTTTTAGTAGATATATACTAGTGTGTTGTAAACCTGAGACACAATAATATAATTCTTTTCTAGATCTTTTATTCTTCTTTTTAAAAATAACAATTAATTTTTTTCTGTCAGCCTTTTAATAAAAATTTCAATTATCTCCTGTCTACGTACATTATATAAGTTTGTTTATTTATTGTATTTTGTAAACTTTACTAACAGAGCTTGGGTTTGCTAGAAGTAAAGAGTTGTTCTCTCTTTTCCAGATTTTGTTGATTCCGAGATCACAAAATTTAAAGGCGGACAAGCTTGCATGAAGTGATTGTCTTATTCCGAATGATACTATTTATGTAAACTATATACCCCCGATTTGAATTTTTGAACCATTTTAATTTTAGTTATTAAGCTGTTGACAAAGAAGAAAAAATAACACTTAACTAATGCAGATAAATTCTAATTTCTTAGAAGCCTACATTAGACAATATTTGTGACGAAAACATAAAATGATATATATGATACTTTATTATGAAACTGATTAAGTAATTAATAATTACAAGTAATGTACATTACACCAACTCTAGATTGCTGATGAAAACCATACTTAAGATTTCATATTTTTAAAATAAAATATCTTTAAGAAAAGAAATTATTAACATTAAAAAAATCTCATAATTGTAAAATATCTGTTAATTCAAGTAAATATCTAAATTTTGGTTAAGTAATATAGTCGAACGATAGATCATTTTTACATTAAAAATAATAAAGTTATTATCTTCTTATATGCATAAATATATGCAGTAGTCTTAATCAACGCGATTGTATTGTTTGTATTTAATCCCAAATATATAAATCATAGTTTTTTTTGATGATTAGATATAAATTCATGTTGATATTCTTAGAATGAGATTAAATAAAATTATTCATCTAGTTTTCTTTTTGAAAGTAGATGACTAATATATTAATGGTGATATTATCTTGCCGAAACGATGACGCATCGTAGTCAACTCTCTTAAATTATTTTTTAATAGTCAAATTTTAAATATTTCTCTTGCCAAAACGACGACGCATCATAGTCAAATTTTTTAAATAGTCAAATTTTAAATACTTTTTGGATCCATTGCTATCTTACCTAAGTCGGTACCATGAAAATTTAATCATATTTTGAGACATGGCTATAAATCTAAGTTGATTAGCTCATTATAGAGAATCAATCCCATTAGCTGCATTTTTCAATTCTTTTACTATATCAAAATTTTCAAGATTCCTAAGGTATATCATTATCTCATATCATCTACTATTTCATTATAAAACGTCATTTGATATTTATTTTGCAATTTTCGAGTTTAATATTTTTCTACTCGATTTTTTCATTCGCGTTTTAAATTAAATATCATAATGTTTTTGAAAAACGTTCATTAATATCCCACGATATTACCCAAACACATGTTCCTGGCGTCAACATTATTTTATTAGATATTTAGTGTTGATTTTATTAGAAAAAATCTCATTAGTTTTCTTGAGTATAAATATGAAGTCTTATTTGTTT